>WKFP01014583.1:74056-100653 GCA_011057875.1 Pterocles orientalis | reverse complement strand
TTTTGCCCCCCCCCCCCCCCCACCCCTTACACAGCTGGAACTTGAAGAAGCTCATGTCTCGTTACTTCTCTATTTGTGGCCATAAAAGTGTCTCACTTCTCAGACATGTGCAGAGGGATAACAGGCAGGTGACGGGAGGAGAGGTCTGAGTGAAAATCCAAATAAAAAATCTGTGAAGCATTTCCTATGTCAAGGCAGCTGGACAGCCCCATATTAGAATAATAAACAAATACAAACACTGTGGAATGATGCTGAGAGATTACAGCAGATCTCACGACCTCTTTCTGCACATACATCAGGGTGCTCTCTTCTGCACACACGCAGTGTGAGAGGTGGACGTGCACACTCTACGTCTTGCTGTTACTGCCTGTTATCACATTTTTGGTACATTTTCGCCCATGATAAACTTTGATCCTGTATGAAATACCAAAGTCACCAGCAGCACTCTCTTTAACCTCGCAGTGACAGACTCTGCAATCCGACTGCTGATGGGCAGAGCCGGGAACACGGAGAGGTCCTTTTGCCATTTTAAGCAGGATAAGAAGGTGGAGTATTAAATCTATGACAGGTTTAAAGGTATCAGTGGCTCTTACCAGCCAGGTAACAAACACCTCCCTCAAACACAATGTTAGTGTTGTAAAGTACTAGTCCCCTCCTGCACGGAGAGAAGTAGAAACTGAGTACAAGGAGAGAACAGACTACAAGCCAAAAACATTTGGATCCAGTTACAAAGAAAGATTTTAGGATCTCAGTGGGTAACTCCCCACAAATTTCAGGGTGCACGACTCCTAGAAAATCAGGCCAGAGTTTACAGGAAATTCATGGTCATAACTCCACTGTTCTGCAGTGAAGCACCACTTCAATCACCCCATAGCAGTTCTTAGGTGTGGTTGTTCAGCATTGCTTTACGCTGGGTAATCTTTAGGAAAACGGATGAAAAGCATTTTGCAAAACTCCATCTCCACAGGCAACCTAGCTGATTTTTTAATTCCTTTGATCACCTTTATTTACCTTTAGGTTATGCAGGATTATATTTTGTGCCTGGATTTGTAGATTTTGTGTCTACGCCTGCTGATGGAGCAGCCAAAACACTCAAGATGGTATTTCCTTACCTATACACAGGGCAGGTGAAATGCAAACATGGAAAGTTATTCAATAATATATTATCAAGAAATAATATAATAAAAATATTATATGATATGTCAGCACTTCTCTCTCAGCCAAGTATCAGAAGGGTGGGATTGTTCCTGCAGAAGTTGTTTTACCTTTGTTACATAGGGAAAAATGCACTTAGTGTTGTATTGGGTTTATACCCCCACAGCAGCCCTCCCAGTGCTGAGTGTTCCCCTGGCAGCTAGAGGGTGTTTATAACACATCTTGGGAGGGGGCGAAGCTGGGACAGCTGATCCGGATTGGCTGTTCCATACCATGTGACACCAGCTCAGCCATAAAAGCCAAGGGCAGGGAGGAGGAGGGGGGCATTTGTTAGGACATTTGTCTCCAGGAGCAGCCGCTACACATACCAAAGCTCTGCTTTCCCCGGAAGTGGCCAGACATCAGTTACTGAGGGGAAGTAGAGAATAACATCTTTGTTTTCCTTTTGTTTCTGTGCATGGCCTTGGCCTTTGCTTTAATTAAACTGCTTTTATCTTGACCCACGAGTTTTTCATCTTATTTTCCCCCTTTATTTTGCTGAAGGGGGAGTGACAGAGGGGCCTGGTGGGCACCTGGCATCCAGCCAAGGCTAGCCCACCACAGTCATCCAATTATTATTATACTTTATTAGAGAGTTAACCCACCACAACTGTCCAAAGCAGAAAAAAAAAAAGGAGGGACTGGGAACATTTCACACAGCGATGGGCTGTGCTGCATTTGCACACACTTCGTGCCCAATCTTCAGTTAACTCCACAAAACTGCTCTTTTTCAGTCCTCCCCTCCCACATCCGACAGTCGGATCCTCACTGCTTTCTCATTAACTGCTTATTATGCGTGGCTAATCACTTTTATGAATCCTTCATAGACTGTAAATCGCGGAAGTCCTCAGTGCCACCGCAGGCTGTGCCTGGATGGTGGAGACGCTGTACAAGTGCCAAGCCCCTGCTGGCGAGGTTGGCCATTCCACCTACAGAAGTCTTTTGTAACTTCATTCTGTAACGTTGGGCACTGGCAAAGAAATTATGCCAGAATACTGAACCTGTTCAGTCGTATCAATGCTCATTCATTCTGACGGATCATGACATGTGAAAACTGGGGCTATGTCTTCTTCTGCCTCAGAGAAGACAACAGTAAAAAATGTAATGAAGTGTACAAAGTTCCTTAGAGGCACGATTGGTTTCTAAAGACACCAACAGATCAAATTTTCAGATTTTACAGCTTCCATATAGCAATTCATGTAAAAATATTGGGTGCTACATTCATCAGTAATTAAAAATACTCTAAAATCTTAAAGTACAATTTAACATAACTTACTGTGATGGCACAAATGGAAGCATTACTTCATCAGTTCAAATACTCCTTATTTAGACACTGATCTAACAAGAGCAACTAAAATAATTAATAAAAAAGAAACCTAGTGTCCCTTTGCAACTGTACTTGAGGTGCTGTTACTGTTGAAACAGGGAACATCAGAAAGCACGGGGACATTGAGCCCTCTTGGCGGAGGACGGCTGGTACTGGGCAGCACTGACCTGATCAATACCTTCTATAAAGAGGACAAACAATCCTGAATTATTATCTGTACAAGAGAGTACTCAAAAGCTATGCAGGCATTATGAAGAACGTAAGAGTAAATATTAATGTTGCAGCAGCTTCACAGCACCTGGAAAGGTGCTATATCACTAGGGCGGATTTGGTTATAGTTCCTACAAAACGTGGCACCGACTGCTGTTTGTTGTGTAGCTTTTTCCTCTCACATAAAAGCTGATGAGATTATAAGTTTATTCATAGCAGTCCTTTCCATTTTATAGATACACAAGATTTACTGTGAAATTTTATATAGAAATAGATTTAAACTCTATCATTGTTTTGGCACTATGACAGCAATTCACAGTTCCATACATGAAAAAAAACCTCACCAGCTGTTGCTAACCCAAATGCCATTATTCCATTCCTTTCAGCAGTTTTAGTACAATTTTCTTCCATATATTTGAAATTTCAAACAAAAAAGACAGCTTGATATCAACAGCAGCTTAAATTAAAAATTCTTGACATGGAATAGTCACCATCAATCCTCTGTCTCTGCCCTCAAGCACTCTCACATTTGAACTTGCGGAGCTTCATTTAATTTGACTAACAACTGTACAAGGTTAATAAATCTATCCATCTCTGCAGCTAACCAGCAGCACCTTACATTGAAGGATGCCAGCATTTAAAAGTGAACATTTGCAAGTGAAAACATTTTATAAGGTTGTTTCATGTCTTGGAGACAAGGTCAGGTAGAATGTTTATGACAGTGTGGATCAATTCATTCACAGCGATATGGATTGTGTTTCTATAGCTGCCCTCACGTTTAAAATCTCTCTTTGGGATTCAAGCATGAATGTCACGACTGACGGAAATACGTTTGTAGGTATAACACACCGAGCTCTGGTCCTGCAGGACTCCCACCTGAGAAGACAGGCAACCTCTCATCCTGGAGAACTTCCTTACAGCACTCCTGTGCTCCAGCACACTGGCAGAAATCCTCCCATGCTGTACAACCCCACGATCAGCTCTGCTTCCTGCTGCTTCCCCTCGGCTGCAACTACGGACAACGGCTGCACGTGGCCCTCCCTGTCCTGAGTGGGCAAACAGATATCTATCCAAACGGATCGTGAAACGTGTCTGTGCACGTGGGTGGCTGGGAAGGGCGGGGAGGAGCACGGCAGCATGGTGAGGGATAACAACGGGGACACACAGAGAAGTCACGCTTGGCACAGAGCAGAGGAAACACCTCACAGATGCTTCTAAATCCTTCAAAGAGCAGCAAAAGGCATCAGCATGAAGACCACTCTTGGGCTCCTTCAAGGGCTGTAAGACTCAGCTGGAACTGTTTTGTGTCGATGTGACAATCACCTCTCCTTGGCAAAATTCCAGCAGCGGAAGTAGCGCAGACCCAGCAGAACACCGTGCGAAGGACAGAACAACTCTATCCACTGTAAGCATGCAGCAGCAAAGCATGATAACCAGAACGCCCTGGAACTTCACAGACATTTTAAACTACTGAACCGAGACCCGCTGCTCATTCGGAACATGTTCAGCAGCAATTTTTTTTGCAGAAAAAATGTACCATTATTTGAAATATTGCTTGATGAATAAGAAAAATGGTGACATCAATTTGAGAAAACTCAAAAAGCAAAAACCACCACTTCCTGAAAGAAAAGAGATAAATCTCCGAAGACAGAGATTCCAGGGCAGGCCTGAATCTGACAAAGTGAATTTCTCCTGAAATGCACCAGACTAAAAACATGAAAGAAAACAAAAAAAAGGCTCACAGACGCAGAGAAGTCTCAGATATTAATTTTGGTTTTAGCAGCAGTAGTGGTTTTTGTAGGAAATCTTCACAACATCAAGCAAAATTCAATTCTGAATACTGCTTAGTTAACAGAAAAGAAATGTTATGTTACAGAACTTCCCATTATAATATTGTTGAAGTTGGGTTTTTCTGTTTTGTTTGGGGTTTTATTTTGGCTATTCAGATGTTATTGTTTCAGAATCAAATACATTGCATAATATAATGCAGAATCAGAAACAAACAGGATATTTTTTATAGCAAAGCACATTGGAAATTCTGAACTTTCTTCCAAATTTGGATAAGCACAAAGTTCACTTTTAATACCAGCTGCCTATTATACAACCAAGCCCTGGTCCCCAAGAAATGGCTGAGAAAATGGTCAGGCACAAACCTCAAATCAGTGCAGAATTAAAATAAAAAAGGGTTTTCTGTATTTTCTCCTATTCAAAGATCTCAAAGTATTTTCCTAGCATGAAAAAATTAAAAATCAATCCTACCCTTCCGTAGAAGAGTTCTAATCTGCATTGTTTGGGATACAGCAAACCCGCCCAGCAAGGGGACCCAGCAAACAGCGAAGGGGGCTCAGTCACTGACCACGAGAATACAGATAGCAGGCATCAGACTGTAAGAGATAATAAACCTGCAGTACAAAATTACTGAAGTGAAATAACACAGACATCACGAGCTGCTGGCACCAAGACCTGCCCTCTATAGCCACGCTCAGCACTATGAACTCTGGTCTGGATTGGATTTCTTTCAAAAGTTTTTATGATCCTTTTAGATTGCAAGACTTCTACCACTTCTTGCATTTTAACCAGTCATAAAACAAAGTGAAAATTTTATTTCTTGCATGTATTTTATTATTTCTTTCATCCTGACGAAAGCAGGAAGTATAGCAAAGCTTCCCAAAGCCTACAAGTCATTTAGGAGTTGAAAGCCAAAGAAAGAAAGTGTATTCATACTTGGGTCTTACTCAGAACAGACAGAAATCAAGTTTCTGTACTTCTGAAAATGGATACAGCTGAAAGGGTCTTCAGCTGCACATACTACAGTGAATTCATGCAAAAAAATCACTTTACCTCTATTATCACACCTTCTATCAACGATTTCAATAGACGCTTCACTCCAGTGATTTCAAGAGAACTTACATGTGTTCAGCTGTTTCTGAAGAAAAGGGGCAACAATAAAATGAGTTTCCTTAAAGAAGTAAATTTCTTAGAAAACCTTACAAATAGGGATGGCTCTTCCACAACTATGGAATAATCCCGAGCATGGGTTTTGTTAATGTGGCAGTTTTTACTTCCAGAATTGTGTCACATCAGCAAAAATTACTCTTTACCACAGAGCAGTCGAGTGCGTGTCAGGAAAGCTGTAATGGCAGACTGCAATAGGGATGAAGAGCCCAGCAGCAGAACCCAACACACTCTGCAGGGTTAGGGGGCACCCGCGGCAAGAAACCAGCTGGTTTCAGCAATGCACTGGGGCACCCGACTGTCACTGGGCAGCCCCGCCAGCTCTGAACTGGAAGCTGTGCAGTTCACCATTGTTCTGTCTCTACATCAACGCCTCTCCTTCCGACAAATAATTCAGGAGTCACAGAGGCTTCCTCTGTTTGAAGCCCCACTGTCAAACTGGACCACATCAGCTTGAACAAGGGTCAGGTTAGAAAGTTCAGGCTGGGAGTAAGGAGACAAAGTGATCTGTAAAACAGAAGCGCAGTTTTTACACGAGCTTGGGCAGCTCCCAAAACGAACGGTGTCTAGTGGAAAGAAGGTCTAAGTGCTGGTGCGGGAGTTTCCCACAGCTTCCATTGGCCTTCAGAGCCATGCGCGCCATCGGCGTCTCCTGTTGAAGCTGTATGTAAATATCTAACCGGTATCACAAAAAACAAAATATGTTCCATAGAACCTAAACTAAAGCCAGATGTGGAAAAAGCAGATGCCTGAAATTCACTGACATTTCAAGACAGACTAGAAACACTTGCTACTTTGATTATGTACTGAGTAAACTGTCATGCCACGGGAGTCATGCAGAACATTTATCATTTCCTGATGCATCTCATGTCAAAGAAGTAGGTGCTCCATTGACTAAAACCCTTGCGATTGGTATCGGATTTGAACCACAAACTAAATCAGTGTTATGATTCCTGCTCTGGTTACACATGGAATTATGATCACACTCTTATCAGTCATTTTAAAAGGATAAGGTGAAGTACATCAAGGTGCTTAGCTCAGCAGCATGGCACGGGAAGAGGAAATCGGTGCAAGTTAAACAGATGCGTAGTAAAGGAGAAGGGAAAAGCATATCCCACATCTTCTTGTCACCCCAGCAAACACAGCCTGCGCTCAGCACGCAGGGAGGGAACGCTTTCATGGAAACTTCTGAGCAAAACGTTCCTTTGCTGCTCTTAATGAATCAACTTTTAAAGGGTGAGCCTTTTAAAAAAAAGAATGAGTACTTTCCCTATCAGATGCAAGTTTATTAGCCTAATAGCAGTGATTTTATAGATGAATGATGACGTTACCGCAGTTAATGGGAACACACACATCTGTTGTCATTTCAGTGGAACAGTGGCACTGCTCAGATGTTACTGGCTAGGGGGAAAGGAAAATCTTCGGTTACCAGAAGCCATCTTTATGGTCTCCCAACTCAACCATCAGCTACAAAATCTCTTGGAAGAGCTGGAGTGCAGAAAGGCAGGGAACTTTGCAGCAGAACACTCAAACATTCTCATTACCAAAGCAGGCTTATGCCTATTTTCATGCCTTATGAAGCCTCTCTCACTACTTCTGTTGCAGTTTTTAGAACACCACGTATCAAGATTATCTTAAATGAACCTAAATCTTAACAAATCTAGTGCCTCCATTTACAGAGAGCACATTCTGTCCGTAGCTGCTCAAAAGCTGCCAGAAAGCTGAAAGGCCATTTTGCAGTTCCTGAAGACAGCAGCAGAAATTGCACCAAATGCATTGGATGAGAAAAATGAGCTCAAAATACAATAACAATTCAACAGAAAATACACCAAGAGCACTCTCTTTTGCACCCAAAAACTGCCCCACGTGATGTATTGAGGGAGTAGTGGAGGACAACAAACCCACCTCTTTGTTTTTCAGAGTCAAGGGTAGTAAAACATAAAAAACAGGGGTGTTTTAATCCAGAGAAATCAAGCATGTTCCAGGATCTACAAGTAATCTGCCTGTTGGACCTTACCATTCATCAATATAAACGTCAACAAGACCATTATAATAGTTAACCTGGAGAAAATGAGTTTATAAAAATATACAGCAATGCTACAGGGGAGTAACCAAGAGAAGTCACTGGTTCTGTGGTAGTTGGGCCAATGTGAACACATTAGCTTTGCAAATTGTTTGTGCGTCAGTTTTTCCACCTACGAGCAATGACTTCGCTGTATAAAAATCACTGTTGAACCCAAAGTTTTTTGAAAGCACACTAAAGCCATTTTTGTGTTAAACTCTGAACTTCAGTAACTTGCAATGAACTCACAGCAGGCTCTACATTTTGTAAAGAATATCTGAAATTCTATAAACAAACACTTGTATACCTCCTGAAGCTGCAAAAGAAATCTATGAATTCATATCTGCAAAACAACAGACTGCTAACTAGGGCACTGTAACTGTTTTTAACAGTCACTTGCAGGCTAGACCCCTTCTTAGCAGCCTAGAAGTCATGTAGAGCCATCAGACTCCCCTCACTCTTACTGCTAGGGAGCAGCACCTGCTGAAGGGGATTTGTTTCCCTTTGTTGGATCCCTCACAGATGCATTTACTTTTTTTCTAGGTACCACCAGGCTGATCCAAGAATGCATCAGGTATTTCATGGTTTAATATCTCCAGCATCTGCTCCAATTATTTTAAAAGGTTAAAACAGGAGACAGAGAGCCAAGTCATCCTTAGCCCTCCAAACCGTATTAAGCAACGCTGTAGAGCCACGTCCAGCTGTGCAAACAGCTGTACCACCTGCACAGGCTGCAGCAACGGAGTAACCGCTTCTCACAGCCGCCTTTGGAAACACCCATGTGATCTGACTGCTGCAAAACTAAAATACAGATGGAAAGCAGCATAGACACTTACAGAGTAAGGATTGCAACAGATGCCGGTTTCATTTTTTATGGGACAAACTCAGTGTCACAACTCATTCAGACAGGGTTATAAGAACAAAACACACCCCGATCTCATCCCACAATACACCTCCTGTCACTAGACAAACGAACAGCATCTTTTTCCCCAGACTGCAATCTCTCAAGTAGTATGATAATGATATTGTAGATTGACCTAAAATGACAGCTGCTTTCCTTACACCACATAACAAACTTCACTTGTTTTCCTGGGGAGCAATACTTGAAAACTCAGACATAAAAAGCTATGATTAATTTCAGAGAACGTCTAGCCTAGCTAGGAACTGTGCAAACGCTGTGGCTGTGAGCCTGCAGCAGGCTCTGTGCTATCGTGGAGCCTGTTACCAGCACCTGTGCGCAGAACAGAACCTGTAATGCCTGCTCACACTGTGGTTCACGCTGTCAGTGAGACACACCCGCAAGGACAACGGACGGGAAATCTCCTGATAGAAATGCAGAACTGTCAAGCAACAACTGGCACTCAAAATATTTCTGTAATTTCATAAAATGTGGCAACAATAAAATGAACAATAATAACAACAGGGCCACACATGTTTAACTGTCTGCCAACATGCATCGCATCGTCTGTTCCTGACAAAGAGTGATCTCTCACATCTAACAGTGTTCCTGTTTCTATAACATTTAGAGGACACATCTTACCTCGCTGGATGGAACGGGCACATGGCTCGTGCAAATCACCCTGTAGATCAAGTGCCCCTGCTCTGTTCGATCAAGGATTCCTTTCACCCCACGGTTCCGCAGCAGACCACAAACCAAGCCGCCTTTCCTGCCACCGGTTTAGCCCTAACATCCAGAGCGTGTTTTCTTACCTCAGCAGCCTGTGTCTCCTGGTGCAACAAAGTCAGACCCGTCAAGTCTTCTAAGAAGGAATGTGACGAATTGAAAACTTTAGCCAGGAAATGAAACCCTTCTCGTTCATACTGCTCAAGGACCTGCCAAACAGACAAACAGAAGAAGATTTTAAATAAGATGCCCATAATGTGATTAATCGCATTTCGCTCACAGAATAGAAGCGCAATATTTCTGAACACCCAGACAGTTCCTGTACATTGTAAAAATCGCAGAGAAAGAACAATCTTTTTCCCAGCTCGATTTCTAAAGTGGGGAAAGGTGGAGGTAAGAGTGAAGAGATGTGAGGTTTAAAATTTCCTGGTTTAAACATATTTTTAAGCTTATAACAAGACAGATGATATAGCAAGAAGAAAAACTTTGTTGCAAAGTCATGAAAGGAGCATTTGTGCTACACAAAACACAGTGAAATCCTGTTCCAACAGATCCGTTAAGGGAAAGAACCATGCTGGGACAGACTGGAAAAATTCTCCGAGTCAGTGTCCAAGTCCAACACCCCCTGATCTCTAGAGATTCACGGTTCTGTGACTATTGAGCACTATTGTAAAGCGTTCTCTATTTTTCTACTCTAATTTTCCTACTTTATTTTTTAGTTTGAGACTCTTGCAGGCCCCTGCAAGAATTGTAGGGAAGGTTTTAGCCCATCCTCCCTTGACCACGGAGAATTTTGTTTCATGCAGCGTTAGCCTAAATAATTATTTGTCAGGCTGAGTTCAACCAGGTACGATGGAGACTGAGGAAAGAAAAGATAAATATCAAGGACGAACATGATTTTACAAGCTTGTGTGAAAGCAGGCAGCAAGAAAATGGAAAGAACTTATGAGAGAGCAATCCCAGTATCCGCTGGTTTCCTCTTTGTTCTGAGTTCTACCAGCGATGGTTTAACACCCTGTTCTGCTGCAGTCGGTCTCACAGGCGAAGCAGCTGGGCTCGGCAGACTGCAAAACAACTTTTCCTACAGAAATTCACATAGCGGGGCAAGAGGCATACAGGGACCTCAGAAACAGCAATATTTTAATACAGGGGAGCCCTATGTATGACACCAAGAGAGAGGCAGGGGAAGGACCATCAGCTTCCCCATGCAGAGGAGATGCTTTTCAGAAGCATCCATGGATCAGCTGAATCTGTGGAATGGAACGCCTGCCAGAAACCTTTCACTGTGGAAGCTACCACTGCCTTCCTCAACACTTACATCGTCATCTCCATCACCACCTTCCTCTAATGCACCAGCACCAGTTCAAGAGTGAAGGACAGAAGAAGGGGCTAAAGATCAGGCGGTTTCACATATGGCTGGTATTTTTTATAATGATGATCATTTCCCAAGCCCAGTGTCTGTAAAAGCCAGCACCTCTTCCTGCTACTGATTCTGACGATCCACTCCTGCCTCTCACCCTCCCAAGCACATCTGCTGTGCTTGCGCCATGTCAGCCCGGTGCGCATCCGTAGTCCCTGCGTGAGTCCCCCTCCACTTGTGGACAACCTTTCTTTCACTGTATCTTTTACATCCTCATTTTGGGAGAGAAGTAGTAAGAGAAGTTTGTCCAGTGTACGTACTCTGGAAACACACCCACTCTGCCTGGACAGACTAGTTCCCTGTAACCAGCGGAATTCCTTTCCTCTGGAAAAGAAGAAAAAAACCAGCCCGGAAGGACTGCAGTTTGTGCTGTTGTGAAACTGGCAATGCACCCAAGTGAGCTTCATTCCCAGGTTTAAAAATGAACAGAACAAGCCCTGGTCCCCCTGCCCCCAAAGAAACCGTTCACCCTTCTTCAGACAAGAGGTGGTGGGGTGGAATGGAGGGGGTGGGAAATTGTTTCATTATTAATTCATCTGACCCAACCAAAATCACAATTTACTTTTAACAACCTCATTCTTTTCTAGTGGAACAATTCCTACAGGTCTCCAATAACCCTTGAATTGATAACTCCTAAAACTGTGGGAACTTGCAGAGCCCCACAGCATTCTTCAGCAAAATGTGTCCAGTAAGCTTTGCATGGAGTCCTACAGGAACGCAAGCTCATTTAAAAATACATTTATCTGGCTGTTCACAGTGCAAAACAGAGGAATGGACAACTCCAGCATCCCATTTGAGATATGTCCTCCTAATATTATGCATTATGGATACTGTGGAAATGCACTGTGGATATCTACATGCAATGAATGGCTATCCTGTGTTTCCAAGCTCTAACAAAACAGCCAGATGTGCAGAAGTCTCGTGCATCTGGCTCTTTGTGAAGCACTGTATACAGACATCAACTTATAAACTTGGACTGGGTTCACAGCCCTGCCTGTATGCAGTCCGCAAAGCTATCAGCATTATTGAATGTGTTGCTTTGGCTTTAATTTGTTGGAACCACAATACAGAGCTGATAAGAGATCTTTTTAGTGATGTAGGCGGGATTGCATTCATGGTGCACTGGAATAACACACAGCCTATGCACGGTGAGACCACAGCTTTGTTCTTTGTCTTGTTCTTTGTCCCTGCACCAAAGAAATGCAGGGACAACAACAAAACATTTTGGTGTAGTGGGGTGACCCTGGCTGGACACCAGGTGCCCACCAATGCAACCCCATTCCTCCCTCCTCAGCCAGACAGGGGAGAGAAAATACAACAAAAGGCTCATGGGTACCGACACAGACAGGGAGCGATCACTCGCCACTCAAGGTCATGAGCAAAACAGACTCAACTTGGGGAAAAAATCACCCATCAAATCAGAGCAGGATAATGAGAAATGGAACCACATCTTAAAAACACCTTTCCCCCATCCCTCCCTTCCTCCAGGGTTCAACTTCACCCCCCAGTTCTCTGCCTCCTCCCCTCCAGTAGCACAGGGGGATGGGGAAGGGGTCAGTCCATCCTTCCTCCTCAGGGAAGGACTCCTCACACTCTTCCACTGCTCCAGTGTGGGGTCCCGCTCACGGCAGACAGCCCTCCATGAACTTCTCGATGTGAGTCCTTCCCACCGGCTGCAGTTCTCAATGACTGCTCCAGCGAGGGTCCCTTCCACAGGGTGCAGTCCCTCAGGAACACACTGCTCCAGCATGGGCTTCCCACAGCGTCACAGCTTCCTTCGGGTCCAGCCCCTGCTCCGGCATGGGGTCATCCTCATGGCTACAGAGGATCTCTGTCCCACCGTCACCTCCATAGCTGCAGGGGGATCTCTGCCCCACCGTCACCTCCATGGCTGCAGGGGGATCTCTGTCCCACCGTCACCTCCATGGCTGCAGGGGATCTCTGCCCCACCGTCACCTCCATGGCTGCAGGGGATCTCTGTCCCACCGTCATCTCCATGGCTGCAGGAGGATCTCTGCCCCACTGTCACCTCCATGACTGAGGGGGATCTCTGCTGCAGAGCTGTTTCTCTCTCACATCCTCTCTCACCACTGTCAGCTGCTGCTGCTGCAGTTGTGCAGTAATTTTTTCCCCTTCTTAACTCTCAGAGCGCTCCCTCCATGGCTGGTGGGCTCCTACAGGAACCTGCAAGTGACTTTGATACAAGTAACTTTGAGTTGTTCGATACATCCTTGAAATGAGTACAAAGAGGAACTCGGTGTCCAGAACAGCATCTTGAGCAAAGGCAAGAGAAACAATTAACCACAATGTTGATGTTAAGCTTTGTAGGAGCACCAATCACAAGTTAGCTTGAGGCGCATGGACAGCGTGTGTACTGAAGAAATAGTATCTATTGCGCTGTAAAAATGCAATAAAGGTCTTCTGATCAACTGCCGACAGGAGTCCATGTAGTTCATCCCTTCAGACTCGCCCTTGCCCAGCGGCGGGTTCTCCTTGGAGCCAGCGGCATTGGCTCCATGGGACATGGCAGAACCTTCCAGCAGCTCCGTGCAGAGGCACCCGGGCACCCTCCCACTGCCAAACGCTGGCCACGCAAACCGGTACAGTCGGTCTCCTCCCAGGGGTGAGAATGTCTAAGAGATGTGCACTGCCTCGGGACACAAGCACCATGAACGGAGCACGGAACCAACTCCTGCCTTACTCCATGCAGGAAGCCTATGAAAAAGCCTCTAGAGCTGGCTGATTCTGTTACCCAGCTAACAATGCCTCCATCCTCATGTCCTAGGAACTGCGACTCAAGCCTGAAGCTAAAATTTTCAGGTAGTGCTTCCTCGGCAAGTGCATGAGGTCAGTGTGCCAGGGTGCTGTGCACAAGCTGCCCTGCTCTGTTCCAGAAACGTGCTGGACCCTCCTGCACTCCCCACCACGGCTACGGGCGAATTCCCGTGTTCTCACCCAAAGCAGGGTGCACGGTGACACTGACACCCGCCCAGTCTAGCTTGAGTTTCGGATGAATCACCGGGGAGAATTTATATTCAATCCAACTGTCCTTTGTATTGTGATCAGCATGGAAGAGACTAGGAAGCCTCCCATTAAGTGTCTTCTAAAATATTAATATTTATGTCCCATTAATATCAGTAAGACCACAGAACCATGAGTTGAAGGTGTATTATTGTTATATCTAGTGAACTACAGTTTGGGGATTTTTTTAAGTTGAATATAAATGATTCATGTTAATAAGACCAAATCTGCTCTTGTGTAATTATTTAAAAATTCATTTCCCCCTGTAAAAACTCCACCACGTCCCGCTGCCAGACCTGCCAGGGCACTGCAGTGGCAAACTGAGGCTAGGGTAACAAACCTGACTACAGCAACATGGCACCTTAAAAAACTAAAGCACAACACCTCAAAATATTGCTCCTGCATTAGCACCCCCAGAAGCCTGAAAAACTTTTCGATAAAGTGTACTTGCTGAGTATAATGACTTGATTTTTATAGTGGGAACAGTCTACTGCCTGGAAGTATCTGTTAGCCAGTTTTGACACAGAAGTGCTACACATGAAGAACGTATCAGGGAGAGGAAGAAGGAGCTGGCAGCATCGCCCAGCTCGCCGCCGAGCAGCGCGGGTGCCACTACAGAAGGCACACTCTACGGTGTAATCCTCTTAACAGAGGCAGCAATTGAAAGAACATTTTATCACCTTCAAGGACTTCATTTGCAAATTCAAATGATTAAAACTTTACAGTAAACACCAGGAAAGGGATAAACAGCATTAACTCGCCCCTGTCCAACCTTCAGCACACAGGTGCAGTAACAGCTGTCCTCTGGGAAACGCGATGCGGCACACGCTCCTTCAACAGCCACCAAACACAGAAAGAAAGAAAAAGCATGAGGCAAAATAAAACCCATCTCAAGCTCCTGTGCCAGGAGACCACACAGGAATACTCTGCAGGTCACCAGGAATAAAGCCAGCCTAGGCATCCAATAGGCACAAAATAATTCTAAAAAAATGTTTCCAGTTTTAGCAAGTGCCAAATTCGTTGCTATGTGGAAACAGAATTTTCTCCTATTTAATCACGTCCAGCAAAGGCTAAAGGACTGTGAGTTTGCTTCTTGAGTTCTTCACAATCCCCTTTGCTGCTAACACCACGCTCGGTACCAGTGTGACCATTCTGAACAGCTTTACAGCAGGACAAACACACTGGGGAGACGTTTGAATTTTTATTATTATTGATGACAAATTAGTTACTATCTGACCACAGACGTACAAAATCCCTCACAAACTTTTTCTGGGAATAATGGTGCTGCTATCCAGCCATCCAGTGGCATGCCACCACGTAGCAATTATTTTTCTCAAGCAGAAAAAGAAGTTTCAAAGGAGCAGTAAAGAGACCCAGAGGGACACAGCCACTCTGGCCGGCACGGCGAGCTGCAGTGATGCCGGGTTGCTGAGGAGCTCTCATCTTGTTCTCACTTGCAGGTCACTTGTCAGAGCTTAGGAGGAGAATTCTATAGTATGTCCCCCATGTTTCATGCTTGTCACAAACACTGGCGAAGAACCAACACTCTAAAACCATGCTCTTTGCTGGCACACACGCATCTCCTCCCAGGGTGACGCTATCATCTGGGTGCTGGAGTGTTCACAAGGGCATCTGAACAGAGCAGAGGGCTCTGTGGGTGCACATGATCCCAACAGGGACAAACCAATGCATTGCTGGAGCCTCTGGTGTAAATGATGCACAGCAACCCGCTTTATTAGCGATATTTTATTCTTGCCTGGTTACTGAGGGGAAAAAGAAAAAAAACAATCTCATGAGTAAAATAACTTGTTTTGAAATGAGAAACAGATGTGCAGCCTTGGTGTTGTATTCTTTTTAACAGCATTCTTCACAAAGACGTCTCAATTGCTGGGTAGGAAAAGAATCTGGCTCCAGGATTGCTTTATAGCTTAAAAGTTAATACAAGGTTAAATAAAAATACAAAAAACAAACTCCTAATCCCAACAGCCTGGCCAGTGATGCAAAACTGGTTCACGTTTCATGCCTTGTTTCTGCCACATAATTTTTAAGATTTTTACCACTATTTACATTTGTTTTGGCTTTTTCATTTTCTAAATAGTATCTGTAGCGCTTGAAATGGAGTGGTTTACCTTCCACAAAAAATAAAATAAGAAATCAATGCTACCAGATTTACTGTTGGCACTGTGAAATGCGGGTAGCCTACCTCCAGAGCCCTGCGGGCGCTGCGTTCTGCACCCCTCCTGGTTTTAAACATTTTCCACGCAGAGACAACGGAACACTTCCCCTCCCCACCTTCCGTCACATGGGACAGATACTTCACCAGACATTTCAGAGTCAGAAAAATCACAAAATTCCATGTTCTGTTTAGAAAGTTTACGTGTCTACATATATTTTTGCACACTGCTGACTACTCAGTTATCACGGGCAGTGCAGAATGAATTGAACTACTGCCAGTATCAGCATGATGGAAAGAGACATGACAGTCTCAAGAGCTGCTTGGAAAATAAGGAAGACATGTAAAAGTCTTACCAGTTAACTCTCCAAAGCTCCATGTATCTGCTACTAAACCAGGAAGTTTAGAATCCTCCTGAAGCGAGATGATGAGTCACAGGAGCCATTGGGATCTCGGGTCTAGCAGGCACTGTTCAAAATTTTATCACGAGACCCAAAATTCTGGTTTACTTAAAAAATCCTCAGCTCCTAGACCAAGGGCTCAATTTTTATTGGCATTTGGTCCTCAAAAGTTGTAAAGAAAAGCCTAATAAGATGATCATGTAATACATCCATGAAAAAGAACGCAACAAAATTGAACTTTTCTGAAGATCATGTAAATGACTTTTCAAGGCCCCAGTCCATGATATCGGAACAGTGACGTCTGACAATGTCACACGAGTGCAAGGACGACTCTGAAGACACCTCACCTCTTGATAACACCCCAGACATTATCTTCACATGTCTATGAATGGTCACACCTCCTTGTGTGCTCACACATGGTTAAGTTTCAAGAACAAGATGATGAAACTGTGTTCTGTAAAAGGCTGCACTCCAGGTGCAAGCTGAGGAAGGCTATGCTGAAAATACTGTCAGGCTATCAACCACAAGGCAAAAATGGCATCGTTTTTGGCTCATGGCCAAATAATCAAAACACCCTCCCCATACACAATTTTCTCCTTACCTTCCCATAATCAGCATCAAAATGAAAACAGATCAGTATAAAACCTTAAGTGATCCATGTACAATATGCTGAAAATTCATTTAAGAGATTGTTGCTCTAATTTAGAGGGGGAACGCAGTGACACAATGTGTTTGGTCTGTTGCTATTGCCTACACTCATTTTGAATTGCAATGGACAGAAAATGGAGTATTAGCTCCAGAGATTTTAGAAATTTAAGAGATGTCAGTTTAAGTCCTGTCTACATGAGGTTCTCAGGAAGCGCATGCTTTCAGAGTCTTTCTGAAATGACCCTGATGAGTTTTATATACAAGTAACCATTTCTCCTGATATGAAGTGACAGACATAATAATATAGACGAAACGGTGATATTGTTATTTTAGCTAATCTTTCCTTTCTAAAATATATCTCAGAAATTATTTGAAACATAACGGCATCTTCAGATTACACTCAATGTAAGGACTGTCTTCTGGGTAGAGTTGAAGTTTAAGGCATCTCCTGCCTGAAAGCACTAGTAAATAGAAGTGAAAAGAAAGAAAGAGACAAAAGAAAGAGGCAGAGTAAAAGAAAATACACATTTTGTTTTTAGAGACTGAGAAGAGAGGAACAAAAGAGTTTTCAAGGAGACGATATCATTAGATCATCTGTCCTGACCTCTTTTAGTGCAGGGGTATATCCTCCAGTCCCCTAAGAGCCATCTCTTGCTCACTCCACACTTGACACTTGACAGATATTTACAGCTGTATTTATCCCCATCCTGCTTTCTGGCCAAAATTTATGCTGATTAGCTCACCAGCAGTTACAACACTTTTGGCTGCAGTTCACACTGGCATCAGTCACCATCCATCGTACAGCCACTGCAGAACGCCCTCCCTTTCCCCAGTCCTCTCTGCGGCTACGGACGACGTGTGGCTGGATGATCTGCTCGCTACCCACACACAGGGACAGGCACCTACAGCACAGCTCTCATTTCTGCCCTGACGAAACACGCCAGACACAAAACGCATTTCCTGCAGGCAATTCCTAGTGCTGGGATGAAGGTTACTTCCCCCCCAAGTACCTAAGAAAATGATTCTTCTCAAAGAAAAGTTACTGTCTTATGCTGAATACCATTTGATTCTACAATAACTGGAGCGGCTCATCTTTGACGAGTTGACAGAAGCAAGTGAAAGGCCGGCGCTGACTGGTGCTGTGCCTGAAGTCATTTATTCCATCTAGCTGTCCTCTGCCACCAGCAGCTCAACAACACGGTGGGATCTGTCAGACGCCAAGCACCAGAACTGTCACTGCCTTATGGAGAAATCGCAAGTGCTCAGCAATTCCTAAATCCAGATGTCTAGCTTAAAAACATAGTACTTTATAGACTATTTCAGAGAAGAAGATATCTGGTATGCTACAAAACCTATGGCAGAATATGGAAGAATAACAACATTGTCACAAGTTTCACTTATTTTACCATCTCTTAAAATTCAAATCTCCTTCACTTTTTTCCATTTTTTTTGAAGAAAAGAGAAGCACTTCTGCAAAGACACAGACATCAGCAACCCTATAAAAATGTGGAAAAATTGAATAAGCGTGAAACTTAACACAAGCTTTTCAAAAATGCCAACATGAGCATTTTCCAATAAAAGCACAGTTGCCCAATAAAGTGAGGCTGATGATTTGTTAAGTTTAACAGAAGAAAACAGGTGTAGATGTAGAGAGACTCCTGTCAGACACCGCCATGAGAAGAAAGCAGGAATACAAGAAAAAACTGCAATAGTTCAAAATAGGGAGCCACTAAAAAATTACCTGGGAAAAGATGTAGTACCCACCCTGTAATCTCAGGAGATTAAAAAAATATAATTGAAATACAAGTAAACTAAATATATTTTATATATTACAATCTAACATTTCAGCATTATTTACATACGAAACATAAAGGTTAGGGAAAAAAATAATCAGGCTTTTGCATCATCACCCAGCTCCGTAAGACAACCTTACAAGATCCAGGCAGAAAAGAGAGGAACAGGGCTGTGTTTCCCTTCCTTCACTGCTGCATGTCGGCATTACTTTTTCATTTCTGTGGGTGGAATTACAGCCAAAATTGTCAAATGCACACAGGGCTGCACCGCATCAATGTGAGGTACTTATCTATCAAAATTACAAACGCAAAAGAGGGCTTTGGACCACAACCCTGCACGCCTGACAGTTCTCATTCCTGTGACTCAGACTCAAATCTTTATAGAACCCTGCCAATTTTTCAAATTAGTTCTGTTTTTCTTATATCCACTCTAACAACTGACAATCAGCACTCTCTGCACGTAACTGAGATGAACAAGCACTAGAAAGCATTTTGTCTCACTTATTGCACTAAATACGTCCACATATTAGGTGACATTTTTAACTGTCACTCATACTAAAGAATCATACACATTCCAGCCAGGAGTACATGGGATTTTTATTTTTTTTTCTTCAAGTAATTCCTCAGCTTACAGACAAAAAAATCTAGGCATAAATGCAGACACGAAGCATACTGCGCCTGTATTTTCTTTGATGAATACTCTCTGAATCCATGGAATAACCAAACAGTAAATAAAGAGACAGAAGGCACCAGGCTGCAAGTATGCAAAAACCTTATGGAAGTAAAAAAATAACTACAAATTAGCCATCTCCAGCAAAACAAACACCTGACCTTGAGAGCTGCAGATGAACACCCACAGAACTTCTACATCCAGCAGTGGCAGGATGACAATCCTCCCCATTCCATCACTACACACTGTATGTTCCCAGTTCTTACCCAGCTCAGTATTCTCTAAGTTCTTTTTTGCAGGTTTTATCTGAGAGTCTGTCAGTAAGTATATCTTTTCATAGAATCATAGAATCGTTAAGGTTGGCAAAGACCTCAAGGATCATCAAGTCCAACCCAACCCCACCCAACCCACTAACCCATGTCCCCAGGCACCACATCCACACGTTTCTTAACCCCCTCCAGGGATGGTGACTCCACCACTGCCCTGGGCAGCCTGTTCCAATGCCTGAGCACTCTTGCAGTGAAGACATTTTTTCTAATCTCCAGCCTAAACCTCCCCTGGTGCAACTTGAGGCCGTTTCCTCTTGTCCCATCACTTGTTACTTTAGAGCAGAGCCCAGCACCCACCTCACTGCACCCTCCTTTCAGGCAGCTGTAGAGAGTGATGAGGTCTCCTCTCAGCCTCCTCTTCTCCAGACTGAACCCCCCCAGCTCTCTCAGCCGCTCCTCGTCAGCCCTGTGCTCCAGACCCTTCCCCAGCTCCGTTGCCCTTCTCTGGACCTGCTCCAGCCCCTCAATGTCCTTCTTGTGGTGAGGGGCCCAAAACTGACCCCAGGATTCAAGGTGCGGCCTCACCAGTGCTGAGTCCAGGGGCACAATCCTGCCCCAGTCCCACTGGCCACACTATTGCTGATGCAGGCCAAGATGCCGTTGGCCTTCTTGGCCACCTGGGCACACTGCTGGCTCCTGTTCAGCCGGCTGTTGCCCAGCATCCCCAGGTCCCTCTCTGCTGGGCAGCTTTCCAGCCCCTCTCCCCTGAGCCTGTAGTGTTGTAGAAATACTTTAAAGTCAAAATATTTTAGTTCATTTTTGTTTCTACTGCCACAAAAGGTATTCTGCAATAGCTTCACAGAGCGATGACCAGACAGCATTAAGTTCCCATGAGACTGAAGAATTAAAGCCGGTATTCTAGACACCATTCGATACTGAACATGTCAGCACCACAAGAGCGAGGTGATGCTCTCTCCTTCTTACTGACTGATAGTCCTTTACTGTGTACTGATTAGAGTTAAAATGTAATTGAATGTGAAGAAAAAGAAATACTGAAAAAAACCCAAAAAAACAAAATCTAAGACCCATAGAATTTAATTTAAATGCAACTGAAACACAATGTCGTGTGTCCTCGGAAATAAGGATCAATGGTTTTTAACTATCGCAGGTTTCTTCGTCCCCTTAAAACAGTATTTTAAAGTTAAACTAAAACCAGGAAAACTCATTTTATTCATGGTGCAGAAATTGTATTATGAGTGCAGTATTTTCACTTAAAGACGTCAATTCTGTTTTTTCTTTTAGTTCAGAAAATACAGATTTCTATCTAAGATGGACTTCACACGCCATTCTCTCTTCTATCTCCAACTGCCTAGAATGATACCCTGCACCCATTTAGGACCACTGCAGAACTACTGGACCACATTTTTAGTCTTTCAATGCTATTTAACGTGGAGACAAGTAAACTAGTCAACACCATGGGCCGGTCAGTCACAGCAGCTGCTTCTTGGACCAAATTCTGGGATTCTCTGCAACACAGCTTTGATTCCACTATCTGACACGGTAAGCTGCCACGTCAGCACAAGCTGACATGCTATTGCACTGAAACATCAGGGAACGCTTAACAAATTCACCAAATATCAGAAAGACGGAATAACAGAATCATTTGTTGTCTTCTCTGAAGGGCTAAAGTGTGTTACTTATTACTGGAAAGGGATTCTTGATCGAGCAGCTTCCCTATTCTGAAGCCAGAAGTGATAACAAGAGAACTGCTGATTTTCTGGAGCAAAACCAAGAGGGAATAAAACAAGTTTTGGAGAGCTGTATGTTCTCTCTTCTTTTTTCTCCCTTCCTCTTCCTCTCTCCCTACAAGAAACCTTCTTAATCATATTATCCACAGAGTTCAAGACCTCCATTGCAGAGAAGACAATACCGAAGTGTGGCTCCCAGAGACACCTCACAATAAACCCCCACTGTCTGCTCTCCTGGGCCATGAACACAAGACCCCAGACAATAATGATCTGGGAAGGCATGCTGCTTTACTCTTTTATTTACACATATTTTCTGTGCCAAGTTGTATTTCATCTCCCTAAGATATGTGATGGTTGCATCTGGCATCCAGGAAGAAGCCGCGTTAGGTGATGCAGATGAACAGATGATTGTCCAGAGCGAAGACAATTCTCACAGGAGACGGGGTTGGGTGATAAAAACCAGTTTAGCTCAGCAACACATGAAAGACACAAACCTCTGGTTTTCAACATTTAAATACAGTTGCAAACAGCTACACTCCAAACAAACATTTTGACGCTGCACATACGGCTGCGAGCTGCTGAGAGGCTCGGGTTTACTTATCCTGAAGTCAGAAGTTTTGAAAACGCATCCTGTCCTCAGAGCCCCAAACACAGGCCACATCCTCACCCATGTGAAATGTCTGGGGGGTGCTTTCCTCTCACAAGACACAAACCGATCATTAACTTTTTGACAGACCACATCAATTCCTAATACAGATAAATACACCAACAACACCGGCTACAGTGGAACGATGTCCTATTCACGGGTTGGGCAGAAGCCAGCCAGTTTCTTCTCCTTAAGAGCAACACTACACAACAGCAGCAAGACATGAGTTCCTGCCTAACTCGAGCTGAGCTGCAGCAGAGACCAGGAGAGAGCAGTCAAAAAGAAAACAAGAGTCTCCTGAATTTTTACACTTGCTACATTTATCTCAGTTGAAGAGAAGATAACAAAACAATCAATCGATTAAGAAGCAATTTCACAAATGTTAAATGTTTAGATGACAAGAGAATAGCCAAGATCAGCTGTTCACTGAAGATTTCCAGCACCATCCTGTCTGGGGGGGAGGAGAAGCAAACCCTGCCGGCAGCCCTCTTGCAATCTGAATTTTTAAACAACCTTACTTCTCTTCAGTACCATAAGATAAAGCATCAAATTCTGTTTCTTTTTTTCAAATGCGCTCTTCTGTTTACTCTGGGAGGCTGTTTGGTGTCAGTCCCCTGCATTATCTACTAGACATCAATGAACCTGCACCCACAACCCTGAGTAACCGCTGCAAAACACACACCACCTCCAGCTCCTACAGCCCAGCCACAACAGCGTCTGCACACGGGAATGGCAGCCCGCCCTCCAAATTTGTTAAGTGGTATGATTTAGGATTGAACAGAAACATATTCCCTCTTTCCGCACGGTCCCTCCATTCACAGCCTTTGCTGTGCAGCTGCCAAGCAAAAGGCAGTCTGTTTGGCACCAGCGTTCCCAGTCAACACTATGGAGTAAGCAGCAAGTAACAAGGCATAACTTTGCTGCAGAACTACACATACTTCATTAACATCATGGGTTTTGTTTTTTGGGTTTTTTTTCCCCAGATATAGGACAAAGATAATGAGCTCCCTCCCACTTTATTTGACTTTGGTGTTGTTAAGTTCCATTTTCCAATTATCCTCCACCCATCCTGTCTCTAGAGACACCTCCCCACCATCCCCAGAGCACAGCACTGAGCACACTGATGATTTCACACCCTCTTCTCTGCTCACAAAATAGGGTACTGTTCAAAGTTAATGCTACCTTTAAGATTTCTGGCGTTTTTCATCGCATTTGCCCTCCTCTAAGGAAACCAAATCCCATTCTCGTGGCCACGTTACCAGGGGCATCTCTTCTTAGTGTGTGCCATGGCATTCTTGGCACACATCACAGCGTCCTCCTGTTAGTATCCTTTTGCTTGGGATAATCTACATCATATTTTTTTGACTTTATAATAAAAATTCTGTATTTTTGAAATAGTAAGACCAGGCATCATTTTCAAGAATGTGCATCTTTCAGGCAACCAGCAGTAAAACCACGCTCACTGTGGCTGATTTTGAGAACATACATTATTTCAGTTCTCTCACTGAATTTGATATCCAGATAGGTAAAGATTTCAAAGGTTACGGGCCAGAGATTTCAAAAGTTACGGGCAAGCCAATCCTGCATTCTGCCCCCCCTCCATTAAAATGACATTTTTTCAAAGAGGAAATCCAAAAGTGACAGATTTCTGTAAGTCACTTATAAATCAATTTTCTGTGCCATTTTAAGAGAAAGAGAAGTGTGACATTTAACTCAGCATGATGAAAACATGCCCAGGTATACCAATGGTGTGTTCTTCAGGTCTGAATGAAATCCATCCAATGTCACTGCAGAGGCTGCACTGTACATAAAGTGTCAAAGGTTAACATCCGTACATTCAGGAAATAAGGAATGTCACAAATGGGCTCAGTTACACAAACTTAATGCCACAGCACAGCTACAGAAATAACTTTTTAAACATTCTTTTAAATTTTTGCAGTGTTCATTCCTGAAGGATAAACATTTCTCCCCATCTCCTCCATCATTTCCACGAGCTATGCAAGAATTCGCTTTTTTTTGAAGTACATGAAAGACCAAGGATTTTTCCCCCCATGACTTACACCTCTCTATTCAACATCACCACAACACTTGAATTGAGAAAGGTGTAACAGAAAAAATCTAGAAGCAATTTCCCTGACAGATCTTACACTACGCTATTACTGAGAGGAAGCAAATACTAAAGTCTCTTCTCAGAGCAGCCCTCAGGGCAAACAGGAAGGGTCTTGCTGGAATAAAAATTAAAATTATCTCAACTGAAAAAAAATCAGTAAGTTACTGAATAGTGCACATTACTGTCATAACTGATCGGGACCATTTAAAGCAAAAATACGAGCAAGGCAGTTAGCCCGTGAGAACAATAGAAGCACTGTCATGTCTGCACGATGACAGATTTCAAGCCTGAAACACTCGTAAAGAACTTACGCAACACAGGCACTTAGTAAATGTCACAGCCAAAGTGTTTCATGTATTCCTGGGATGCTAAAAAGGGAAAACATCTGCAAGGATAGCGAAGGATCTTGACTGAAAACAGAAACCATAACATAGTGCCTAGAATGCCACCCCTGTTCCTGATGTCTACCCCTTCACAAAACGCAATGAAATCGAAAAACATTTACAGGTAAGTCAGTTAAGACTACTCAGTGGTTAAAAAACTATGGCTTAAGCAGCTTGTTTTTTCAGCATACTGAATAGAAAGTTGGGAAAGAACTTGAAAATTAGTAGAGATACTTATGCAACATTTTTTTTTAATTTGACAGTGGAGACAGTTACACATCAGAACAATTTTAGTAAGGGAAGGAAACAAATGTTTTTAAGGAAAATAAGCTAGCTTTCTAGCACAGGGACAATAAATTAGAACTCTTGAAGAAATAAGATCTGCAAAACGTATGTAAAACCAGAGGGAACATCTGTATATGCAAGTGCGTTAGTAGCAATAATCTTTTCTGACTTTAAACTCTGAATCTATGAGGTCTCCTGGTTCACTGCATGATGCACAAGGAGGAGGGAGGAGCAATAACAGGGAAATTTTCATTACCCTCATTAAACACAGGCGTTGGTAGTTTTGCATTAGGCTAGCCATATCTTCTAACATTCATGATTCACGGCTTTAGCCAGTTGTCTTCAAGGATCAGACAGTACAGGATCAGCACCACTCCGTTCTTCTACGGGATTGCAATGCTTCTCACCATAATATTATGAGAAGATATCCTCATTCTGCTTTCAACAGAGGAAACAGGCAGCTTAACTAGCATGGTAAGTAGTGAGCTGAACATTCTCATTCTCTAAGTGTTATTACAAAGAAATATCTATACTAAAGAACTTTGCACTGTCCCTTCTCCGCACCAGAACCGGTTTGGCCTGGAAGAGGAGGTGCATCAGGAGACCTCGAGCCGCTCCTCAGCCCTGCTGCTCGGCGGGCAGCGCAGTGCCCTCAGCCCTCAAAGAGGACGTGTGCTCCTGCTCCAGCACGTGCTTCTGCAGAATCAGAATAGGACAGAGGGGGAAATCGTACAAGGAAAATCTTGCCCAGAATAGAAATAGATTGGTTTCCTGCTGCGACCATCCCAAAATTCCTGACCAACTGCCTGTGGGAAGCTTCTTTGGCATGCAGCCTGGTTAGGACAACTCTGGGTAAGGAACAGCGGGCTGCTTGGGCGTCTGGGCTCTCCAGCTTCAAACCAAGAGACATGAAGTCACGACTGTTGAGTCAGGATGAAATGGAATCTGATCTCTAAACATACAGACCATTAGCAGCTCCTCCTAACTCATCCAGCTGCACTGGAATGGCTTAAGAATGCATTGGAATTTTCTTTAAAATGCTTTA
Organism: Pterocles orientalis; assembly: GCA_011057875.1. NCBI lineage: Eukaryota > Metazoa > Chordata > Aves > Pterocliformes > Pteroclidae > Pterocles > Pterocles orientalis. The sequence goes on along the minus strand of WKFP01014583.1, from coordinate 74,669 downwards.
ATCCATCAGTTCCATGTTTGGAGAGTTACAGTTACAAGAGCTCAGGAGAGAGAATGCTGGCAGGGGACAATTAACGAGGTACCAGCAAATTCAGTTGTGTCAGAAAAGCCACTTCCCTCCTGTGCTGGAAGTTTGAATCGCTAGTAAATCTGACATAGATCAGGATGAAATTATGTTAAATCGCTGTGTTAAAAAAAACCTAACATACAGACTACAATTAAACTGTAATTGGATCTGTCATTTCAGAGTATTAGCATCGGCTTTCCAGATAAGATGGGGTGACAGACTCTTACGCTAATGAACAGAAGGTTAGCAAACTGAACAAACGTTGTGTTTCTCCTGTAAGGAAATACATGCGCCAACGAAGCAACCTTCTCAGCACAGAAGTCATTTAATACCCAAACCACATGAAAAGCGATCTCTCTGGGAATAGCACAGCTGCTAAAATCCAAGTCAGTTTTTATTAAATCATCAACTCTGTTTATGAAAAACAGGGCTCTCTTAAAATGACCTCCAAGAGGAAATGATTTGCTAACAAAAAATTGATACCTGCATTTAATTTATCTACATCGATGTATGCTTTTATTGGTTTTATATATCAATGTGTCCTGGA
>WKFP01014583.1:26646-74036 GCA_011057875.1 Pterocles orientalis | reverse complement strand
TTTTTTTTTTTTTTTTTTTTAACATATAAGTATTTTCTTGAAGTAAAATACTTTAGGCAACACATACAGAATTTCTGCAAACCATGCTTCTGGAAAAGATGAGAAAATAACCACCTTTAGTTACTGCTGAGCTTTCAGCTACTCAAGAGGGTAGATAGGCGTTTCTAAAAATAACAGCAGTTTGAAGCTTAGTGCTTCAACTTCTGAGGAGAAAATGGACATTAACAGTCCTTCAGAACTTGCCAAACGCACACAGACAGCCCAGAGAAACAAGAGGAACACTGCAGAAGAAGAAATTGCACAAGTCCTCAAAATGTTTTTTGATGGCTGTTTGAAAGAAGAAGGACAAGTGCAGCGACAAGAACAGAAAGAACTTCCTGCAGTAAATCCCAAGGTGCTTTAAAGTGCACTACTCTAATGGCCCTCCCAAGCAGGACAAATCAGGAGTCAAAACCTCTGGAGCACCTTCCCTATGAGGACAGGCTGAGAGAGCTGGGGTTGTTCAGCCTGGAGAAGAGAAGGCTCCGAGGAGACTTAATAGCAGCCTTCTAGTACCTGAAGGGGGCTACAGGAAAGATGGGGAGGCACTCTGCATCAGGGAGTGTAGTGAGAGGACAAGGGGTAATGGGTATAAGCTAAAAGAGGGTAAATTTAGACTAGACATTAGGAAGAAATTTTTCACTATGAGGGTGGTGAGACACTGGAACAGGTTGCCCAGAGAAGCTGTGGATGCCCCATCCCTGGAGGGGTTCCAGGCCAGGCTGGATGTGGCTTTGGGCAACCTGGGCTAGTGGAGGATGTCCCTGCCCATGGCAGGGGGGTTGGAACTTGATGATCTTTAAGGTCCTTTCCAACCCAAACCATTCTATGATTCTATGATAATCTTCATAGAGAGATATCCCCGACAAAACTTCTTGAACTTGCACGACACGGCTGTAGAAAACTTGCCAGAAAATACTGTTCAAGGCCACAGCACAGGAAACTGATCCAAGACTGAGGAGGAGACATCTCACACAGACACAGCAGTGGGCTGCCCTGGTTCTGGTGAGACGCAGCTCAGATCCAAGCACAGCTGTCAATTCATCAGGTGACTCAGGACTGTCAACACCAGCATCAAAACAAAACAGCCTTTTCAATAAAGAAATGTTATGGAAGTCATCTTTGTCTTTAAGTGTTCTTTATATGTTTGGTTTATACCATAAAAGAGAAATTTAGACAACTTCGCATATTTGTAACGATACTAAGTTCAAGGAGGCTAAAAAAGATAATTATTCATCGGACATCAGAAAGAATTTCTTCAGCAACTAAAAACAACAACAATTTTATTCCCTCTCACAAAGCTAAAAGGTATTGACAGTATTTATGGGATAAATTTTTCAGAGATGCGTTGGCCCTAATTTCTGCTTGACTAGAATGTTCACGGGGAGTTAGCACGCTAATAGGTGATACCAAAGAAATTTGGAAAACAGCTAAAGAAGAAGAGCATGAGGGCAAAAGGGCTTGAGCTGAAGTGAGCATACATTCCACCCTCTAAGGAGGTAAGAGAGAACGTCAGATACAGAGCAGCGCTCGGTGCCCCAGCACTGACCTAGAGCAACAGCACTCTGTACATACAACTAAAGAACAGACAGACTCAAACTTACTTTGGTTGAGCAGGCTGTGCACTTATCAAACGCCAGGCTGACTGGAAGAACATTATCAAATCTTGACAAAAATCCACGGATCTGGAAAAAAAATTACAGTACTATTTTATAATGACAAAAAACATTTCCAAAATTCTACCTGAACTGGACACAGTCAATAAAAGATAAAGAATGGCTATAACGAGGGCAATACTCTTTTAACACAATGACCCCAAATAACAGCTGTAGTAAATTTGTACTCAACATAGGTTACCATTTTTCTATATATAAATAATGGCACCATCATCCAAATGCAAAACTATTTAAACATAAATAGAGGAACAGCACCACCTGGAGTTTGACTTTTCTGCCTGCAAGGCTGCGTAGTATCATCCCATATGATCACAGGAAACATTCAGGTAATTACAGAAAACTCTCTGGAAATCATAGAATCATACAATGGCCTGGGTTGAAAAGGACCATAGTGATCATCTAGTTTCAACCCCCCCGCCATATGCAGGGCCGCCAACCACTAGACCAGGCTGCTCAGAGCCACATCCAGCCTGGCCTTGAATGCCTCCAGGGATGGGGCATCCACGACCTCCCTGGGCAACCTGTTCCAGTGTGCCACCACCCTTTGGGTGAAAAACTTTCTCCCAATCTCTAACCTAAACCTCCCCTGTCTTAGTTTAAACCCATTCCCCCTTGTCCTATCACTATCCACCCTCGTAAACAGTCGCTCCCCCTCCTGTTTATAGGCTCCCTTCAAGCACTGGAAGGCCGCAATGAGGTCTCCCTGGAGCCTTCTCTTCTCCAAGCTAAACAAGCCCAGTTCCCTCAACCTTTCCTCATAGGAGAGGTGCTCCAGCCCTCTGATCATCTTAGTGGCCGTCCCCTGCACCCGCTCCAAGAGCTCCACGTCCTTCCTGTGCTGGGGGCCCCAGGCCTGGACACAGTACTCCAGATGGGGCCTCACATGAGCTGAGTAGAGGGGCACAATCACCTCCCTCTCCCTGCTGGCCACCCCTTTCTTAATGCAGCCCAAAACACAGTTGGCTTTGCGGGCTGCAAGCACGCACTGCTGGCTCATGTCCAGCTTCTCGTCCACCAGGACCCCCAAGTCCTTCTCCGCAGGGCTGCTCTCAAGGAGATCTTCCCCCAGTTTGTATAAATACCTGGGGTTGTCCCGACCCAAGTGCAGCACCCCGCACTTGGCCTTATTAAACCTCATTAGGTTTACACGGGCCCACTTCTCCAGCCTGTCCAGGTCCTTCTGGGTGGCTTTCCTTCCTTCCAGTGTGTCGACAGCACTACTCAGAATGATGACATTCCTTCTTCAACTAAGAAAGCAAAAACTTCTCCAAAGACAAATGAGAAGGGAGTACCTCGATCACCAAATGAACAAGATTCAGATTTGGCTTTTCCTTCCTATTTAGGCACGAGAGGTCAAAACCCTCCCTGGGCTGTGCTGCAGCGGCAGGCAGAGGCTGTGCCCAGCTGATGCCAGCGTCAGCACACCAACTGCAGGCACCCCACAGGATGAGGGAGGGACTCGGTTATACTGAAGTCACCAGACTGTACATTGTGAGCATTACAACCCTACCACTTAGTGCCAAAACCGGAAACTGTCAAGAACCTTCCAGATCAGCAGATGAGGAGTGCTGGCAAGGACGAAGCCTTGTACTGAGGCCATCTCTGTGCCCACAGCAACAAGCAGAAAAATGCCAGGGGCACGAGAAGAGACTCTGAGAGAACCAGGGACACTCTAGCATTACAGGAGGGAGCCCGGGGAGAACTTAGGGGGACCCCATTCATTGCATGAGACAACCCACACATAAACACTGGTTACTATGGGAAATCATAAACAAAATCAGACGAAATATATACAGACTGTGATTACCTGGATGTTGCCCAGAAAGCATACTGCTGGCTTTATCTTTTTCTGAATCACGATTCATTCTTAGTGCAAAAAAAACTTAATAAAATCTAAAAATGCCACTTCGAAACATAAATTATTTATTTATACAATGGAAGCACCCAAACAGAGTCACCCAGACAAGCAACACAGAGAAAGGCACAGACCACTTCAGACCCCAGTGACGCTATCCCAGGGGATACGACCACGGGGATAGATCAACAGGCAGCTCTGTGAAGGACTGTATCAATGTGACAAATGGAGACAAGTCTATCCGGCAATCTGAAAAATGGCATCCTTAACACCTCTGTAACCAGAGCTTGAGCTGAGTAGCAGAATAAAGACTGCTGCAAGGCACCAGAAATGCACGAATATTTTTGAGAACTATAATAATTATGAGTTGGCTGGATTTTATTCTTTTGCAAACTCAGAAGGGATTGAGAAAGTGAAAAGTAACTTTGAAATGCTCATATTGGCAGCTCTGAAAAGTCAGAGGTTGCCCGATTCACACACCATCTGCTCCAAATAAATTCCTGCTAAGTAGGAAGCAGGAATTGTCAGAGCACAAACAGGACAGGCACAATGCCAGGAACCAACCCCCTCGGCCTGGGTGATGGAGCTATTTTTTTCACGTACTTTTTAAAACAAAGATAGAGAGTCAGTCCTTCAGGGAATGGAATCAGTATAGAGTATGTTTTTGTTAAGGAGGCCAAGTCTCTGATGCTTGCCTTATTATCAGTTCCCAGTGTTTAAACAAAAGCATTTACTCATAAATTATTTACCTGATGAGGAACAAGCCCAAGAGAAGTCGGTGGTTCATTCATTCTATCATCGCTACTGCTGGCCACAGCATAACCACTGCCAAAAATCCAAGAGGGAAAATCAGAACAAGACAACACACTGAACAGTCAAAATTTCCAGCAAGCTTCAAGACATGTTGTTACAGCTTACAGTCTAGAATCTGGAAAGGAACCTATCTGGAAAATCTGTTTCATAGTAACCGAGATTCAGCATGGGAACACAAAAGTCCCTTTTCAGAATCAGTCCCAGAGACTTGTAACATACTCATGTCCAACTCCTAACTCACTTTTTCTTTCACAGATTTTTAAAGAGGGTAAACAAGACTAAATACCAGGTTACAGAACTTCAGAGTAATTTCTGTATGAAACCCACTTAATTTTGATTAAGATTTTGCAATGTTTGGCTTATCTTGAAGTCCCTCCCGTGACAAAAGTAGTTGCGATAGCTCCTCATTGCACTCGAACACTCTCCTGCGCAAAGGAATGCCAAGATCCCCTAGCAGGAATACTGTATATTCTCAGTACTTTTAAACTCAGAAAGAGAAAACTCCCTATTTCCAAGATAAAAAAATAAGATTTGATGAATCAGTTCTCTCTTAAACACTGAAATTACAGTAATGTAGTAGACAGGAGCTATATGTTAAATTAATTTACCAGCAATGTTACATCTTACAAAACTGACGTTACACCTGACAAAATTGTCCTACTTAATGTGCACTTCCTCCTCCTCTCTGAAAAGATTAAATTAAGTTGATCTTTCTCAGAGAACATCTTTTGAACACCAACCCAGGAACGACTCACCCTTCTGGATGCTGTAGAACAGAAACCATTAATTCCACCGCGAGCGCCCCAGCTATCATGGCTAACCCAGGTCGACTGACCGTGCACTGCTGATCCAGTGTCCGATCCCTGGTGGACTACAAAGAGAGACAACTCTAAAGGAAAGGAAAAAGTAACTCAAAGGCAACTAGCTGCCCTACTGCACAAACATCTTCAGTTCTGTGCAATTAATTTATTTGCTCTTCCAAATAAAAGAGGAGCTAGCTCTGAATCCTGAGTACATTAACACAAACCAAATTCCTTTACGAAACACCATTTAAAGGAAATAAAAATTCAAGTGACAACAAAAGAGATACATAATCACCATTTGCATAAGGGTCTACTCACATCCCCTGGTGCCACAACATCATTGCAGAAGTAGCAACCCAGCTTATAGCCAGGGATATTTGAAAAGAGGGATGACCCCAGAAGATCAGAGGAACCAGAGGCATTGTTGAAACATGCATCACCAGCTTCTTGATGTTTTGGCTTCTTTAGTCCATGCCTCATCACAACAAACGTGTCAAATCCCAGCGCAGCATTGATGACCAGCTGTGACAAATACAGAGAGAACAACAGATTCTAAGTGAGCCGAAGGAGAGGGGAAGAAAAGGCCTCAAGGTTTTCTTCACTGTAGATGTCAAAAGCACCCCACTTTCTGTAGATGGACAAACAACCTATTACCTGCATGTCTGTCACACTGGCCATAAACAACAGGTTTTCTGATAGGTGCAAAACTCTAGCTGACAAGCACTTAGAAAAAACCAAACCACAACAAAAGTCTGTTTCAGAAATCTATAAACCATCACCTTTTTCTGTGTCTTTCAGGGAAATGTGATACAAGTTATTGACTCCCTCTAATTGTTACCCAAATCTGTGCACACTTGCTGACAGAAAAAAAGGAACAGGAGCTGGTTTATGTCTGCCCCAGGTTCACACTCGGTGTCTCGCTGAAGTTGCTGAGGCCGCTGTGCACCAGTATGAACCAACATCCACACATACACATTTGCCCCGTTGTTCATACACTGAGCAGCATTGTTACTGGAAAAAAAACTTACTTTGGTTCCAGCTGAGGATTTATTTTCAAGTTTGCTGCATATTCTGTAGATTTGTATTCTCTAAGTGCTAAACTACCCCGAGTGCCACTGAAGTACAGCAGTGGCTGTCAACAGCAAGGATCGGTGTCATTTGGAATTCTGTATGTAGGCTCTGCAGGTCCCCAGGGTCTGAAATAGGACTCATTGAAAACTCCTACGTGACAAGGCAATGAACACAAGCTTCTCATCCAAAAAAAACTTCTGCTCAGTGAGGAAAGCAATGAATGACCACTCATGGCCTTCATACACATCGGCTGTGCCACAAGGGGAGCACACGCAGCTGTGGCACACAGGGACACTGCCACCATTGCCTTCTTCCTCTGCAGCCTGGGGCAAGTGCTCACAGCACTCTGAAGAGTGTTACGTTATGTTATGACCAAAATACCACAAAACTAGCAGACTTTACTAAACTTACAGGTAATGGTTTAGAAACAGGAAAAAGTAAAACCAATTACACAGTCATGACTGCAGACAGTAAAATACAAAGGGAGACGATACACTGCTTCATATGCAGATACATTAGACAGAAATTCTAGAACAGCAGTTTGCCACTTTCATTCTTATATCCAGAAATTATTCAAAAGAAGGACTTTGAGGGAAGCTCTCAGGAATCAGCCACCTTAAATAGTCAGCTGGTGAGTTTCATTGTCATTCTTGGTATTTCAAAACATTTCTGGGTATTCACTTTTAAGGTTGTTGTAGTTTATCCTTTCCTCAATCCTAGAGCAGAGCCATGCTGCTGAATCCGCGGCAGAACAGCCAGGCCTACAGCAAGCAATTGAAAGACCGCGTCTCCTCACTACAGCTACCTGTAAAACCTGAGGATGCTGTTCCATTTTCAAAATATGAATATCATGGCACAGCCAGTATTACCAGAAATTCATAACATTGCGAGGCACCTCCCACTGCAACACTGTTTCTCTCTCTCTGGTTTGCTGTCCAGTGACTATTTGAATCTAACTGAATGATCCTTAAATTAAAAAAATCTGTTTTTGATAAAGAGACTATGGAAAAGTGTATCTTTTGCCATGTGTTTAAAAAAATAGTAAAATCTGAAAGGTTCCAGTGCTCAGCAGGAACAGGGATTTAACATCTGACACATTTAACATCTGGGTCCTGTGCTTGTCTAAGATACTTGTTTTGGGAGGACGGACTGCAGGAAGATCGAAAATTATCAAAGCACCTAAATAATTACGTGGGGAACCAACTCCTACTTCTACCCCTGTACCCCTTACAGAGCTTTGCACAGATTATCACTCACCACCTTCTTCATTTGCTGTCTGCCTCTTCTGAGACCTCGGGGTCCAAACTGCAACAGTCCCGCAGGTTTGCAGGTGACATACAAATCCACATTTGAAGTAGAGCAGCAGAGCTCTCATTAGGTTTTATCAGCTTGAAGTACACTGAAAAGCAGGTACTGAGCATTTCCATTTGGAGACCTCGAGATTTCAGTGCTGTGCTGATGCAGCGACAGAGAATTGAATCTCCTCACATCAGAGTGATCTTACGGAAATCAAATAACTGTGATGCAGTCAGACACACTGAGTATGAGAGAACTGTCACAAAATGTGTCCTCGAAGTATGATTTGAATGCTGTACGGCAAATACAGTGGGGGACTCATAGCTAAGCAAACGTGGGGGGAAAAGCTTTGGAGATCATTAAAACAACCTGATCCCGACTGGCCCAGACGGGAGGGCTGCACACAAGCCTGCACGTACCACCTACAACCACCAAACACATGGAACGGGAGGCTGCTGTGTTCCAGTTTCAACACCCAGCTCTGCAAACTTGCCGTTCCTATGTCATTTCTGTGCTGGTTTTAAACAGATCAAAAGACTGCTGAAACACCACAGGTGCAAACTGCAGAAAAGACAGCAGCAGGATTAGGCAGGAACTGATCAAGTTATCCAGTTCCATACACTCACTCACACCTGAAGCTGTATTTCAGTGAAGCCCACACTAACGGGACACACCGATCCTTTCGCTGGCAGGGTCGCTCACTGGCAAAGGGAAGTGCATTTGAACTACACATTTAAGCCCATTGCTCAGGATCAGAAATCTATTTAAAATGAGGAAAGAATGAAAGAAAAGAATCTACGACCTTGTCTTAAAAAAAAACCAAAAAACTGTTTGATCTGGAAAAAACCTGCTGGCAAAACAGGTGCAGAGGAAATTTAGTTAAGTTCAGATTAATATAAATTTTGGCAGAAAGGGTAATATACTTGGAATTTATTAGATAAAACTCATTTGCAAATACCACAAATCTACATTCTTTCTCCTTCCTACTGTCCTTGTTTTTGGAAATAAACACAAACAAAAGAAACCACAAACAACTAACAACTATTAGGAAACTAGAAAACTAGGAAACGTCTTTGCTTGTAACATGAGGACATTACTTTTAAGCTACAGAAATTGCTGAAGCATTCAACACTACCTGAGTGAGGGTCAGAGTTTGGATGCACTGGCTCACCACACCAGTAAGTTTTCCAATAGGATAATGAGGAAAACCCAGAGTTAACAACTTTTGACCAAAAAAGTGCTGGCATATTTCTTAAGTTCAGAATTTACCTTCCTGTTTTTCACATTTGAGATACATTTTGACAATGTGGTTTCAAATTTCTACAATTCACATGTGCGATCAGTCAGTCATTCCTGTAATCTTTTTAGTCCTCCTTACTACGATTCTTTTACTATGAAGTTACTTCTCTTTGTATTACTATGAAATATGCACCCCTGGAGATGCTGAAAGCATACTGACTGGACAAGAACGTGAGCAACATGCTGTACATTGGCCCTATTTTGAACAGGGACTTGGACCAGACCACCTCCAGAGGTCTCTTCCAACCTCTATTGTTCTGTGATACAACTTTCTATTTCCGCTTTTCAACATTCTCTTTTTGTCTTATACAGAATCTTTGAGGCTACAGAAAACAAGAAAAATATTCTGCACAATCACCAAAGATTGGTCAAATATTTCAATTTCCCGTAAAGTTATTTCAGGTATACACAGCTGCTTAATATGCAAGAGCTCAAATACAGCGACAAGGATATTTGCAAGGTACGGCACAATACCTTCCTCTTGCTGGCTGCAATGACAGCAGGGAGCCATCGACTCTCTCTAGTGTCCATTAGTAGGAAAACAACGTCATGAGCCTCAATCAGTTCTTCGAGTTTAGCCACATCCTTCCGAGCTTGTGCCACTGTTACTTCAGAAAAATTCACGGGGTGGCCCGGCATCGGGATGCTCATGTTACAGCCTTCCGCACTCTGTATGGAGACAGAAAGAAAACAACGTATCAAAAAGATAACCTTGTGGCAGAGTACAAATTCAATTACTGCTTGGCAGAATGGCAACTTTATTCTTTACCTCTCTGGGGATCTCAGTGCCGCGCACGGGGCTGAAGTTTCAGGGGGAAGGGCAGGCTCAGCGGCTATATTCACACAGAACAGAGCAGCTCAGTGCATACGCGCTGCCCTGGGTCGTGAGAGCGACCAAGCGTGTACGGGTGGCTTGGGGCCTGACGGAACAAGCTCAGTCTCTCAGAAGGTCTCATCAGGTCTGGTGAATGACTACAAGAGGACAGCTGAAGTGCTCCTAACCCCAGGGGTAACAAATGCAAGCAGACGGATCTTACACGTGATTACGATCATGCTGTTAAACTTCGATAAGGTCTTTGTCCTGGATTATCTTTGCAGCCACGTCACACACGTTAGCTGGATGTAGTTTATATTTCTGATACTGAGTATTGTCTCAACTACAGTAAGACAGATGCGAAGCATCACACATTCTCCTCTGCGTTTTAAATTTTTTACGAAATAAACAACAGTCTCAAAATATTTTCATGTAACTTGTGCAGCCATAACGTGAACTTGATACAGAAGAAAATCACTTCTGAGACTTGTTACTCCAGTGCTTGGATGTCTGGAGGCTTATGCTGTGCAGATGCTGAGCGAGCCTTTTCTTGTTGCAGGAACATCTGCCTCTTCCAGCTCCATATTTGGGCAGGCCATATCGAGCAGAAAATGGCTAAAGAGCCAAAGAAGCCGATACAATGCATACACAATGCAAACAACTCACTCTTTGGGAAACATGTTAACACAATCTGCCAGCCATCTGCTGCAAGAGAACCGTGGATCCTTCGTAGATGTTACAGAAGCACAGGCTGTGCCAAAGCCTCCCTGCTTGTCACTGTGCTGTAAGCAACTCACCATTTAAAAGCCAAAATTTAGAAGCTAGATGACCCAAACATAAAATTTGATGGGTAGAGAGGAAAGGACTGTTGCTGAACATGCTTTAGGATAGAACAGTTACAGGCACAACTCATACATCTGGGGGAGCCAAAGAACCAGAAGGGTGAGGTATCCATTCTACACATCATAAACATCCTGGAAGACGAAAAGAAGTGGACACATACAGTAGCTTGGGGAAATGAATTTGGGTGATATCTGCATCTACCATACCAAAGGATGCACCATTCTTTTTCCCCTCTTCTTCTTCCCTGCCTCTCCACTCCCCCCCCGCCACCTCTGAGGGGAAAAACATAGAGCCCGCAGTGACCCAGCATGCTGCACACAGAGCAGCTCCACTGCGTCACGGTGAGGACAGCCCGGGTTCTGCATCACCAGCACAGACACCGCATAGTCACCGGAGGAGGTTTTACCTTCACTGTAATTATCTCCTCCAGAAAGCTGTGGCAGGAACACAAAACGTAATCCATGCTGCATATGAGTGGCATATTTATGGGTAACTCTCCAGGCCCCGGTGCTGCACACAAGCACTGATTTATTAGACAAGTATAACTGACACTGTTGGTGAGTTAGGAGGTTGATTTTTGTTCGAAAAAATAAACAAGTAAACAAATAAGTTGAACATGAGCTGCATGGAAATATGGTAACAAGGTTTTTAAAATACTAAAATCTTACCAGAATTCAGAAAAAAACCCTCTATCCATTGACTGTAGCTGCAGGAATATATACAAGCCTGGCAGCTCCAATAGCTTCAGTTTTATTCTAAAAACTGTCCCTTGAGAAAAAGACACCAGCCACTGGCAAAAGTGGCCAAGATACGCTTTTGCAGCCAAATGTGGGCAAAAAGAGCTAAGAGGATACCCTGTTATAGTGCATGCAGAGTATTTTAAAGACAGGTAAATGTGCATGTACCCTGAAAGACAGATCTCCTTTGTTCCACAGAACTCCAAAGTCTCAGGAAGTCTCTATACAACAAAGAATTTTGCTTGACTGCTCACAAAAAGGCTTCGATTTTAAGACCAGAACCTTCACTCTAGCAAAAGACTTAAAATGCCTCCAAATTATCCAAAACAAAACAATATTTAGTTACCGTCCCATAAAGTATTAGAATCACATACTTATTTAAAAAAAAAGGGATTTTATGTTGACATGTGCAAAACCATAAAAGACAAAGCGCTCTTCAACACTTTTATTGACAGCTGACCAAAGCTGTGCTTGAGACTCCAGTGCCTTTGGTTTGGTTTTAAAAGCAAACGGACATCAAGATATTGAGATTTGTGGTGCTACTGTAACCTTCTCTCTCATTTTCATACACATTTCTATTACCTTCCTGCATGTTTTTGTTAAGCCACGGCTCAGATCACTTAGAAGAGATCTGTGCTCAGTACATTGAGCCTGAGCAGAAGTGTGCCACGGGCATGTACACAGAAAATAAAGCACCATCAATTCATTGTTCTATCGGAAATACCTATGTAAGGCAGCCCCCCGGGCAATACAGTGCAAAGGACAAGAAAATGCTGAACACACTGGAGCTTCACGCCTGGATACATCAGGAAACAACTGTATGAGAGAGCCAATGAAGTTAAATTCCACAGCAACTATATGAATGGCTCTGTGTACTACCTCCTTGTAACGAAAGGCCGGGAATCTGTAAATTCTGCTATTTCCAAGTCCTCCCTTCTTTTTTATTACAAAACTCTAAGCTACAGTTAGCGATAACCTTAGAAGTGGAATGAAACAAATCAAAGCTCCTTGCCAAAGTATTCCTTCTTGTTTCTTTTGCAATGATGAGGTGGTTACTCTTCCAACTAAAAAGAATGTAAAATTAAAAAAAAAAAAAAAGAATTCATATAGAGCAGTCAAGCATTTCAAAGTCAATCAGAAGAAACTGCATTTTGTGTGCAAAATATTACTCTCACTGAAATCAAAGAAAGTAAATCAGACTGCAAGTGGATTGCACAGAAACGTAAAACCAAATTTTCAGCGATGCCTTCAGAGCCAGCAGTGTTCTGGGATCCCCATAGGCTTGCAAGGACTGTGTGGGTTTCCAAACAGGAGGAGACAGCTCTGGCTACTCCTTCAGTATGACCAGGCTCAAAATCCAGAGCAACCAATCTCTGAACAGAAAGACATTTACACTAATAAATACAAGTTTTGGTAACAAGCAACAGTGCAGCCTGCAGTGACACCTGCAGCTCTACTCTGAGAAGTCTGGCAAAATCAGCTGGGTTGTAAAAATCTCCAGCTAGAAGAGCTTCACTGTCTGAATTGTCCCAAAGCACCAAGACCTTCCCAGGCCAATTACAGTCTTACTGTTGGCCCATGGGCCTGGCCTACTGCCTAAGCCTCATCACTCTCCCATGCTCTCAGCACAGTATCAACTGGTGTCACTGCGAAGCCCGTTAATCCTTGCTAATGCCTGCACGTTTTTTCTCTGGATGCTCCCTGCTGGCCAAACACGACACCCCTTCTCCACACATTCCACGGCAGAAATGAGTCTGACTGAGAAATACATTAGAAGTGTCCTATCACTCGCGCCACAAAGTTATGAGACTAGGTTTGCGTCCCGCTGAAGGCTGGTTAGATATGACCCATCCGCAGCAGGAGGAAACAACAGGGAACACCCACCACTGGTGGGGATGACGTCCTAAGGAAACAGCAGGAGATGCAGAATGTTTGAGGCATACGGTAGAGGAAAAACTCCTTACACACAGGAGGGGTTGCACACTGTATATGCTATTACTGAGCAGGAAGATTGCTTTTTCCTATGTATAGCATATGTCCTAATACTTACTGACACAGGCTCACTGAAGCTCTGCAATTGCTTCCCTCTTATACTGGAAGTTCCTCTCCACGTTGTATTTAACTTTTTAAATTTCATTCAAAGCTTTATCACAATCTCCAGATTCAATAGCACAGCTTGGTCTTTGTTTCTAACCAGAAAATCAGTAACACTACCTTGCGGTCTGTATCTCTAGTGTATCATTCAAGATTCCACAAAGAAGCTTTTATTTCTTCCAATTAAACTGCTCATTCTTTCTTAACACTCCTATTTTCATTTTCTCGGGTTTACAAAGTGATGATGTCATGCGACACAAATCCTAGTCAGCATCACGTTGGTGCTCTGTGTGGCCCCACACAGGTGCTTTCTTTTCTGTCCTTGTTCTGCTGTTTAATATTCCTGTAGCTAAATTAATATCACCAAGTAACAACAACACTATAATGCGCCAAGGTTAAATACAATTCTAGGAACTTTCAGAGTCTCTGCTTTACTTATCAAAAGTTCTCAAAGTGCAATGGTTAGCATTTTTTCATACTGAGGATCACTGATATTCATATGCTCATTGGTTTACTGCTCACTATTAACACTGATTTCATAAAGAACGACAATAACAGGATCAACTCAGATAAAACAGAACAAAACCACAGCCCTTGGTTCAGACAAAACGAACCTGAAGATGTTTGGAAACAATCCTCTGTAAAGGTTGTTCACAATGCTGATCATCAGCAAGATAACAGATCTCGCTGTTCAGAGCTCTCAATAATATTATAAGCAGTAACACAATCAGTGGCACTTTAAATACAGCATTACACAGCAAGTAAACGTAACTCGTCCTTATTCACACTACGTGGCTAATGCGCTCTTTGCCAGCTGAGCTCTGGTAACTACAACAACCAATTCTAAGACAGTCTCAATTCCATAGGAAAAACTATGAACAGTGGAGTGACTTCTACCAAACAAGTATAAAAAAGGTTTGTTCACGATAGAGGAAGCCAAGAGCGTGTCTATTCTGAAGTTATAGGCCACAACAATTCTTCTTCCAAATGAAGGATGAAGCCGAGAGAACTGCAAATATCTGCAAGTTGTTGGTTTTTTTTTTAATCTGCTTTTTTCCCACATTGAAAATTAGGCGTGTTTGAACATGTGCACTGAATAATGTTCATACGATCCACATCCCTGGAGTCAAAGAGAATAACGACTGACACTGGCAGGCCTTTCATGATCAAGCTTCTAAAACAACAGATTTTTTTCCCCTGTCTTTTGTTCCCTTTCAGCTACTTCATTCTGACATTAAGTTGTTACCATCCGGCTCCCCAGAAGAGAAGCACTTTGGTCAAAGGCCAAAATCGTTATCTCCTCCAGGCTGCTACGAGCTGCTTCCCTTTCCTGGGTCTGATTCAGTTTGCTCAGTTCTTGAAGAAAACAGAACAGACAAGAAAGTTCTCTTCCATCATCTTAACGCCCTGTACCGCACTTCTATGCAACCCAAGCTCCCAATCAATACTTGCTGCTATTAAGCTATTCTGGGCAAAACCAACAGAAAAAACAACTTTCAGTTTTACAATTCTAAATTTTTCTTTTACTGGCACTGCACCACTGATCTTTCATAGAGCAAAACGTCCACCTGAAGCAAGCTGGAGAACACTAGGTCATTTCACTCCAACAGCACCATAGCGAGTGAAAGGTCCAAGTATTTGCCTCTTATGTGGAAAATCAGCTTAGATAAGGTTGCAAATTTTGGGTGTAAAACATCGTGGGAAACCTCAACAATACATGTATGACTGCCTCCAAGACCTTCTGCTCCCAGAACAGCCAGCCAATGTGTCTGAGCTGACAGGTAATAGGCACAGCACTGAAAGCAGCCGGTACCGAAAGCTCCTTAGGACACACTAGACGGGAAACAAATCCATTTCCCCATCCACGAGCTACAAGACAATGCAGACGATCCTTAATCACATTTCATGGATTACAAATGTTTATTGTCTCAATAAAGTGCAACAGGTACAGAGTACTTGAGCAAAATGCTCACAGATTTGTCAGGAACCAATGTAACACCTGTGCAGTATTTTCCCCCCACTCACAATAAGGCTTAATTATTAGAACCTGGAATTGTTATTTAGAGTCACTGGTTCTCTTCCAAGAACATATTAACACACATTAAATACTGATCTTACCACTCCGGGGAAGATTTTCTGCAGCCTATCTGCTGCTGCCAGCGCTTTAGGCTTCCCACCGCTAAGACAGTCTTCAAACTCATACAGCGGCTGTCGTACTGGGTTGGAGTAGGAGATCTTTGCGTTGTCCACAAATGTAATCTTCCTGACTCCCCAACCCTAAACAAGAAAGTAATTTAGATAATGATAAGGAGAATGGGCTGAGCCATATAGTTTTGAGTAATGCCAGAAACTCAAGAGAAGCTTTGTCCAATTTTTCTAGAAAGATTTTGAAGTTATTTGCCTTGTACTTGTGCTGAATTAAGAGAACAAAAAATTCGGTCTGTCCAAATATATCATTTAGCAGTAATCCCTCCATGCTGAGTTCAGTGTGACGTGGTCAACACCCCGGCAAGTAAATACCAGCAAAGCTACTTCAAGTGATTCACTGTGAATTTGATCATATTATCTTGATAATTTATTCACGCATTTCTTGATCAATCTTTTCTTTTTTTTTGCAAATTCAAAACAAGTTACTATTCTGCTAAGGCTCCCTTACTAGGTGCTATTCTACTCTTCCCTGCAGTTTATAACATCAACTAATACGTGTTACATGTACGTTAATAGAGAGGAATGAAAGTTTTCTCCTACATGCCATGGCAGCTGCTCAAAAAAATAATCATATAGAACTTATGGGAAACAGCAGATTACTTTTGAGATTAACTCGGGACTTACCATCAAGGTCCTTGCAACACTACAACCCAGTGTACCAGCCCCTAGCAGCAGACACTTGGCTGACACAATGTTTTCCAAATCAAGGGTAGGCACCAAACGCCAGCACATCAATTTCAAATTAAGATCCACCGATGATTCTGCTAACCTACACCAGGAGATAAACAGCAACACACTTCTGAATGTTCTTGCATTTCTCCAACAAAGCAATTACTTTTATTCCATTTTTTTTTAAGGAGACAAAGAATTAAGTAATTCAACATACAAGTAATATGAAAAATATGAAAAAGTCCCCCACGCATATTTCCAGCTAATAATAAGGTGCATGGCAAGGAGATCAGAAACAACCCGTTTCATGCACCCAGCGACATGAACTATTACAGTAACTCTCTAAGGAATGTAGTCAGTTCTTTGTGAAAGTTTTAGAAGGAAAATAGGGTAAGAAATCCACGCTCAACCTAATGTCAGATTTTTGCATTCATCAGAACACAGGGTGTTAAAACCCTCATCAGCTCAGGTCATCACAAATCATCCACAGAGCAATAACTGGCACAGGAAAATCTCAGAAGAAAAAAAAATAATCCATTCAAAGCACGGCGCTCATTCACTCTCCTTCCTCCTCTTGCCAAAGGAACACATTGCTCCACACAGAATGGTAACACTTACTTCTCCACTCCTGCTCATAAAACTCCTCAACATTCTTCTGCCTTTCCTGTCTTCAAATCAGCTATGTGTGCAAGTTCTCAGATTCATGAGTTTCATTCCTTTATACATCATAAACATAATTTTTGCAGTATTCAGTAAATTATTTCTCAAACAAGGATTTAAGATGGCAATCGCCAAGGTGGGCATACCACCAGACATCACTATGGGAACTGACAGGAGTCAGCATGCATACCAGTGAAGAAGGCCAAGTTACATTCCCTTAAAGAATTAAGAGCCCTCAGATGAACCTTCTCGAACATCCGTGAACAAACTCTGTATCGCCACAACTGCAAGCCAGAACTGACTTAGCTTGGTAGGCAAATGACGTTAACCTGGACCATTAATTAGATCAACACACTCCCACAGTGCTGCAAAGGCAAGAGCACACGTGCAGTCAGCACAAGCAGGTGAGCCCGTAGGCTGCACAACCAGACTCTTCTCAATCCACTGCCCATACATTATGTGCAGAAAAACAAAAATCAGTAAATCAACCTTACCTGAGCTCTTTTGTCATACCCTAACAACTCCAAGAGGCTGAACTTTTCTCCATACTTACTTTTATTACATTTAACAACCTGCAGGTTATAGAATTAAATGAGAACCCCACGTCTGCAGCACTATGACCTACCTTCCACTTAAGTTTTAAATTTGCATTTGAAATTTCACGCTAGCACCAAAAATTGCACACACTTCTGCTTCAGGCAGTGCGCTCTGCTCTGTGAAGGTCCTTACCCCCAACGGGACCATCCAGAGCACACACAGCACATGTGCTGCTGCATATTCCTACCTCACAGAGACAGACAGTCCTTGCGTTTCACATTTCAACTTGTTATGGCTTAAGTCAAAGTAAAGAAAACTGCAGAAATGTAAAAGATAACAAACAAACCTTTTTGGATCCATACACTCACTAAGATTCACCATCCTTGGACCCATGCCTCCCTTTTGGTTTTTCTCCCATCCAACAGCTTTTGGACAATCTGTTTGACATATTAAAAAAAAAAAAGAAAAAGAAAGAAGGAAAGAAAGCATGAAAGCCTTAACATCACAGGATAGAAAAGAGAAATTCTATTAATCTTGTTGGAAAAAAAAATTCTAAGCCTGTAAGTAAAGACGTGTACCTTCACAACCTAGTATACATTGCTATACAAATTATGCTGTTTGATATCAACCAAAAGCACCATTTCTTGGAGAAGTGCTTTACTCTCAGATGTCCGATGTGCTGCTTTTACCTGTTCAGCTTGCTTCAAACCTAGGACAGAGATGGCATCATTCCTCATCAAGCCACCGAATCCTTAATGTCAAATAGACTGATACATTCAGAACCTAGTAAATTCCTAACTCAAAACTCAGTCAATTTTGTCAAATCCAATCATCTCTTCATGTTCCCCAGACCCCATCTGGAAATTCAGTAGAGAATGATACACCCTGATTATATAATAAACAATTCACAACGATGATATGCAAAGCATTCATGACTTCTTGGATGAGGTAGAGAAGCTTTGTGATACTGTCCTGTACACAGAAAATCCGTCTGACTTCACATTCTAATGATGCAAATCCATTGCTTTAAAATCCATCTGCCTGCCTCACTGTGGGATGAAGAAACAACTCCACTCTGTAGCAGACTCTTCCTTTTTAGAAATAGAAAATTTGAATCCCATAAATTCACTATCATATGCATTTTTTCTAGCTGAGGGACCGCGTACAAATTTAACAAGAAAAAAAGAGACTAATTGCTAATTGCCTGGGTTTTGTATTTCATATGACCCCAACAGGACTTTTTTCTTAAATTAGACACACAATTTAAGGTGGAAAAAATGAAAAGAGAATATTCTCTCTTCTTTCTTTTTTGAAGGAATCACCTCCTTTATAGACATTCAATAGAAATGAAAACAAATTAAAATCCATCTGAAATAACTCAGCATAAGCAATGATTTAGTACTATTAACTTATTTTTTCCATCTTCACAGTGATTGAGGAGGGAGAAAAAAAAAGGAAGAGTTTTTTAAAAAATTGATTACCTGGGCCAAGGGCTCTCTCTGGAAGTTTTATTTCAAAGACAATGCTGTGTGTTATGTCCCTCACCCCTTGCATGGTCCGATCTCTGAAGCAGATCACTTCCACTGACTGGAGAATGCTGCCCCTGCCACACAAAAAAAAGAGAAAGAGAGACACACCACTTCTTTAATAGGAAAGGTGCTTCTTTTAAACACTATTCCACACGGGTTTAGTTTCTTGCAGATTCTGACCAAGGCTTTTTCTGTTAGTACTGGAACATTTGATCTTACCAGCTATAAACCCGATTGCTTCATATATGAAAATGTCTGGTTTGTTGGGAAACAGCTTTAAAGAAGCAGTACCATCAGCCTGTCATCTGTCATCTATACAGCGCTGTGAGACAAACTGCGTATTGAGAAGAAAAGGCAGGGAAGCACTAGAGCACCTACCAGGTGATGTGATGTACTTTGACACTGCACAAGCAAGACCCTCAGTTCTCAATGTAATACCACTTTTCCTCTTATGATTCAAATCCCCAAATCAAACAATTAGAACTTGAGAGCTTAAAAACCTCTGAATTTCCAAACACGTGAACCTCTCTGGGCACTTACACATTGTTGTAGCTACAGGTCAGCTAGCAGCCCAGAAAACACCATAACACCATAGCGAAATGAACATTTTTTTCTCCCTGCTGCGTGCTTTGTAACAAAATGTAAAAGTCAAAAACTATGAAAATGCAACTTTCACATTTTTGTTACAGTAACCCAATTTTACATGATACTTCAAATTATACTTTTTTTCAAATACCAGAGTTTAAAACTATGTCCTGTCTTTCCAACTTCTGCCCAACAAAAAATTCAAGAAGGTTCACTGCAAGAAAACACAAGAGTATCTGATTTTCAAAATTTAGGTTTGGTAGTATTTGTCAGTAAGTAATTATATAAAATCATAGAATACTTTAAACTAGATCTGAAACAGCTAGAGGGTATTGGCAGGGCCCGAAGCATGGATTTCCAGGTATATGCATGCATGTGAGGATTAGGAATAATAAGAACTTCTGACTGACAGAAGTGAAAACCAGAATAATATGCAAAATCAGAATCACTGGAAGTGAGTCATGTCAAGGTTAGAAGTTAAATCTCCGGTGGGTGATATGAGTAAAGCATCATGGGGGAAAAAATGCCTAACTTGGTATCAACCAACAGATAATCTTTGTGGGAAAGAATAAAACAGATACCATTTGTGGGCTGCCAGGATCAGGAAATTTCTCAGTGGCCATCCTGGATAGTGGGATAAATTACACGGATCATAAACTCCAACTGTCACCTGCAAATAAAATTGCTCTAAATGACAAGTCATCTAGCCATGCTGACACTAAGTTCACAGTAAAAGTTATCCGACATTTTTAATATGAAACCTCTGGATAGAGAAGCCCCCCCCCCCATTTTATGTATTTACAAATGGTTAATACATGGTCACACTGGATTTCAGTCGAGCGTTTGCCACAGCTGTGAGATTTTTTTAGTTCAGCCTCTTTACAGACATTCACTCTTCACTGCAGTATGTGCACCTTCCTGACCCTCCTCAACCACACCATTATGGGAGAAGCCCGACCACAGAAGCCTTGCTCTCAAAACAAAATTCTGGATTGATTTTGGGGTAATCAAAAAGGGAAAGGGGACAAACCAGCAAGACACCAAAAAAAACAGCACAAAAATCACTTGTAAAGCCAACCTTCCAGATGGGATCTCGATAAAGGAACCGGACATTCTGTCTCGTGTTCACGCAGTGTAACACCATGCCCATAACCGAGGCATCCAAACCAGGAACTTACTTCACAGTCAACACAGAACCAAAACACATCCAGACAGGAGAAAGATGCCCCTGCCTGCCTTTAGATATGCGGAAAATCTGACCTTGGCCATCACTAGCGATACCTATGTCACATCTACAGAGCTCTTCACTCCTCCTTCTTGGCCTGTAG
Source organism: Pterocles orientalis (assembly GCA_011057875.1). Lineage (NCBI taxonomy): Eukaryota > Metazoa > Chordata > Aves > Pterocliformes > Pteroclidae > Pterocles > Pterocles orientalis. The sequence continues at coordinate 53,180 of WKFP01014583.1, read as the reverse complement.
ATGGACTTAGCGTGACTGATCTCAACTCTGCCACACCTGTGAGGTGTCCCTGGAACAGTCTGAAATGCAGATGAGCCAATCCAATGGATGCAGAAGAGGACCTGGGACCCATTCCCCACATCCTTCCTCCCAGCCATGCATGGCTGCTGCTGCTGCTTGGCAACTGTGGACTCAAGCAGGCCTCAGACTCCTTAGTAAGCTGATTTGATTTCATAAACTAGCAGAAAATTAACTCAGCAACAGCAAAACCATGTTTTTCTTCAGGGAAGCAAGTTCAGTTGACTCTCTGAAACAGGAACAAACTCTACAGGCAGTATAGATGCAATAATTCTTATCCGATGGGTCTAAAATTTTGGTACCTCCCTCCAAAGTGAATGTCAATGAAGAAACATATTCCAGATTTCAGATTTCTCTCATATTAAGAATGTCTTCATTGAGAATTAAGCATACTCTTATCTGTGACCCGTTTCTGCACTTACACTACCATTTAAAATCTCAACCTTCGTACCGTTATTTCACATAGAAGAACTGCAGACCTAGGTCTTAATTTCAGAAAAACAAATCTGGAAAAGCAAAAAAAAAACAACACTGAAGATCAAGTACTACAAAACAAAACTGAATTACCTTCATAAGGTATGACAAGACTTCCTTAAAAAAAAAAAGTCTCTTTTGCACTTATTAGCTCTTCACCATTACTAAATAGTTTTCTTTAACACTTCAGTGACATGTAAGATACAAACCAGCTTGAAGTTCACCAAAAATAAAGACAGTAAAGCACTCAGAAAGGCCTAGCAAAGTTCAGCAGCTGAGCAACATGATCCAAACCAGAATTCAATGTACACAAACATACGCCAACCAGTCCAGCCAACTCTTGCTGTGATGACATCTGCTTCACATATTGTAATTCTTCCCTAACTACTGACAGTGACGGAGAGCTCTCACTTAACGTCAAGGACATGCATGATGTCTGCATTGAACAGCCTCTTCTGGTGCACAATCCATCTATCCTCCAAAATTAGAAAGCATTTATCCTGAACATTCTTGTGACAGGTACATGTGGCAAAACACACACTGAAAGTTGAAAACTGAAAGTTGAACATTCCCATGTAGTACTCGCTGATTGCTGTTACCACCACCAACAAATACAAAAAAGAAATTAACACAAATGTTAAGTACACAAACAGTAAAATAAGTGTTTTACGTTCTTATAGCATTGTAGGTAAAGTGGTTTGAAAATTTTTATCATTACGCTAACTCTTTCATAAACTGTTTCTGTTCTGATAATGAGGGAGAGCACAAAGAACTCTGTTCTCAAGCCGGTTTTGCATAAGAACTAGAGACACTTAACTTGACAAAAAAAAAAAAAAAAATCAATCCAAGCTGCTTCTCCTCCCACTGTACCTAGCTCAGTATTACAGATACTTTTCAAAGCATTCGTAAATTAAACATTTGTAGATTATAAAAAGACATAAAAATTCTCATTACCTTTCCCCCTTGGTCTTGGAAGAAAGCATCCCACTTTTTCAGCAGAGATACCACAACAGAATTGTCATGATACTTAATTAAAAAATAAGGCAAGGCTGTGACCCCCTCTTTCTGGCAAAGTTCATCATATGCTTTCTGCAGTGCTTGAATCTAAAAGCAAAAAGACGACTGTAACCAACAGTTTTAATGGTCTTATACAGAACCACAGCAAGTGTTTCAGCACCTGGGAAGGCTAGCAGATAATCTCAGAATACAGCGTATGCAGAAGTTTTAAACCCCATTATGACCACGATAACTGACATCAAAAATTCACTTGCAGAACCAGCATTTGCTAATGTAAATTTTAAACAGAAACATGATTATCATTGCCACAAACTGATCCACTAATATATGTGAAAACAAGATAAAAGCCTCATTCTGATAGCACAGTAGCTTTGTAAGAAAGTGAACCTGTCACTCTATTACTAGTGAAAGAACAGAGTCCGACTCTGTTTATTTTGCTAGATGTATTTTCAATGTCTAGCTGAAACTCTGCCTCTGGACCATGACAGGTATTCTTACACTATTTATTACTACAGAACTAATGAGGGTCTTCTGAGAAGAAGGAAACTAAGCATTTTTCACTGAAAAAACCCAAACTGTTTCTCATTGACTATTATGCCATCAAAAATTCATTCAAGATTTTGCATTAACTTCCGTCAAAGCAAAAAGGCACACGTGGGCAAGTTGATTTTTCATCCTTTTGCACTGTAATACAAAAGAAACTACAAAAAAATAGTTAACTTTTCTCCTAAAAAAAAAAATCTTCCCCGTCCTGTTTTTTTTTCTTGTCCAATCATCCATTAACAATTCTGTAATTACTAATGATTTAGCTCTCCCAAGGGATACCCCTTTAAAAAGTGTGTTAAAAATATGATGAGTTTCAAAGTCATAGCTGCATATTCAATCACCTGTATATAAAAATTACAATGAACATAATCGCCTCTTCAGGAACTGTTTGCCATGCCTACATCTCAACGAATAAAGCTGAAGTGATGTTAAGCTGGAGATTTTCTACAATAACAAGAAAAGAGGTAAACAAAAAAACCCAGATGGAAATAAGAAAAGTGAAGATTTTAAAAGAAATTAGATTATCAAATGAATTCAGTATGTGCTAACAAGAACACCAGGTGTTACAGCCCACAGAACCGCTTCGTGCTACAGGCTTATGACATTTACTAACTGGAATACCTGATTTAATGGGAATCTGTCACTCAGACACACTGGCTTCTGAATTATATGTATTCCATCAGGGAAGCAGAGGGCAGGGTAGCAAAACCAGTAATAGAAATGATACTTTTTTAAATCCTAGAAAAAAAAATATTGTAAAATTAGATAATAAGCATATAAACCAAAGTAAAGTACGGTTTGGAATATAAATCACAACTGACGGTTAATCATACTAATCATACTAACCATAGTTCTCTTCACTTCACAAGTAAAAACTGTGTCGTGACTTTAGAAAATAATTTTAAAATACTGGAAGACCACCCTTCTCTGTATACATTTTCATTTAAGATTTAAACAGACAATACGTGTACAACACTTCAGTTTTTGTTAGTTGGAGGACTATTTATTAAAGCTTTTTTTTTTCAGTCTGTTAAACATGAAACAGTTGCTCTACTTTTACTAATATTTATAGGGCTGTCAGATAAGATTATACATTTATAGAACACGAGATGCCAGCAGCATTTTTTTAAAAATACATCCTAAAATATTTTATAACTGCACATGAGAACAGCTCACTAGGTTTTTAAAAAAAAAAACTTTCAGAGACTTTAAGATGTCTGAGAATGATCCCAGGTAACATTATCATGCTAACACCAATACGATATTTCTCCTAAAACAAAACAGCCTCATCATTCCCACTACAATGCTCTCAGTACGAGACACACTATCGATACTCACCGCGAATGTCAGCAGCAGGAACCTGTTCAAGAGCATGGGGTTTTCAAGGGCAGCTCCAGATTTTATTGATTCCCATATCTGCCATTTATTGTGGGGACAAGAAGGAAGAAAAAGGGCAGAGAAACAAAATACCAAGGTAGCATGAGACCAGCTGCAGAAATCTTTAATTCTTCCAGCAACCTTAAAAATAGTGACACTAACATCCCCAGCACCCCATTGCGATCTTTTCCTGACTGATCACAGCCATGCTAGAAGGATTCTAAAGGCAAGACACACATGTGCACTCTCTAACGCAAGCTGGGGAAGAAGAGGAGCAATCACAATCAAGCATGGAGTATCAAACAAAACAAAATAAACCTCACCAGGAACAGTCCTTCATGTATATATGAACTATTAACACTAGCACAACATAGAATATACTGCGATATGCATACAGCCTTTTGCTGTACTCTCATCTTTTTCATTCATGGGATCTACAGACGTGAATAAGCTACTGGGAAATTTGACAACAAATGGTGACTTGAAAGAAGGCAGTACACTGCATGTGGGTAAGAAAAGAAGCAATAATGTATGAGGCAGGCCTGTTTGATCTGTGTCTTAAAATAATAAACAAACAAAAAAAATACAAGAGTGAATAAAGCATTCTAACCTTCCCAGTTTCCCTACAGGCAGATATTGCCTCGTATCTACCCCCGGCAGGGAAGCACAAGGCCACAGGAACACAAAACATTCATAGCCTTCGGTGAAGATAGGTATGAAAACTTCGCTACCCAATGCCAACAGGCAAACAATTAATCTCATTAAAGGACTTGAGGACCGGTCAAAGTGAAGTGTCTCAAAAAGAAAAAAGTTGCCTTAGTTTGATTTTCACTTCTCCCCAAGCCATCACATTTAATTTAGGGACATGGTTTAGTGAGTTAGGTGGTGTTGGGTTAATGGTTGGACTTGATGATCCTTGAGGTCTTTTCCAACCTTAATGATTCTATGATTTAGTTACACAGTAAGCAGAGTAGCCCCTTCCTTTGACAGTCAGCTTCTTCTTGCTTTATCTTGTTCTTCTGCCTGCTCCAGAGCTTGCCCATCACTTTGTCACGCAGATGCACTGCAGTAATCTAAAGTTTAAACCAGGCACATGCTGGTTTCTGGGGGTCAAGACAAATTTTAAAATGTGCTGTATGGAATTCAAGTCACTGGCAGCTCCATTATCTCCACTAAGCTTAAAATGTGGCCTAGAAGAACGCTGAATGAAGCCCTCCAAGGGTAATGAGCTACTTTCTACTCTCTTGTAAAGAACAGTAAAAAGCAAACATCAAACTATTCCTTCTAGAATAAGTTAAATCCTGAGGCTGCTATATGGGTGAGCATGGAGAGTATCTCCAACATTTGGGGAAGAGACGATAAAACTTTACCGGCTGTTTCCAAACCCTTTCTACCAGGTGATTTGATTTTTAATCTTACCTCATTTGCTTCTTTTTCCAGAAGTGATTTCTTATCACAGGTTTTGAAAGTCTCAAAAGTGTTGGTATTATACAATGTTCCGAAGGCAGGACAGCAACGTGCTGGTATGGAAGCATTCCTGAAGAAAAGAAAGAAACCTCTGGGAATCGGATTCTAACACCTTCAACATGACCAGCAGCAGGGACAGCAGCAATCCTATGGCATAAGGTTGCCCTGAAATTGTCAAATGATGGGGCACCATAACAAAAATTATCGACAGTTTTAACCAAAACACTGCTATGCTCACAACACTTTACTGAACGTGGACGGGTACAAGAACCTGTGCAAATTCACGTCTACATCATCACACTAAAAATATTTCAGGCATCATATTACCTCTAAGCAAGGTGGCACCAAATCACAGATTAAAGATTTTAAAATGCTGTTCAAATACAAACTATCCACAACAAATGTCATTTTCACTAAGAAAAAACTATTGACTGAACTTTAGACATCAGTATTTCATTCACATAGAGAGTTACTCAGTTAAAAGTTTAAAAAACATCCCCAAGGAAGCCTAAACCAGACAAAAGATTGAGTAGCTTTTATAGTTTGTAACATCATCAGCTGGAGAAATCTGAAATCCCGGTTCCCAAAATCACAGTTTTCTCCCAATTGCACTTTGCTGCATACGCTTTCGGTATTGTACCTAAAAGTTCTCACATAAGAACTAATGGAATGATATCTCCAAAGAGATCACCTCAAAATGCGCAAAGCCTCACTAGGCTCCTAACATCCTCACCCAGCAAAGCAGAGACAGTTACTTGTGCGATCTACAACTTTATAAAGCACCAATTTAAAACAAACAAGACACTAACCACGAAGACGTCTGCTCCTATGTTAGTTTTTCTAAATCAGACATTTGCTAGAAATGAAAACCACATGGAAAAAACATTTCCCCTCTCATCTCATTTTTTGCTGTGTACACTGAGCAGCTTTGGTTTACCTTTCACTTTGGGGGAAAAGGCAAAAGTACGAAATTCCAGTCATAAAGGTTAAACACTTTGGAAGAGATTAAAATGTAGCAACTAGGGATTGTAAAAAACTATTTTGAGATTCTAATTGTAATGATGAATCCTCAGTAAACAAAGATCTAAAAAAAAATTTGACCAGAAGTCAGATGACTGAAATATCCTCCCTTATGGAGAAGAACTGAAGAAATGGGAAAGAAAAAAATGGTATTTTATAAGAACATATATACAACAGTGAGTGAATTTGAGACTTAGCATCACATTTTACACTTGGCCCTTCAGATGAACATACTACTTCATACACAGGGAGCTAATGTTTGTGACTCAAAGCAGTCTCTCCACTGTTACAAAGTTCATAAGAGCGTGTATTTCTTTTCATGTAGAATTTCTCCAAGTACTATTACATACACCAAAGGACTACAGCTATGCAAGGCAGGTGTCGTCATATACAAATCAAGGTAAACCACAGGACGTACTTACATATCAAAGGCATTAAACTCCAGTGTCAAGCGCGCCGGCAAACCCAAAGGATCACCTGGACAAAAAGCAGCAACATACTTCTTTTAAACTGAAATACACAGATTAATTTCCCTCTTTTTGTTAACATAAATTACAAACTACCCACAGACACAGCAGAATTCACAGCTCACCCAGCCGTGTTTTACAATGTTACAGTAAAATGTCTACAATATGTTACACAAATATGACAGGAGAAACCCAACCTACTGAGCAAAACGTTCAGTTCCTACCCACCATTGTAGTAGTATCCTTTGATAACTTTTGGGGTCTCGTCCAATCGGTACTCATTGAGTTTCTTCTGGGTGAGCTCGTGCCAGAATCCTGCATCCAGGGCACTGCTGAAGGGAGCAAACTGCAGCTTTGAAGTTCCAGGATCTACAGGATGGTGCACCTCGCTACTGGCAGCTGCCATGATTTTACTTAACGATTGCCGTTAAACAGAACTCTGTAAAAGCAGATACGCCCGGTAAGTATATACTCAATTGACCGTATTACTCATGACTACTCACAACTTCTTTTTAATACATCTTGTTGGGTTACAGTGTAGAAAGCCTTACTCCTCTGAACATCTAAGTAACTTCAATTTCCACAATCATTGATCAGAGGTCCTTCCAGTGTCTTGTATGTGACATTAGGACAGACCAGTGCATGTCCTGCTTGGCCAGGCTGCCTGGGATTCTGTTTCCTGACAGACTTTCCGTGACTTCTCCTGTCACTGAGGATACCACACCTGAACGATGTACTTCCGAGTCAGACCTTGTATTGTGCTGCCACAGATAAACTGAACAGTTCCGAGTTTATTATCCTGTGAAGGCCCTTGTGCAACACACACAGGGCTTATTACACGCTTTCCTTCATGTTCCACCACAACGAAGTTACAGGTTTTAGAATAAATCCATGTAACTCCCCCAGATCTACAGCTTTCCCACAGAACACTGTGCTCTGCAGTCCAGAGCTGAGGATTCCGAAGGTGACAAAGGCAATTACTGTCACCACGGCGTTTTCAGAGAAGCTGCCCTCGGCTGACTCCCGCTACCCAGCCCACTTTCGGGGCACGGGCAGTCTGCCCGCTCCCAGTAACACTCTGACACAAACAGGCCGCTCTCGGCACCGGGGCCAACCTGCTCCACCAGCTCCCACCGCCCAGCGCGGCCGGCGCTGCTCCGGGCGCACCACAGCAGGCGGTCCCCGCCCGCCTCGTCCTGACTGGAGCCGCGGCTCCGGCCCCAGGCTCTGTCCCCACCGCCAGAGCCCGCGGCGACCCGAGGCGCCGGGACACAGAGACCGCGAGGGGGGCGGGGGCCAAACGGGGCCGGAGGGGGGAGAGAGAGGGCGGGACGGAGGGAGGGCGCGCGCCCCCTCAGCGCCTACCGAGCGCCACCGACACGCGCACGGACCTGTCACCGCCGGCTCCGCTCCTTACTTCCTGCATCGCCTGGTGCGCGGCGAAGTGACGTCATCCCGCCTCGGCCCCGTGACCGGGGAGGGAGGGCGGGGCCAGCGCGAGGCGGCTGTCGTCACGCTGGCGGCGCGGGTTGGTTGGCTCTGGCTGAGGCGAGGCCGTCCTGTCAGCCCGCCCGGCAGCCCGGCCGTCAGTCAGTCAGTCAGTCAGTCAGTCAGTCAGTCAGTCAGTCAGTCAGTCAGTCAGCCAGCCAGCTGGGAGTCAGCTCCTGAGCTGGGGCTGGGGCAGGGCGGGACGGGACGTTTCGGGCGCCCGCCTCAGCGGAGGGTTGCAGTCCTGTGGGGAGTTCCCGCCGCCGCGCTCCCGCCGTCCCGCAGCGCCCCGGCGGCCCCGCCGCGCTGCCCGTGTGGCGGCCGGGCGCGGTGTGCGGTACGTGCTGCAGGCCCAGCTGCCCAGGCTGCAGGCGGGTGTCACAGGAGTGCGGATCGGCGAGGTACAGCCGTGTCACCAGCGGGAAATGAAGCGGTATGAGCGAAGAGCTGCCTTCTTCTCCGCTGTGGTGGCGGCTGCCGCGTGAACGCGCACGGGGCGCTGCGGTGTGAACGCGGTGGCGATGTCCCAGCTCAGAGGCGTTCGGGAATTCAGCGGAATGAGCAGCGCGCCCCCGCAGCTGTGAGGAATGACCGTGTTGGGCCGAGCCCTGAACACAGCCTGGGATCAGTGTGACCGCTTCCCTCTGCAACACGCCTGTGACCGCAGCTGGAGCGATGTCCCCAGTCTGAGTCCCCTCCGGCCTCCTTCCCGTGCAAGAGCCACCATACGCTGACCGGAGGCCGCAGGGGCTCACTGGAGTGCTCTGGGGGCTGCAGCAGCCGCCATGAGGCTGGGAGAGCTGGGTTTGTGTCCTGTGGGGAAAACAAGGCTAAAGGGGACTTAATGGGAATCTCGGGTAACCTGGAGAAGATGGAAGCAAATTCCCCTCAGAGGTGTGCAGCAAAAAGCGGGAAAGAAAAGGGCACGTGTCAAAACAAGGAAAATTCCACATTAATGTATAGAGAAAACTTTCCCTGATGTGCCTGCTTTAAGCACTGGAATAGGTTCCCAGAGGGACATTGTAACCTCCACCCCTGGGGACTTGGCTGCACAAGGCGCTGAGCAGAATGATCTGACTGTGGTGTTAGCTCTGCTGTGAGTCGCAGGCCGGACCAGACCGCAACCAGAACTCTCTTCCAACCTCCGTTTTTTGATGAGTCTCTGTTGATTTTCACAGATCTAGAATACAAAATGAAGTATGTTTTCTACAAAACAAGCATTACCTCTTATGTAATTTACCTGTCAGGGAAAACAAATTTGCCAGAGCTGCTGTCTGTTCTGGAGCATGGGTAAGGTCACATAAAGGCAATTGTTCAGGCCACATTAGGGGAAAATTATAGTTGCTGCATATTATGAAAATTTAGACCTGACGTTTGAATAGAGGACCTTGCTGTGGAGCATGGGCCAAATAGACTTTCCAGAAATTTCACAAATAAAACAAATGGGAATAAACTGGGCAAGTTTGCTGTAGATGCTATATCTTCTATATGTGGTTCTGTTACATATTTCCATAGGTAGGACTTTCAATTTCCCCAAGCGAAATCTTGCAGCAAGGGAAAATCATCCTGGAATTGAGGATGAGAATAAAATAGAAGCAGATTCAAACTCATCCGTTCTTGGGGTATATGGATTCAACTTGTTTTGGAGAAGATAACTTCTCAGAACCATTTAGTTCAGCTTAGATTCTGTTAAAAGTTTTAAAATAGTATTTATTTAGGTTTATATAGTGCTTTCCATCTAAGGATTAAAATGAATTTTATACGACATTCTCAGTGAACAAGATCACAAAGTATAAGCAGAACCTGGCAGAACTACTCTTTCAATTTATTTAGAAAAAATGCTGTCAAAAATCATCTAGTCCTATGCTGTGCGCCTGTTACTGCTTCAAGGGTAGGACACAGCAAAACTGGAAGTATTGTAGCAGTGAGTACTAGTATCAGTAGTGGAAGAAAGTAGGAGTATGCTGGAAAAGGTTTCATTTCGCAGTTGCCATGCTGATAGACTTCCGTGAGCATCACCACTAGTTTCTCTGGCACAGGCGGGTGCCTCTCCTGTGGACACTTGGGCGTGATACACAGTTGTAGCCCCTCAAAGAACTGAGTTGAGGGATTATTCGTATATAGTAAGGAGGAAATCAGATTGCCAGGTAGGAGACCTGAGTTCAGGTCCCAGGTCTGACTGTGTTGTGTTTAAAGACTCAGCCACGCCTGATAAAAGCAGAAGGCATTTGATTTTACTCAAGGCATTCAGTTTAACATCACAGTAGGCATTCGTTTCAATGATGCAGTGCCCATGGATGGCAATGTGTGCTGTGTATTTCTTTTAAAGCGTATTTTAGTTGAAATATATCAGAGTTAAACACAGATACCCTGGCAGACAAAGCTAACTTGTAAGGGATACAAGTACTGTTAAGAATGGACACGCTGTTAGACTTACCAGCTGTCAATATGGTTTTAGCCAGTACCGTACACCAATGCACATCTCTTTCAGTAGGAACTCTTCTATTTTTTAACTGATATTTTGTCTTCGCCTGGTATGTGTGCTCATGTGTCTGTGCATGTATAGAGGGTACATCTCACATTGGATTTTTTATATTTCTATTTTAAACTATAAGATGACTGTGTAGGAATGATGTATTCCACTGTCAGGTATGTATAATTTTTAAAGATAGTTTGGTGTCATGGCTCATGGTGTTTTCATGAGCTGTTTCTCACACAGTGGTAACATTAGTTGTTCTTTTTGCCACCTAATAGACAAGTAATTTGATGAAGATTAATTATTTTGTCATTGTACTTAATGAACAAATAAAAGTGTGTATGTATGCATAGTATTTAAACTTGGCATTTCCAAACAAACTCATTTGCATTCTGGTGGAGGGAATGCGTGCACTGAAACTTTCAAGTGTATTCTTACACCTCATCTTTAGGAACTTAAGCCATCCCAGATAAATTAGGAGGCCAGTCCTCTAGCATCCTCGATAGCAGTGGAAAGGTACAACATCCTGCAGAATTGGGGACCTGCTCTAGAAGTATTCAGTGGTGTCTGCGGTGCTTCTGTATTAATAATTTAGGATTAGAAATACATTTTTAAAGTGAATCTTTCAATCTTTTTCATTTATTGTGCTTTCACAAAGTGCACCACAAAGCAGTCTCACAGAGAATGTAATGGAGTCCTTTTAGATAATAGCATGAAGCCAAAATGTGCACCTACACTAATGTTTCCTTTTTTAACTGCCACATTTCCGAAAACAATATGGGAAAAGAAACACGTACTAGATGGCAGGATCCACTTGCTAATTGCACGTTTCCTTTAATAAACTTCCATGATACACAGTATTTGATGCAGGAGCCCACAATCATTCTCATTACCCACTAGATGTCACCACCGACACAGAAAAAATTGTGAGAATATACTTTTCTGCCTCTTAAAAGTGAGGCTGGTTGTTCTCTCCACACCTTAATCAAAGTAGAACTCCAGTCCAAGAAATTCCAAGAAATTCCAATAAATTTGTTATGTTGTCTTGAAGCTGTGTGTTCTCTGACATTGTTTATTGACTGAAAAACACTGAAAATATTTTACAGAAAACCACACTTGGAATATTCTCTTGAGGTTTGGCCCCACATGGTAGCAGGCTTCTCTATTCCTTACCCTGATTTGACTTCCTCTGCTTCTCTTACATCCAGAACCGTCAGAATTGCCTATTCAGTAAAACAAACTGATAAATCCTGCTAGGAACCTTGCTAATTGGAAGTTTAAAATAGGCAGTATCCTGTTTTCCTCTTTTATTAGTTATCTATTATAGCTGTCCCATCAGAGAAGCCCACTACAACACCTTCCTGTCTTTATTATTAACGCAGTTATGCAAAGATTATGGATAAAAGTGAAGGAAGATTATAAAAAATACTCAGGCAGTTTTATTTGCCTAGGTGTAACTGTTCTGTGTTTGAATATTCTTTAATTGTACCTGAGGTATTCTTTATTATAATCACCATAATTTTTAGAACAATTTTTCCGGGATTTTGTTTCAGTCGCTGTTTCATGTATTAATACATTCTAAAGTTGGAAAAGGCAGTTGTCATGATCAAGAGGACAGACTTCTTGGTAACTCTAAGCAGCCCTTGGGTGAGCACGTTCCAGCAGTGTACGCTAAGAACTGCAGCTGACTTAGGGTGCTGCTTTTTTATTTCCTCAGGGATCCCCTAAATTACCATCCATTTTGCCTAGAATTGCTGTTGCATATCACAACAGAAAAAAAGATCATCATGGCTGTGGATCTGAGCAGTGCTTTGTGAGAGGCCGTGGGATTACAGCATACGCTCCAAAAGATGCTGCTTTGCAGTCCAAAAGAAGGCGTATTTTACTACGGGTGCAGATACTGCTCCTGCAGTGAAAAAGCTGTCTGAATTCTGGCGTGAATGTTGCTGTTTCTATATTCTGTCTCTGTATTTTGCCTTTTTTTCTCCTAGATTTGAGTTCCCTAGTTGCAGTTTTTCCTGCATGGTACTTGACACCAAAGTCAACTGATTTCTGAACCTTGTATGACACACTGGAATAGACTGAATTTAGTCTATTTCTTTAACACATTTTTTCCAGTTTATTAACATGCAGAGATATTAGGGCTTCCTTTAATATTGAATACTTTAAAGACAACTAAGTTTCTCTCCCTTAGTTCCACAGCAGAACAGGAATTAACACTTTACTGGTGTGCCACAAACAAAGCAGGACGTGGTCATGAGATATTTGGCTAATTGAGGGCACGTCTGCCTCGTTCTCCTTCCTGCTCCCCACTCTGTGTACTCTTCTTTTGTTTTGGTGTAGTTGTTCTGTGAAGTTGTAAGCTTCCTGATACATTAGCTCATGCAACACATGCCGCTCTGTACTTTTTGCTGAAGCACTACGTTTTCTTCCTTTGGGAACAAATCTGTATGTGACTGCACTTGGAAAGAGGGGGTTTGTTCCTGTTGGGGAACAGGGCGTGTCTGGTTTTGAGAATCAGAATTTAGGAACAGTGGAATCAATGGCCGAGCAAGTGGATGCTCAAAGTCGGTAGAGTGAACCTCAGGTGCAAACTCCTCTGACAGGGCTATGTCCCTGCTTTTCCAGCTGAAGCCGTTTTTACAGATGCCTGTCGTTCCAGTTGTGGACAAGGCCCTGAGCAACATGATACAATGGCAAAGCCGGCCCAGCTTTGAGCTGTAGCTTGTACTTAGAATCATAGAATAGAATCATAGAATGATTAGGGTTGGAGGGGACCTTAAAGATCATCAAGTTCCAACCCCCCTGCCATGGGCAGGGACACCTCCCACTAGCCCAGGTTGCCCAAAGCCACATCCAGCCTGGCCTGGAACCCCTCCAGGGATGGGGCATCCACAGCTTCCCTGGGCAACCTGTTCCAGTGTCTTACCACCCTCATAGTGAAAACTTAGATGTCTTCCTGAGATCCCTTCCAACCTCTAAAGTATTCTATCATCGTGTGTTTCTCCTGAAATATTTTACAGCATTTACGGCATGATTTAGAAAATGCAATCAAATATACGGGATGGAAAAAGTAAAGATACTTCATGTAATTTATTTTCTGTTTTGCAAGCTTGAGTTGTTGCTCATGAATTTGCCTCATTATAGTAGGAAGAGTTTGCCTACTACAAGATAAAAATATGTGGATTAGGACTGCCACTGCACACTTAGGTTATTTGCCAACTTGTAGGAAGAAGAAAATGTGTGTAGTCTATAATCAACTGTCCTCTAAGTCTAGAAAGACCAGCACACCCTTCTTTAATAGATAGTGATGGTATACTGAGCATGGAAAGTCTCAGCAAAATTTCTAGGACATAAAAATGCTTTTTTTTCCAGCAAAGTTAACATGCACAGGTATAAATGATGCAAGCATGATATCACAGAGATACGGTAGGTTACAATAGACTTAACATTTCAAAAAAGTTTATGATTTGAGGAAAGCTATAAATAAATAGGGTAGATTTTCTTAAACAATTGAAACTTCTTTCTTTGGCTATGCAAAGTACCTTCTCTTGCAGGTCTCCTTTCACAAGCGATGTGTTCCCGTGTTTAATGGAGTGAGTTGAAAGAGAAAAATGTATTTGGCCGGTTACAGAAACCTTCTTCTATTTCTTCCTTTTCTGTAGCTGAATAATTTATAATCACTGAAGATCTCTATTTGTCTCTCCAGTTTTTGTTCTACATGATGAAAGAGGTAATCTCAAATTGTAAAATGTGTACAGCAGTGTAGCAGTTCTGAGATTGCCCCTGAGTTGTGCAGATTCCTGATCTGAATTCGTTCTTCAAATGTGTTAAAGCTGTTAAATGATGCTTCCTGCTTTTACTAATGCTTGTATAAATTACAGTTTTCCAAAGTCTTCTACTGTTGTCCACCGTGTTTGTCTTTGAAAGTGGAACATTTTGTCTGTTTGAACTCTTGAGCTGCTTTTTAACTCAAAAAAACCAGACTGCTATCAGTGAATGTGAAGGATCTTTTTGAATGTCTTCTTGAAATTCTGGTTACAAAGAGGATACAAGAATGGATTTAGGGTGGAGTTCACATAGCCAAGCCATATAGCGAACATGTGTAATTTTGAAAATCTTTCATGGCCATGGAAAGCTATTACCATAAATAACACAAAATAGGGAATCCAGCACAGCATGAAGGCTGCCATGATGACCCCCAGCTGCTTGGCGGCTTTGCTCTGCCTGTGCCGGTGAGGTCCCTGAATGCAGCTGCTGGAATGGGCATGCAGGCTCTGACAGGTTTTCCTCAGGTAAGTCAGTCCTCCAAAATCCCTGTCCGCAGTCTTTTCTTGAGGAATGCAGGCTCCTTCAGGGTTAGAACTGGAGTGCTCTGTACAGGGTACCTCCCCTGCGAAACTATCCTTGGCTGACCCATCACTTATGTCACTGTCTTGGAAGCAAGGCTCCTCTTCATTTTCCTCGTCTTTTGTTACACGCATGTGCTGCTTTCCTGCTGCGGCCAGGCCTGGCTCAGACTGGGCAGTGGTGAGAGGAAAGCAGCTCAATTTGAGCGCTTTCCTGTTACTCTTGCTAATGAATGCCTTTGAAGACTTGTCAGGATTACTGGCAGGAAGCTCTGCCTCCTTATTTTTGGGCAGAGAGGAGCTTTGCTTGTCTTTGGGAGGGGTGTTCTCATCTAAGATTTGCTTTTGGAGGCAAGTATTTTGCTGATCCTTTGTCTCGCTATGATGTATGGGGGTTTTTTCTGAGAAAGACCATTGTGATCTGTCGAGGAGCTCTCGGTGCTGACAGTGCTTTCGAACAGCTCTGAATATTTTATAGTAGAACCATAACATAATGACGGAGGGTAGGTAGAAGTTGACCATGGCTGTGAAGACTTTAAACCAGGTGACTTCAGAGAATTCCGTTTCACACTGGTTTTCCTTTACTGTCCTTTCCCCATTATTAGCAAAGACGTGCCATCCTAGGATTGGAATGACCCACATGAAAGAGAGCAACCAAACTCCCAAAATCACTAGCAATGCTCTCATTTTTGTTCTGTACTTGAGATATTTCAGTGGTTGCTGAACAGAACGATAGCGGTCAATGCACAATACGAAGAGGTTGAAAATGGATGCAGTGCTGGCCACGTAATCCATCGACAGCCAGAACAAACAGGCTGGTAAGCCCAGAGTCCACACAGGACTTAGGAGATAAACAATATTCAGGGGCATAACAGCTGCGCCAACTATAAGATCTGCAACAGAGAGGCTGACAATGTACAAATTGCCAACTGTTCGCAGCTTCTTCTCAGTTTTCACAGCGCATAGTACCAATATGTTCATGACAACGGTGGTCAGTGAAATGCTTCCCAGGAACAGACCTAGAAGAGCTGAGTGAGGGTTAGTCGAGCTCTCTGTTGTGTTTCTTGACATCTTTTGCACAATAACACAGAATGAAAATCAGAGAAGATATCCAGACCTTCGAAATTCAGTCTTGGTTTACGCTCCTGGATGAAAACGTGTTGGATTGCTTTGCGATTTTTTATTTCCGGAACTATAGAAAAGAAAAGGAATGTGCTCAATCACTGTAGTACTAAAATAAAATAATAAAACTAATCTGTGCTTCAGCTTGTCATTTAGGACTTCCCTAAATAATTAGTTTTTTACATTTTACACATTGGTAATTTGAGATATGTTCTATGAAAAGTACTGGAACAAGCTCCATGGAACAATCCAAAATGGTTTGCAGAAGGTGTTTCATGGGGCTTCATATAATTCTGAGCCCAGAACATGGAGAATAGATCCCAGTCCTCACTGTTTGGGTTTCTTGCATCTCACTAAACAACTGATCATGGAGCCATAACATACACTACACATTGGCAAACCCATTTAAGGTGTGTTAATAAAAAGTAAAATAACACTGTTTGTACTAAATAGTTTTAAACAAACCAGTGATTATTTCCAAATTACATCTAATAGTTTGAGAATACAGCAGTTGGATTTAATTATCCACCAGCAACAGCATATCGTATGATGCCAAGCGACAAGGTATTCCAAACAATAAAAGGACTCCAGCCAGCCCGCACACCTTTAGCTGATACACAGAGTTGCAAAGAACTCCTCAGGTTGCAGCTGGTGCCTGTGCTTTCACCGGAAGGTAGTCTCTCGAATTACAGGTAATGAGTGATTTCTTCCTACCCAGTGTAGGGTTATGCAGATTTCAGACATTTAAAGAGGGCAGCCCTATTGTATTTCAAATACAAACTAATACAAGGTCAGGGAAAATGATGGGATTTTTCAGAATTAATAAGGATCTTGCAGCCTCTCAAGTGTATATAAACACAGGGTCTTTCAGACTGAAGCTTACTAATCATTCAGATGCCTAAGAAACATGGGCAAGAACTGTTCTCCAATGACTTGGAGCTGCCACGTCACTCCTGCAGGCTTGCTCTTGCTATTTGCTGCATTAAAGTGGAAAGTAAATTGAAGTAAGAGGAGTTGAGACTGATCACATAGCAAACCTCTCCTTTACGCCTAAGAAATTTTTTTTTAATTACCCTTTCTTTATTTGCTTAGAGCTCTGGCATGAGCCATGTGTAGGGCCTTCAGAATAAAATTCTTTAAAATCTTCTGTATCTCTGTGATTAGAGTGCCTAGGAATTCCAGGACATGCACTGCAGTTAAAAAACCAAAAGGACAGGTTTTTAACTGCAGTGCAGGTACTGCAGTCAGGCTGGATTTCTGGTCACATTCATTTCTACGCACTATTTTGCAGGTGTTATCAAAGAGTGGCAGCTTTCATTTGTACACACACAGTGTGTAGCTTTATTGGGACTTAATCTGCGTCGGGAAACAGCTGCAGCTTCACTTGTGAATGTAGTGGTTATATATCGTGATCATAGGCTTTAATTATAAAATGTGTTATTTCTTCCATTTTCTAACACAAGCATAGTGACTCAAATATGGAAAAAGGAAGGAAGGAAATACAGAGGTAAGCAAATCACCTTTTCAGAGTTGAGTAGGTGTGCTATTCCGTTATCTAGAAATTCTCCATGCTTCTGGTATCTTCTGCTTCCCAACTGCTAACTTGATGAGTTGATCTAAAGTCCAAAAAATGATTAATAATATTTTAAATCTTGGAGCATATGATCAGCTGACCAATTCTATCTCCAGAATATGTAAGAAAATGTATGTGAGGATGATACATATTTTCTGCCATTTTTTTCTTATAGCGCTTGTCTGAGTTTCTCTTCTGGTAAATCTCTTGGAGCAATAAGGAAGGAAACTGAGACTGCAGACATATAAGCTCAAAGTATTTACACAACTAACACTGAGAGATATGGATGGGATTTCTCATCCTCGCTATTCCGAACACGGT
The DNA here is from genome assembly GCA_011057875.1 of Pterocles orientalis. Classification (NCBI taxonomy): domain Eukaryota; kingdom Metazoa; phylum Chordata; class Aves; order Pterocliformes; family Pteroclidae; genus Pterocles; species Pterocles orientalis. Next base: position 35,426 of record WKFP01014583.1, on the reverse strand, counting down.
CAAAACAATGCAGTAGATTATTCAGTATTTCATATTGAAATTTAATAATTCCAGATTTCATGCTAACCATATCTCTTTCTTATTCCAGTAACCAGGGTTGAAGCTAAAATGTTTGTGTGCTTTCTTACAAGAGATCAAATTCCTTCTTCCTTAAGCTTGACTTGCAAGTGCCTGGCATTATGAAAGACGTGCACTTGGCAGCAGTAGCATCCATAGGCAGAGGAAATACGTACGCTGTGGCATGTGAGCCCAAGGGCTGAGTTCTGTAATTCTGTATTCTCTGCAGCCTTCGGGTTCTGTCATGTATAGCTCCCCAGTGACAGCTAGTCACAGATGTCAGAAGATCAGAGCACCCTCAAGCATCTCCTGCTTGAGAACGAGAACAGAAATTACTCCACGGATGTTAAACCAGCATGTCTGGTGACAGGAGGTGGTGATATCCCAGTCTGCCAGTGTCCTTTCCACAGTAAGGTTCCACAGAGGTTCCGCTGTAACCTCTCTGCTCGAGTTAAGTGTATGGGGCACGGTCAGGTCCAGAAGTTGATGTTAATTGCTTCAGGGACCTCGTAAAGAAGTGACTCATCTTCACCCCCACATATTTTTCATTTAAATTTATGGCAAAACAAAGGGAGAGAAGGCAGCTTTAAGTGACTCCTCAATAGAAAGAATAACAGCAAAGAAAGGCACCTGATTAGACAGCTCTCCTTGGCTATTTATGAACTACATATGGAATAAAGCAGAGCAGATACAGTGAATGGCATTGACTGCTTCCCAGACTTTTTCTTAGCACGGCTGCAGTGAGCTAGGGAAGGAGTTAGGGAGCAGCCTGCAGAACTTGGTCTGCATTTAGGAGTACTTCAGCTCCAAAGAAGGCATGAAGGTCTAGTTTTTCAACTCATGCTCCACTTTTATTAAAATGTCTTCTAGTAAATGACAAAGCTTGATTACTTTTCTCTTTTCAAAGAGCTCATGTAGGCTATAAAAATCCAAGAATGATGTCAGGAGATGCAAAACATTTGAGAATGCCAAGAGCAAGAGAAATTCCGGGTAATGCAATTTGCTCTTTTAAAAATACGCATGCTAACAGGTACTCCATATTTGTAATAATTCTGTCTTATAATGTATAATTTTCATTACAATGTCATCTGAGCAGTTCATAGTCCCTGGTGGATTTTATCTTGTCTGCTTCAGAGGGAGCTGAATTAAATTTTACTATTAAATTTTAAAGTGAAACTGAGGAACAGGTCAAAGTGATCTGCTAAACATCACACAGTAATTTTGGATCTGAAACAAGCCAAGGCTCCCTTGCTCTCCAAATAGTGTCCTGACTACTGTTTTTTTCTGTCTAGACTTTGGGTCTGTATTTATTCAGACACCCTAGACAAGCCATGTTGATTTAGAAACTAAATATTTTTTAGAAAAAACTTTAATGTCATTCAAGCAACTTAGTCTGGCTTTGACCTTCTGACATCTTCCACTGTCACAAGTCTACTTACATGGCAGACTCTGATATGGCTGGAGTGGGACTGTACTTAGTTACAAACGTCTACAGTACAAATCACTGCAGCGGGCTTGCAAGAGCCATTTGCCCTCGTCTAGAGTGCATAGGTCTCGAGGCTGGGTTAGGATGTTGAAGCTTTACAGCAGCACTTTCCCTGGTGAACAGTTTGTGCTTTTCACACACCATCTTTCACAACCCTGACTTTGTTTTTTTCACAACCCTGACTTTTCTCCCCCCAGAGACAGTACTGTAAGGCTCTGGGTAATTTATGTTTTGGAGTGTGTTGATGAGAAAAGAAGCTGCTCTCAGAGATAGCTGGAAGAGCGTCTCCCTACCTTCAGCGTGGGAGTTGTGTACCCAGCAAAGACCTCCTGCCTACCTAGTTCTATCTGAAGCCAACTGGTACCTCTGAATCCATTAAAAACATGTACCAAGAGGTTGGGTTGGCCACAAAATGCTTAGAATAGAGCAGAAATGCAATGTTGTCGTTGTATGATCTAGCCCTTGCAGCTGCCTCTGCATTCCCTAGCACATGACACCACGTGCTGCTGCAGTTTCTGCCAGAGACCTTCCAGATCCTGCAGAATCCTCCTGAACAACGAGTGATGACTGTCACTTAGCAGCGTATCAGACACACTGCAATTCCACACTCCTGTGTATGGGAAAGAGAATTTGGTGGCTTTATTGAAACTTCTAAGGGCTTGAAGAACTCCTCCAACACAGGAGTCTGTGCATCTTGCACCCATCGGTGTCCATGCTCCTTCGCTAAGGAGTGAGGTGCAGAGGGCCCGCGTCTCCCTCTTCTGCACAGGCCAAACAGTAAGCTGCGCCTAAGAAGCAAAGGTGACTGCACGCAAAATGGCATGCAGAGAAGTTAGATTTAGTTGCAGAAATGTTACGTTGTTGGTGAGTGCCCTCTAATACCATGCTGCATTTGGAGCTCCGGCCCTTGTATCACAGTCTTGCCCGCTAAGCTTACAGTGACCTGCTATACGACTGGCACTCTGGGCTAGAATTGGCACCTTCTGCCACACAGCTTCGTCCGCTGGGCAAAATAATAAGCCTTGTTCTATATTGTGACATTCACCTCTTCTGTGCTTCAGGGAAGATTGTAATCTACAACATTTATTTCTTAAACTTCCTACTTTCGTCACTAGCAGTGATGGTGCCCAATATCATCAGCAGTTAGGCGTCATGCGAGCACTGTGTTGTGCAGCAAGAGCTTCTAGCTCTTCATGGAGGCACACACCCTTTCGTAGTGGCTGTAGACTGTTTGGGGTATACCTACCCCTGCTCAGGAGCCACTGGTGTAATTCCGTATCTGTAACTCCGTTTGCAGTAGAGGAACTGTAACTCTACTGAATAAATTTGGTTTAATAGTTGGACAGTTTAACTCTCATCACACTGAGGCAAAGCTCACTAATACAGATGCTAAAGAAAACAATCAGCCTGAGATCTGTGACAGCCCTTTGGAATTTCTAAACCCTGACCTCACCATGAAATGCCTTCTTTAATTTTTACTGTCTGTGAAGAGCTTTTTCTACAAGCAAAATCAGCAATCATGATTTGTTTGTTATTGTATCACAGTGATAATTCTTCCACGGAACGAGAATCTGCTGGGAGATGCGAAGTGGATGCCTTACTGTCTCATTAGTGCAGCTGCATTTGGTAGCAGATAATTTTCAGCGGTTCCTGATGTAAATGCTGTCTTGGGGGAAAATGAAGCCAGAACTAATGTAGCAGATGGACACTATTGCAGATGTTCTGAGATCTACATTACATGCGAGACTGCAGAGAGAAAATTGCTGTCTGAGTAGTGGGATGCAGGAGCTGGATGCCCTGGGAAAGGGCACAGGCCTCCAGCATGCCAGGGGGGACTGGCACAGGTACCCCTCCCGGGGAGGTTAAAGGCAAGCGGGCTGTTTCTGAAGCCTTCTCCCCACTTCCAAAGAGAGTAGATGGTCCAATGCTATAATTGCTGCATTTCTTTCTCCCTCCTGGGTCAGTCCCTTGTTTAAGCAATACAGCCAACAGGCCGTACAGGCTCAGAGCAAGAGCGAAGCAGGACAGAAGGAGTAACGTTGTTACATCCGTACTCCTAAGACATTTACTCAATGATCTCTAGGAATGCACATGGCAACTCATTTTAAACTACTTCAGCTGAAGGCTCCTTGAATGACTGTATGCATTTGTTCTGAATGTGCAGCACACTGCGGATGGTCCTCCCGCGCTCAGAGCAGTGAGTGGGAGCCACCTGAAGCAGTGTTGCAAAGGGACCGGAGCAAGGTTGGCCCTTCTGCCCTGCTGCCCAGGAGCTGTATTGCTTGCCCATGGTCTGGTCTGTGACATCTAATTTGTACCCACTCCTCTAAATTGGATGGCGATGTTCTAGGATAGCAAGCAGACCTTATGAACAACGAGACAGAATGCAGAGCCTAGGTTTTAAGTAACTTTGTGAAGGCTTTCAAGGAGAGAAAAAAGTATAACTGTATGATATACTGAACTTGTAACTGGCTTATGTAAGGATATTTTCTTTTCAGTCTAGTGATTCCACTGTGCTAATGCTATTGTTTGTATCTGGTATTAGGGTACAGGCTGCCAGGACTGCAGATAAATACTTCTGCTTTTATTTAATTGAGGAAATATTATATCTGGTTTCCTTAAGTGAAGCATAATTCAAAGAGCAAGAAAATGTTTGGGCAGGCTGAAAGATTGGAAAATATTAGTGAAAGTTCAGATTTGGGCTTATAGATGATGCTTGCCTTGATTATACTTGATATTTTCAGGTTTTAGCTTTTGTGGAGTCACAGCAGTTGCTTCTGCATCCTCACACATCAATGAAACTGGCAGGCTACATGCTGCTGTCAGTGCTGATTTTCTTAATTTCTGATCTTTATGCTTTTATTTGACTGGGGGTCCTGGCTTTAGTAGGAATGAAATTATCTACAGTTTTAGCTATCTGCCAGCAAAAAGTTTAGACCTTCGCACCCTTCTGAAACAAAGTTTTAGCATGAATAGCACAGGTCATTATACGCAGTCGTGCTGTCCTTCCTGTTCGCATACGTGTGCCCCAAGTCCTTAGCTTTCTAAACAAGCACTGAGTTTTGTGAGGAAACTCAGCTCTTCAACCTGAGTCACCACGGCACTGTCTGAGCTCAGATCTCGATTAAGATGCTGCACTGTGTCTGCTAGTGAAAGACTTGTCGCTTTCAGAAATAACCATCTCCTCTGCTGTGCTGACCTTCCTCCCACCTCCGCCTTACTGCTGCACTGTTCTCTCCACTGGATTAAGGATCCTGTACTGGACCCTACCTGTAACCTCTCTCGCTTTGCAGTCTGATATCCCCGGGCAACTGCTAAGTGTTTATGTTGCTGCTGGATTCCTGGTGGGGCAGGGAAGGAAAACTCAGCTTTTCATTTTGTGCAGCGACAACAAACATGCTCATTTTACCACAGGCAGACTTCTCAGGGGTCATTTGCAAGTGCTGTTATATCACTAATATTAAACCTTGCCATTAATAAAAACAAACAAACAAAAAAAACCAAACATGAAACACAGCCAAAACAACTGTGTAGACAGTCCTGTTTGGGATACTATAGTAGTACACGCTGATCTCATCCTCTTTCCACTCTGAAATAGCACACTGTGCTGCTCATACGTGGCAGGAATTCATTTGGTCCCAGAGGTAACTAGTGTACTTCTCGGCACGGCAGGGTGGTCAGCCACCTTCCCACTTCACTGAGAACTCACATTGTATGCTCCTATGATGCAGATCACTGCAGGGAACTAGGCAAACTATTATAACCTGTCAAAAGCAAATTATTTCTGTAAAATAGAGAAGCTTATGATTTCATGGTACAAATGCCTGTCCCTGCTCACTGCAGGGGGGTTGGACTAGGTGACCTCCATGGTCCCTTCCAACCCAAACTGTTCCATGGTTCTGAAATGCAGCTTCACTCTCAAGCAATTGCAAGTTTGAGATGTATATTGTTTCAGTTGTGCCTACACAGGGATACAGATTTGAAGCCATTTGGCATGGAAAGCATGATCTGCTACTTGCTTATGAGTTGTCTATAATGGATAAACAGCTTGAGAAACAAGTATTCTGAAAGAAACCCCATCCAGCCCAGTTAGTCAACTAAAGCGGACACTGACTGCGTCCTTCCATCTGATTTCATGTTTCTTTTCTTGAGCGCTGACAAACATGAGAGGCTGGTTTCAAAACTTAGGCTAGCATCATAAGGGCCAGTTCTGGAGTGAAGACTGATGATAGAAATGTTCCTGCGGAGGTTCTTGCTGCCATTAGCATAAGCGGAGCACCATTAAAGCTCTTTTCCTTGGGACAGGGGAGTCTGTCTTGGGGAAAACTTCATCCTGGTTTTGGTATTTGCTAGGTGTCCCTGTGTCTCTGTGTTCTGCATTTTTTCTTTATTTGCTCAGAAAACACAGTCACCTTTACTGTGTAAGGTACCCCAGAAGTGCAGCATGTGAGATGCTTTCCTGTGTAGAGAAATCCTCGTGTGAACTTTCTGGCAATAGTGGCATTTAGTTGTATGAGCATACCTGTCCTAGGTAGCTTGCACAGATGAGCACACAGTTTGATGCTAAGTAATACTTTATTCTACACATGAAAAGGCCATGCCAAGACAGGAAGCTAAACACCGAAACTGAATCCAGTCCTGTGAAGTTTGATTTGGAACAGAGCGGTTAGGGGCTGAAACACTCTCCTGAAACATCTGTAACTAGCCATAGGTTAGTGAGTAGTAGAAGAGTTTTCTAAGTCTGTGTCTTAAACTCCAAATTATCAGGAGATAGATATACCCTTTTTTTGCTGGCTGGCATTTTTGAACAACTCTTTTTAACACAGCGCCTGTATTTCATGAGCATTAAAACCGAGAGAGATAACAGAAGATGGACATGTTCCAAAGAATTTTCTGGCCTTCAAAATGTACACTCAGACTTCTATTAAACTCTTCTTCCACAGGCTCAACTTTCTCATTTAAGTCGTACTAAATGTCAGTTTTTCCATAACAAAAAAAAAAAAATAGTCTTGCTCCTGTGGTACTATTTCCCATATATGGGTTATTTTTGATGGCGAAACCCCATCATGCCTAGAATCCTCAAGCTTCCACATATGGTATCAATTTTCCCCGCTAGCCTAGTCAGTAGTCAGTGAGCAGTGCAGTGCTAGGGAAGTCTTATCTCCTCTACTCCATTACCCGTCTGTAAAAGGAGACTTTTGCTACAGGTTTTAGAACTGTTAAGTAACTGTTGCAATAGATGAAAACTCCTCTGTGCTTTCATGTAGTGAACAAAAGCACTAGCTGTAAAATCTCTTATAAATTAGGGGAATTTTTGAGTGCTGTGCCTTTAAAGCTGAGGAGCCCCAGTGATATCTTTTCACGGGGCATCTGTTCTGTTGTTGGAATCCTTGTGTTACTACTTACTCCACCCCTTGACAAACTGTACAGCTAGCTGGTCTTAATCTTTCTGCATCATAAATGCAGTTAACTTTTAAAAATTTAACCAGTCATTCAAATATCGAGATCTGTCTGTTTCTTTCCGAGTGACTCACTGAGTCACTACGGGAGAATCACTAGCCAAAAAGTAACGTATGTAAACAAGAGCTGTTAGTCCTTTGGATGTTGAGGTTGCATACCCCAGCGCTACGTCTGCTATTTGCTGTACAGTTTCATGGTTTACAGTAGAAAAAACTGGGTCTGGATAAAGGAAGCTTCATTGTCTGGTGGAGAATAAGTTCACCGCTTGTGAAGCCTGATGAACCCCTCTAGGAATGACTTCTCTCCGTTCGGAGGAAATGCCAGATCTGGAGTAAACTCACTGTTTGACAACAAAAGTCATTTAGAGTCAACAAAGATGGATTTCTCAAGTTCAGGTTTGCTTCCTTCAAGATGTTCTCTCTTTTCTCTAGTTCTTGGTCTAGATATTGAAGAATCCAATGTTGCTATTCTTCAAAAGAAGGAAAAAATCTTAGAACTCCCCTTGCCTCAGCGTTAGTGTCTGCTCAGGATAAGCATGGACCAGTTCATCATCATACTAATATTGCAATTCATAATAGAAAATGTCTGGCTAATACTTTATTAGGATTTATCTTTTTTTTTTTTTAAAAAAGGACCACAGAGTAGTGTTTTTAACATTTTATAAAACAGATTGAACCCTTTTAGGCTCAAAGCAAATTAGATAAATATAGTGAATCTTCCTTCCTCCCACCCCTCAAAAGCTACTGAAGTGCTGATCAACACACAATTTCTTTGGGGATTTACCAAATGAACTTCAATTTCAAACCAAGTGAACATTTAGGTGCTTTTAAGCTGAAGAAAGACTTCATCACAAAAATGCACAAGTTTAGAAGTCCTAGTGGGAACGAGGACTTACTGTCTCCTTGTACTCTTAAAAGTAAACCTCAGTACTGAAAGGCTTTTTCAGCTCACTTAGACATGTTAATGTACAAACCAATATTTTTTGTCTCTAATTTGGCATATATATTGAGTTATCAGTTTCTTTAATCTTATTGTAGTAATATGATGAGTTCCTTCATATTTTAGCAATAACCCAATATATGTAGAAGGGAAGATTTTGGACATGTATCTATATATATTGTATATATGCACCTGTATATACACACATACACATTATATGTCCAGGTGTATGTACATACACACAGCTCTGACTCAAACAACCTCCCACCTTTCTCCAGGCAGTTTCAGTGATGCTTGTTGAGTTAAACAGATGAACTGGTGGAACACAAGGTGTCTTACAGCTAGAGAGCCCGGTGCCTTCAAGGAAACTGTTTAGAGTTCCTGCTCAGTGCCTGCAGAGGAAAGGCTGGGGAAGCTATTCCAGAATTGCCCCCGGTGTAGGTTTAGAGCAGGTTATGTCCCTGCTGTACCCCCCACTCCCATTGGCCCCCCTCAGGATGTGGTAACTTCTGTGTGTTTGAGAAATGTCACGAGATCTGCAAGGAAATGAATGCACCTAGGGATTTCCCCCCTGCAAAAGTACAGTGGTGCTCAGAAAGGGATGAGGGTTAACATTCAGGGAAATCTTCCTCTTTCTTCAGCCAAGTCAACAAGGAAACAACCCCTCCCTCCCCTGCCCAGCCACCTGCTCTGACACGGATATCACCCTTTGTCAAAAGAACGATGCTTTTTAAAAGGGCATCAATCTTTTGTGGGTGGACAGAAACTCACCCCGGCCTCCTTCACTCAGGCACTCAGTGTGACCATCAGCGGAGAGCGTGGGCTGTGTCCGTGTCCC
>WKFP01014583.1:0-26626 GCA_011057875.1 Pterocles orientalis | reverse complement strand
TCCCCCGAGCGCTCCTCTACTCCCCACCCCCCCGAGCCGCTGCGCTCCCGCCCCAGGCGCGGCCGCCGCCGCTCCGCCCTGGCCCCAGCTCGCCCCGTTCCCCGACCCCGCGGGCGTCGCTCACTCACCGGCAAAGCGAGGAGCAGAGCGGGCCCGGGGGGGCTGCGGGAGCCCCGGGTCAGCGGAGGGGCGGGCGGGGCAGGGCTCTCCCGGGACGGCGCCCGCCACGCTCCTCGCCGCTCCCCTTCCCGCTCCCTGGCCGGTATCCGCCCCCTTGGCGAGGCAGGGCCGGGGCGGGATGCGGGGGATGACCCGTCCCGCCGGCGCGGAGCAGGTTTCGCCCTTCTCCGCTCCTGTGCTGGCGGGGGCTGGGCTCTCCCCCGCCGCTCTCCACGCTGAAGGGCCGGGGTCCGGCGCTGCCGCTCCGCTCGCTGCGGCTTTTCCCTCCTCGGGCCAAGTGCCGCTGAGGACGCGCCGTCCCGCCCCGAGCCGGGCAGTGCCCCCGCCGCTCGGCCAGCAGCCCCGGGGCGGCTCCGCCGGGCAGGGGAAGGCGGCGAGGAGCCGCGGCCGGAGCTCCGCCGTGGAGGGGCCGCGCCCGCCGCCCCCCGGACACCGCTCCCGTGTCGGCCTGGAGCGGCCGGGGGCGCCTCTGCTCTCTGGTTTGAACCGCGGCGTGTGGAAAACCTGTGGGAAGAGAGACCGCTGCCGTCTGCGGAGGAGAAGAGTTTAATTTATCCGAGATAACACCAGGAGTCCGCCTGCGGAGGATCAGAAATCAGATCCTGGTTTGTTGTCATCCCAACAGTTCATCCAGCCGCAGGGCGGTCACTCGTGCTCTGAGAACGAGCATGTGTTCTTCATCGCCTGCTGTGCGGCAGCTTCTTTCAGTGGAGCCGGCTTATAGCACTAGTGTGAGAACTGGAAAATCTCGATTGCAGTACACATTATTGTATATTGTAGCTAAACTGAGTTTTTTTCTTTGTGACTTCCATAGGTGCAGTACATCTGCTCTGTATTAGACATAGACACAGTGTTTGGGTTGGGTTTTTTTTTGCAAAAGAAAGCACCTAACTTACCGATTTTCACTCCTTTCTTTAAAATCGTGATTATTTTCCCCTCACTTTTAGAAACGGTTAGAAATATGTTGCACAAAACTGTGCGGGTTCAGAAGGAATATGTTGTTGTGTAAGTCAGAAAGAATCAGTGCAATGATGTTTTTGCGAACAGCGCTGTCAGGCGCTGGGTAACCATGCTGTCTGTAAAACTGGTGAAGAGTGTCATAAGCGCTGCACGATTCCCCCACACCATCGGCTGACAGAACAGAAGGAAATACCCGTGTTCCTGCACTCCGTCTGGGAGAATAGGATCTTTTGCCAAACAGTACACTTCTACCAGTGAGGAAGCGTTATGAACTACCTTCTTGGTGCTGCTCAGGTGATCTTTTTGCTCCTGAATAAAGTGTTAACTGTCCCATTACAATTATGATAAAACCAGTTTCTCAAGGAATGTGAGCTTTGGTCTCGTTTAAATCACGCTCTCAAGGAGACGTGCTCCTGCAGGTGATGAGAGCGATCTCCTGTGGGAACCTTCTCTCTGTTGGTGCTGGGCTGGACCCGAATTGTGCTGAGAGGCTTTAAACTGGAGACAGAGCCCCCCTCGTGTTCCTGCCTCTTACACAGTTACTCAAAGAACAGCTTCTGTGCTACCTGCTCACGGTTGTGCCATCACCTCCTCAATAAGGTTCCGCTTCGCTTCTGCAGCCCCTTCATGCTCAGTCTCCTTTACTGTTCTTCTATTCATTATGAGCAGGTTGGTTTTTCCCTTTTGGGAAAGCATGGCAAGTCAATAACGTTTATAACTTTTCATGGAACATCAAGCTGCAGCTGCTCTGTGCACTGATTCTCTTTTGGACCTCTTCCATGCAAACAGTGCTTTCTGCAGGCAAAGCCAGCTACAGGCTGGGAGCCTTCAACCCGCTCTGCAGCTTTGCTGGGGGGTGCTCCTGTCTCCCGGCACACCTCTTCGTTCCAAACAGTATTGGAGTAACTGCTTTAGGGTGTCGGGGGCTCTGCACTGGGGAAGGTAGAATGTGGCATTTCCATTTAGATCGAAAGGACCCAAATAAACTGTCTCCTGACATGTGCAGTGGCTGCAGGTGAAAACTGAGCAGGGGATGCCGTTGGGCCGTGCACCACAGCTGAGAGAGCTGGATCCTCACTAGGAACGATCTTGGGGGATGTCTCTGTTGCGTCATGCTGCAGATCTCTGTATTTCTTTCTCAATTACGATTCTTGTACTGCGAGGCAGATGAAGTTCCAAAAGATATCGTAACATATGTCTACCGACAAGCTCACAAGGACAGAGGCATATTTAAAGGAAGAATTTCATAAAATACTCGTACAAAACCTGGCAGGCTTTTCAAGCCTCCTGTTTATTTAAAATTTCCATCTCTGATTACTTTTGTAAAAAATTCTTAGAGGTAGCCTTTCAAACAAACGCTGACAGAATTTCAAACAAATGGAGTGTGGTTTCTGATACACAGTGTTACTGATTTACACCACCATTAGTTTTAACTCGGGAATACGGAGCAACAGGCTAATTGTACAAGTGTCTGTCAATGTTTGTTTTTAACTATATGTAAAGCTACCTGTTAAACGGCTGCATGACCGCTAGTCTTGTTTTTAATTCTGCAAATTGGTAGACATCAGAGTAGTGGAAGAAATGTGGAAATTACTGTTTCAGTGTAACTTGCAGCAGGTTCAGCCTTGTCATAAGTATTGACCAAATAAACTAATCTGCCCACATGTGTGTGAGTAAATCTCTGCAAGTTCTTGTTGGTACCTGATACGTCAAAAGTAGTAGTATGTGATAGATGGTTAAAATTTGTGCTAATTTTTCTGTACTTTCTTACAATTTTTCTTCCATTGATTCTTTAAACCACAAGCAGTCTCCAGCCACCAGCAGGTATTTGAAAGCTTTATGGTTTCAGTGATGTGCCATCACTCACTCCTTCCAGTGCACAAAGACTATGAAGGTGCTTCTATTCTGCATAACCTGACGTTTTGGAAGATCTCTTAATGTCGTTCAAGTCACTTAATATTTTTTTTTCCTGATTGAAAAGTAGCCTATTGAAAGATGAGCTTCAAAATGCTGAAAGCTTATTTCAACTCTCATGGGTATCCAAGGGCAGAAGTGAGTGCTCAGAGACTGTAGCTATAGTCTTAAATGTCTGTAGTGTGGTAAAATTTCCCTGGAAGTCTTAAAATAGCCGTCATCACAAAACACTTGAGAACTTGGCTGCTATGACTGTGAAATTACTGGATTTTTGTCTTGTAGATTGTGACAGGCACTTCTCATGATAAAGAGGGAAATTAATTCTATTTGATAAATATGTTCAGTGTTCCTTTGGGGTTACCATGGAAGATTTATTCTGGAGCAGGATAAAACAAAGCTGTTCGAGAAACTGAGTAGTAAAGATTAAAGAATCTAGATAAGAAACAGGCGAAAGAAAAAAGGCGAAAGAGAGCATTGACATTTTAAAGCTCCTTGTGTTCTGGAACAGGGGTGGAAGTACTGTGCCGAAGGGCAAAGGTTTGTGTGCACTCACTGCATCACACCGTGGTTTAAATCGCGCTGCATGGTTTGGGGACAGGTGGGGACACACTGTCACCTTACAAACCATGAGGGTCTCTGGTTGAATCACGGAACAAGCCAGCTTGGGAAGGCTGCACAAAACTTCATTGTCATCAGCTTCTTTGGTGCTGTTCAACTCCTTCTGAACTTTGCCACATGCTTGGGGATATGAGGTGTAGGGACTGAATCTCTGGTGCAAAAGCAAATCATCTTACTTCCAGACCCTTCATCTTTTCTGTTGTTAAGGAATATCATTCAAAACTGAAAGGTGGCATCTATGGTTAATGGCAAACTGATCTAAATTCAATTTCCTAGCGCAATTAAAGTCAGCATTTCCAAACAAAAATATTTCCATTTTTTCCATACATGTGTGTCTAGATGCACACACAGTTGGTGTGTTCTGCTTTCTGCAATAGAGATGAGATCAATTTTATCCAGACTGAGTTGGAAGATACAAGAAAAATCCATTTCCAAAACATGGAAGCATTGTGGAAGTTTCTGAAAGGAGAAAACTAGAATTACATCAGCTTCTATTTTTTAAATCTGTGGCTGTTCAATTTCTTTCTTTTAGTAATTTTTGTAAAGAATGTCAACAAGTTTAGGGGAGGATTTTTGTTGGGGTTTTTGTTCGCTTTGTGCTTGATGGTGTCCAGTCACCCACATGAATAGATTGCTCTTTGTCATGTTGCTGTAAGAGCTGCTCCAGCACACTGGCAGGAACCCGTTTGCACCTCTGCTTCTGAGCTGCCAACAGCTGGCTCTGCTGGAGACACAATGTTTCTGGAAATATGTTTGGCTTCAGAATTGCTGCTTCCCGCAGTATGTCTTTGTTTCTGCTGCATGGCAACTGGATGTTGGCTTTACATTAGTATAACTGGCAACAGAAAGATGATTTATATTCCTGCCTGCACGCGAACCCTTAGTGCCGGTAACTCTCCACAAGCTTCAGCAACACTTGCTGGTTGTTGCTGCCCACGTACTCGTCTCTGTGGATGGATACAGCCTAGCTGGTGACAGGACTGTGTTCCGATTGGATCTATCTGCTGGAAATTGGTATTTTTCTGGTTGGAGTAGAGTACTCAAAGGTGGGTGTTGTTCCACAGCAAGCACAGGTACATAAACGCTTTCTCAGTGTGTGAAGCACAGAGCTCCTTCTCGCCACGGAGCCACCAGTGAGACCACACAAACGTGCTCATGGGCCACTATCTCCGGCTTACTTTTTTTTTTTTAATTAATTTAGATCTGTTCTTATTGATACTAGAAAATACCTCATGCACTAGAAGAGCAATCTGGGGGAAGGCGTAAGCTTGAGAAAGGACTATTGATAAGGAAAAAATAAGTAGGTTTTAGATGTTCAGGGGAGTTGTTGAGGTTTGGTAACAGCGAAGGCAAAAGGAGGTTTTTTTTACCTTCAAGATAAGGGAAACTGAATCACTTTTTACCTCTCTGTGTATTGGAGGAAGGTAGAAGAGAGAGGAACATCCCATTGGTTTTCATTGGCAGGGTGCCAGGAGTAAGAGGAAAGGAAATGATTTGATTTCCTGAAGTGACCTGGAGGAGGTGAAACTGGAATTCACTTCTGTTGACAGAATTCAGTATGAGAAACCGACTTGTTTCTCAGGTGAGACTGGGGGTTAGGGATGAAAAGGATCATGCAGTTGCTTCCTCCCCCTCCCCACTTTTTTCCATGAAGGAGTTTCTGAAAAGCTTCTCGTCTTGAATGTTGCAAGCCAGCCCTTGCCTCAGGAAAATCAGCATCTACCGGGTGTATTTGTGTGTGTACCAGATGTGAGGAGGTACATACACGTACACACGTTGTATCGAATGGTATATTCAGAAATAAACACGTAGCTGATATGGGCCTGGTAGGAGAGCTCATGTGTTGATGACGCATTGCATACTACTCCAAGATGTTTTCCGTAGGAAGGAAGAGTGGCTGATTGTATTTCCTGGAGAATATGCCCGCAAAGCCTCAGAGACTCGCTTTGTCTGATAATGGAACTTAGTAGTCTAAGGGAAACAAAATCTGGAAACATTTACTTGTGTGTGTTGAGGAACCACTCTCCTAATACCCACCTGGATGTGCTTTCCTGGTTTAATGTCGATGGGGTGATGAAGTTCTGTTTCTGCTACGAAAGATAATGGAGGAAAACATGTAGCATTGTGTGGCTGGGTGTGTGGGGAGTGAGGAGACGGAGACAATGCCATGGGCAGAGCTCAGTCAGATGGTGGTGGTGCCTTGACTCTTTCGGGTGAAGAATTGCCCTGGGTGATGAATGAGGGATGCTTTGCCTCATCACTGTCTGTGCCTGAGCATGTGAATCCACTCCGTGTGCATGGATTCGAGGAGAGACGGTGTTTAAATCGCCAGCTAACGGGTGCAAAAGCACTGCCTTCGGGGCCGTGGTGTGGTGCCTACGGAAGGAACGCTGTCGCTGGTGTTTCCTATGCATTAGGAAGCCGTCTAGAGGATGGACAGAGCAGCTGCTGGGACACAGGGCTTTGGTGACTGTGGTGCTCAGAGAAATATCTCCTCTGAGGTGCAGTGAAGATTTAGAGATTTCATTTGTTTGTTTTAGCTTTTGCTTAGTCAAGATGATTCTCAGAAGGATGTTCCTCACATATACTCCCGGTTTCAGATCCTAGCATCTGGAGAAATTGCACTGGTGTCAGTGACGGGTTCTTCTGTGAAGGGAAAGAGTTAGCGACGCTCCTTTTGCTGATGGTGAGAAACACTCTGTGCAGTTGGAAAGTGTAATTTTTGTTGGAATGATAAATAATGCCTTGTGAAGGTGTATGTTAGTGAGTGTTCCATTAGTGTGGAACATTAGGTCCGTGTGTGTTCATACGTATGGCTTAGCAGATATGTGATGTTAGAAGAATATAACAATACTTTTATTTCCACATAATGGAAATAAATCGTTCTTCCATTATTTTTCCCCATGGTATCCTATTTTTCTTAAATTTCTTTTTAAGCTCAGTATGCAGAATAACAAGCAGCTATTATGTGTCTGATTTTGCGATTGCACGTTAGTAAACATACCCAGCATTTCTGTACAATGCATTTCGTAATTTGCCTGTACTGACTTACCTCTCTTATTTTTCACACTCGGTTGTGGATTCCCAATTGTATTGTCACTTTTGCCTCATTTTCCCACAGACACACAAAACCTATAAAAATGCACAGAGGTTTTAACACATGCTTTGCTGTGCTTTTGCAGAGCTGTAAGTTTTGTGTCATTTGCGGAGTGGTTTTACATCATAGCATGCCGCGGAAAAAGCCTTGAATTTGGAAACAAACTCCTGGTGGCAGATCCACCCTTGCAGTGAAGGCAGCAAAGCTTCTCGCAACAGGTGAGTAACTAACAGACTCTGAGCTTTTTTTGTCTGGGTTTGATTGTTTTTGCTAATTGTTGTTTGCAGGCTGTGTACCCATGTCAATCCTTATTAAAATTTAGAAGCAAAAATAGTTGTTAGCGTAGCTTGAGGCCAAGCTACCCTTCCTATTCTTTCCCAAGGTGTTTTTAAGGTAACTATTGTTTGCATTTTTCACATTTGTGCTTTGTGAAGTGTGCACGATAGTTTTTATTGCCTTCTTATGTCTGCCCGTGAGCACTGAGAGACTTGAACCGTGGAGTAACTCAGGTTGGAGTAAACCGTCAGCGATCAACCCCCTAAAGAGCAGCCCCGCTCACCACAGGACCCACTTGGGCCAACAACGTGGGAGTAGATTTTCAAAGCATTTAGTGACACTGTAGCGCCCCTGTGTTGCTGTTTCCCCCTGTGCACACCTGTCAGCCCTGTTTGCTAGAGTTTTTTTTGACTAAAAGGACAACTAACAATTGCTTTAACATGATCTTTAAGAAGAAGAAATAATTTAGAGAAATACAATATCAAGCCAGTGATAAATATGAAAGAAGAATGAGTTTTAATTTATTTTGTTTTCACTGTTTCCCTGCTTTCAGTGATGCTGGGATTTATCTTTAACTTTGAGTACTGGAGAAAAAAAATTAAAAATGGATGAAAGGAAAATGATTATTTATGAGTTATGGCAAAGAAGGAGCTTTCTGCTTTTCTTTTTAATGGACCTAATTTCTTTCTTTCTCCATTTGCCTTGCCATAGTGACACTGAAGAAAATAGAGGAATGAAGAATGATAGGAACACAGAGGGAATTGAGAAAAAGAGAATGTGCTTTTAGAAGCAGAGAAAATGAGAAGTACAGGAGGCATCGAGGAACAGTAATACAATAATGCATTTGTGTTGGCTAACGTGTGATGATTCCTTGAACTTCCAGTTATTTTACAAATTATAACTGTAGCTAGCTGGAAAGTGAGAAATGTGCCCTGTCTAAAGAGTACAGAAAGAAAGACAATGAGATGAAAGAAAAAGAAAAATTACAGCTCTGGTAATCTGAGCCAACAGATAGAAACTGATATTCTCATTGGAGTTAGAAGATAAACAGTAAACAGCATCTCTAATCCTCTGCTGACTGCACGCCTCCTGCTTCCACCCTAATGATGCGATGACAAGGTTTGATTCTGGGCAGCGCGATCGCGGATGGCGACGCAGGGGCTGGCTGGACCTGGCAGTGTCATCATCTCACCCACACAGGGCTCGTTAACCAGAGAGACAAACGCAAAGGTTCTGGTCCAATTCACCAGTGGCTGTGGGGCTGGGGCAGTCTTCTTTGACGTGGCTTGTGAGGTGGAACTGCCTCCAACACAAGAAGGCTGGGAGTTGGTATGAATGCATAAACAGAACTGAATCACTCTCCGACTGTAGTGGTCTGGGGGATTCTCTGTCCTCGTGTGCACAGTTCTGCAGTTCCACGGCCGCTGGCGGAGAGCTGCTGCGGGCTGGCTGCTGCGTTCTGCTGTAGCACGTTCCCCAGGTGTCCCCACTGCGGGTTCGCCCCTGCTGCCGTCTCTGATCTTCAGCTTGGCAGGTACTCCGGGCACGTAGAGCTGCTTCAACAAGTGTTCACCAGTATCACGGCTTCAACGTTGCGAACACTGCCTCTGCTGCTCCAAAGGCAGGTGTGCCCTGCCTCAGCTTCCCCGTTCCCCACGGGGGAATTCTGCTGTGAACCTGCTGCGGTTACGCTGCAGTGCAAAGGGGACGGCTGGAGCGGCGTACATTGCTTTAGCGATGGGAATTTATACAACCGAAGACAGAGTTTTAAATATTAATCGGATTGGTTTAGGGTCTGTAACTAACAGCTTTAACGAGGAGACAAATCCCTGTGGGAGAGTGGCTGAAGACTTTATTTCAAGTTAAGAAGAAACAGCCCAGGGCTGTTTGTTTTTTAAAAGCAAA
Organism: Pterocles orientalis; assembly: GCA_011057875.1. Lineage (NCBI taxonomy): Eukaryota > Metazoa > Chordata > Aves > Pterocliformes > Pteroclidae > Pterocles > Pterocles orientalis. Next base: position 17,676 of record WKFP01014583.1, on the reverse strand, counting down.
CAAACAAACAGAACATTTGGTGGTGAAAGGAAATAATAGGCATCAGCAACACAAACACAACCAGCCTGCGCTCTTTGGGAAGGGCTGTGTGCTGCTGCTGGTGGGAGTCAAACGAAGGAAACGTGAAACCTGGGGAACAGGGACACGTCTGGTGCTGTAACCTCCAAGTGCACTTGGTCTTGGTGAAGGCTTGGAACTAGAAACCAGTGTGTGAGCACATCTGTCGTGTTTCTCAGAAGGTCTGGTGTATGCAGGTGGGCAGGGTGTGAGGGGCCAGCCCCCGTGCATGGAGAGGCAGCTGCGCTCAATTCTGTTCCCACAAAAAGCTGGTAACGAAGAGCTGAGCACAGAAGGTGCCATCTGCTGAAGCAGCACATGGGTGTGGGAAAGCTCGTGAAGGAAACCTGTGCCGTGGTTTCCACGGTCGGGCTCCCACCTCTATCCCGAGCCCATCTGTGTGTGGCGTCTCTTCCCTGAGCGCAGCGTTACAACTGGATTGCATCTTTGTGTCTGGATTGACTCGGAATGAGGTGTGTATGGAAGCAGTGATGCTGCTGGAGCCAGGCTGCCTCGGTCACCTTGGGGATGACCTTCTGTAACGCAGAAAGCATTTGAACAAAAATGTGAGTGTTAATTGCAATTAATGGAATGTGAAGGTTCCATTGGTAGAAGAAGAATGGGTTAAGGACAGGTTAAGTAATCTAGACACTCATAAATCCATGGGTCCTGATGGGATGCACCCACGGGTGCTGAGGGAGATGGCAGAAGTCATTGCTAGACCACTCTCCATCATCTTTGGCAAATTGTGGGAAACAGGGGAGGTGCCTGAGGACTGGAGGAAAGCGAATGTCACTCCAGTTTTCAAAAAGGGCAAGAAGGAGGACCCGGGTAGCTATAGACCGGTCAGCCTCACCTCCATCCCTGGAAAGGTGATGGAACAACTTATTCTCGATGCTCTCTCTAGGCATATCAGGGATAAGCAGGTCATTAGAGGCAGTCAACACGGCTTCACCAAGGGGAAGTCATGCTTGACCAACCTGATAGCCTTTTATGAGGATATTACCAGGTGGATAGATGATGGCAAAGCAGTAGATGTGGTCTATCTCGATTTCAGAAAAGCATTTGACACCGTCTCCCACAGTATCCTCGCGGCTAAACTGAGGAAGTGCCATCTGGATGATCGGGTAGTGAGATGGATTGTGAACTGGCTGGAGAAAAGAAGCCAGAGAGTTGTGGTGAATGGGATGGAGTCTAGTTGGAGGCCTGTATCTAGTGGAGTCCCCCAGGGTTCTGTATTGGGACCTGTGCTATTCAATATATTCATCAACGACTTGGATGAGGGAGTAGAGTGCACCCTCAGCAAGTTTGCTGATGATACGAAACTGGGAGGGGTGGCTGACACGCCAGCGAGACCTAGACAGGCTGGAGATTTGGGCGGGGAAAAATTTCATGGAATTTAACAAGAGCAAGTGTGGAGTCTTGCATCGGGGCAAGAACAACTCCAGGTTCCAGTATAAGTTGGGTACTGACCTGTTGGAGAGTAGTGTAGGGGAGAGGGACCTGGGGGTCCTGGTGGACAGCAGGATGTGTGTCAGGAGGATGGAGCCAGGCTCTTTGTGACATCCAGTGACAGGACAAGGGGCAATGGGTTCAAGCTGGAACATAGGAGGTTCCACTTGAATATGAGAAAAAACTTCCTCACGGTGAGGGTGACAGAGCCCTGGAACAGGCTGCCCAGAGAGGTTGTGGAGTCTCCTTCTCTGGAGACATTCAAAGCCCGCCTGGATGTGTTCCTGTGGGATCTGATCCCGGTGTTCCTGCTCCAGCAGGGGGATGGGACTGGATGATCTTTCAAGGTCCCTTCCAATCTCTAACATCCTGTGATTCTGTGATTCTGTAATTACAAAAGGAATAGAGCTGGAGAAAAATTGCTTTCTGATTCATGAAAGCAAGGAGTGATGTCTGTGTCCTGAAGGGTGTTGATCTCCTTGCTGGTGACACTCACAGTAGGTGCTGGCGGTCTATGCAGCGCTGCTGATCTTGGTCAGGAAATGAAGCTGGTGCATTTTTCTTCATGCCACGCTGCTTTATTTTCAGGATGATTTCTGTGGTTTGGATGGGAAATGGAGCTAAGCTGTAACGCGGAATGAAAATCACGTGTTGGCTTTTGTGGATAGGGGTGGCAGGAATGAGGAGACGTTGCCAGGAAAGTAGCAGCTGTAGAAGGAAAGGCAAGAGAAAAACTGTTTTCTAGTAAAAGTCTTAGAGAAATGGTAGCGTTGCCAGCAGACAGATGTTTGTGACTGTTCCTAGGAGGGGCACAGGGCATTGCAAGTGGGGTCTCTAAATGAGAGCTACAGTCCCATTAGACTGGAATGCCCAACAAGAGAAGCCAGGAGCTCAGCGTCCTTCACTGCGCCTCTGGTTTTGGCTTTGGACCATGAAAGTAATGAAGGTGCAGAAAGCCTCAGCCTCAAGCAAATAAATAAGTTGGAAACATGTGGAAAAAATGCCCATTTCTGACATTGTGGGTTTAGCTTTGTGGATTCATCAGGCTTCTCTGTTCCCATTAGACCTTTGACAATGTGCAGACCAACAGCAGATCCTCCACGTGAGTGCAACCAGCAGGAAAATGGTCATATCCTCTAGCCTATGAAATGAGCATCCCACCAGGAACACCTACCTCACGCATCCTGGCCTGCACCCGCAATAGTGTGGCCAGCAGGACTGGGGCAGGGATTGTGCCCCTGTACTCGGCACTGGTGAGGTGTGTCCAGTTTTGGGCCCCTCACCACAGAAGGACATTGAGGGGCTGGAGCAGGTCCAGAGAAGGGCAACGGAGCTGGGGAAGGGTCTGGAGCACAGGGCTGACGAGGAGCGGCTGGGGGGGTTCAGTCTGGAGAAGAGGAGGCTGAGAGGAGACCTCATCACTCTCTACAGCTGCCTGAAAGGAGGGTGCAGTGAGGTGGGTGCTCGGCTCTGCTTTAAAGTAACAAGTGATGGGACAAGAGGAAATGGCCTCAAGTTGCACCAGGGGAGGTTTAGGCTGGATATTAGAAAAAAATTCTTCCCTGCAAGAGTGCTCAGGCATTGGAACAGGCTGCCCAGGGCAGTGGTGGAGCCACCATCCCTGGAGGGGTTCAAGAAACATGTGGATGTGGTGCTTTGGGACATGGGTTAGTGGGTTGGGTGGTGTTGGGTTGCACTTGATGATCCTTGAGGTCTTTTCCAACCTTAATGTTTCTATGATTCTGTGATATGATTCTCTTGCGGAGGATGCATCTGCCCATGTTCTACGGACTGTTCCTGCTTCCTGTTAGCCCGGACATCCACCGACCCCACTCTTGCTTCCTGCTGAAACACGGACTGCCGCCTGCTGCCTGGGAGGATGAGTTGTTTGGAGTGGGAGACAGTTGGGTTTCTCTGTTGGTTTGACAGCAAATGCATCGAGTACCTCATACGGAAACGTAAACAGTGCTGGCTCAGGTCTGCAGCATGGGCTGCTCAGGGAAGGGAAGAGTGTTCGTCCTCATGGGGCTGGCACATGCGGAAACCCGCAGCCTGTGCGCAGACCGACCACCATCCACGCACACGGAATGGTGGAGAAGAGAATGTTTCAGGCACAATCATTGTAAGTGATGCTCCTGCCCCATAAGTGATGATCGCCTGCCCCATCAGTGTGGGTCCCTGCTCCTAACGGCCCGGTCACCGTTCTTCACTCTATCCGGAGCCCAGCGGCAACAGGGAACATTGCCAGTGATGCTCTCACAGGAAAAGCACTAGCTGTAAAAACCAGTGCTGATTCTAAGCTTTAACTGGCAGTGGAAAACCGGGCGCACGAAGCCCGGGGATCTCAGCGTCTTTACCAAACGAACGCTCCGTACACGGTTCTTCACGGTCACGGAGCCCATACAGTTGAACACGGTCAGCAATTGCTCCTGCCGGAAAGCTGCTAGGGGCAAAGTCTAGAGTGCATTCACACCTTCCCTTTGCACTGCATTACCAGATGCACCACGCCTGGGGGTCTCTGCCAATCCCTCCGGACACAGTTCTTCACTGTCCCGGAGCCCATACAGTTGAACGCAGTCAGCAATTGCTCCTGCCGAGAAACTGCTAGGGGCAAAGTCTCTAGCGCATTCACACCTTCCCTTTGCACTGCTTTACCAGCCACACCAAGCCCGCAGCTCTACATGTCTTTCCCTACCTAATGGTCCAGTCGCTGTTCCTTTCTCTAACCAGAGCCCAGCGCCAACAGTGAACACTGTGGGCAATGCTCTCACGGGAAAAGCGCTAGCTGCAAAAGTGAGTGCTGATTCTAAGCTCTAAGCAGCACTGCAAAACCAGGTGCACCAAGCCCAGGGATTTCCACGTCTTTCCCTACATAACACTCTGGAAGCCATCCTTCACTCTCCCCGGAGCCCAGATGTTTGAACATGGCCAGCGACTGCTCCCACCAGAAAGCTGTTAGGGGAAAGTTTAGAGCCCATTCGCACCTAATGATCACATGCTGTGGTGGCAAGGGAAAAATCTGCAAAAACTCTGAACATTTCAGTATTCTTTTTTGATGGTAGAGATAAAAAAAAAGAAACACGTTTAAGTTAGTGAAGGTAAGGTGAAAGGAGATACAGCAAGAGACTAGTCTGCTTGCAGCAGCAAATGTTCAAGGAATGTGAAGGCAAGGCCAAGGTAGAGCTTGTCTCTAGCATAGAGACCACCGGGGCATCAGGCAATTGGAAGCAAGGTAGAGGGAGAGGAGCTGACAATAGATCAGGTGGTGATTGGAATGATTGTTGTAACTACTATGGAGAGCAAGGACATTGAAAAAGAGAACATCCTGTGAGGCTGAGGGGGCTCCTGGACCTGGATTTGGGAAAGATCAGATGAATATTACAGAACAGCAATGACAGGAGGAAGGGGAAGAATCTTAGGGGCTTTGGAGTGCAAAACTGAATCATAAAGGGTCAAATTGTGGGAAAAATAGAAGACAAGGAAATGCTGTTTCTAGTGGACACAGGAACCACTGTATGACTCTTGAATTTCAAACACAAGGGCAAATTCCACATTGGGCAAAATATTTTACTGTAATTGATTTAACAGCTGCATTATTTAGTATTCCTATGGCAGAAGACAGGCAGCATCTGTGACATTTCTATGGAAAGGACAACAACTGACATGGATATGCTTGCCCCCTGGGTTCACTGGGCCTCCTATGATATTCTCCCATTTACTTAAAGATGACTTGGAAGACACTACATTTCCTGGAGGTTCTGTGCTTGTACAGTATGTAGGTGATTTGTTTCTTGCCAGCAAGACATACAAAGATTGCTTGAAAGACACTACTTGTCTATGTATCACTTTATCAGAAAAAGGTCACAGTGCATCTCTTTCTAAGCTTCAGATGTGTCAGCAGGAAGTAAAATATTTATGATTTATATTAAAAGAAGGACAAAGATTAGTAGACCCCAAACAGGTCCACGTTATTATAGAAATACCTTGACCGGTAACAAAGAAACAGCTGTGAGGATTTTTACGTGCAGTAAGGTACTGAAAACCCCGGATACTGGGGCTCGGGGAGTTAAGTAAGCCATTGACAGAAGCTACCAAGGCAGAGGAAGTGGAGCCTATATGGTGGGGTCCAGAGAAAGAAAAGGTTTTCCAAGCTGTAAAGGCACCTTAGCTTCTGCTCTGGCACTGTCGTTGTCTGATTACTCCAAGTCCTTTGAGCCATTTGTGCATGAGAACAAAGGAGTAGTCAGTGGAGTTCTGACTGAAAGAACAGGTCCATGCCACCACTGTGTAGCTTATTACTCAACTCAACTGGATCATGTAGTGGCAGGGAATGATTCCCGTGTTAAAGTGATAGCAGCAACAGCAACTGTCATAGTAAAAAAGCGGACTGTTAGTCCTGAGTCACCCAACAGACATATATGTCCTGCATGAAGCAGAACTGATTCTTGAACAACATGCTACACGAGTATTACCCCCACAAAGAGTGCATTGTTATGAATTAACGATTTTAGATGCAGATAGTATTACTTTAAAAATATGTTTTAATCCAGCAACTTTACTGCCTGTTCCCTCCAATGGTGAGCTGCATCACAATGGTGCTAAGGTGGCGTTTCACTCCGACGGCCTGTGGGAAGATCTGTAAGATCAACCTCCAGAGAAATTGGATCTAACCCTTCTCATTGACAGATCTTCATACTATGTGAATGTGTCCTTGTTTTGGCTGGGACAGAGTTAACTTTCTTCAGAGTAGCTAGTAAGAGGCTGTGTTCTAGATTTGTGCTGAGAAGCTGATCACATCCTGACATTTACAGCTGCTGCCAGGACAGTCAAGGACTTTTTAGCTTCTCATGCTGTGCCCGTGTCTGCAGGGGCAGGAGGAGCTGGGAGGGAGCACAGCCCCAGTGACCAGCCCAGGATTTGACCTCAGGTTTAGGATTAAGACCCAAATTGGCCAATGGTCTATTCCATAGCATACACATCATGACTAGGATATAGATGAGCATCTGTCCAGAAGCTGGCTCTCTCTCTCTGGGTTGCCCCTTGGTCTGGGTCGTCTCCCTCTGTCTCAGGGTCCTCTCTCTCTCTCTGTTGGCTCTCGGATGCTAGGACTCTTATCTGTGTGGTGTTGGTGCTAGCTGGGTTTAAAACCACAACAATATGGAAAATGACACACGGGCTATGCAGTGGTGAGAAACTCAGATGTACTTGAAGCAGAACCTTTACAGTCCTCAGTGAGCATCCAAGGGGCTGAATTAACTGCATTAGGAAGAGCAGCCTGCTGGGGACATAATCAACAGGTAACTATTTATACTGACTCAAAATATGCCTTTCGGGAGTGTGCTTGCGATGCTGTGGAAAGAATGAGGATTCCTTACCTCGGCAGGGAAAAATGTTTCTAATGGGACGGAAATCTGTATACTGTTGGATGCTATTAAGCTTCCAAAGGAATTGCTGTAGTACACTGTCCAGCTCATACCAAAGGATCCAGCAAAACCGAAAAGAACAGTGGAATGGCCGATAGAGCACCTGAAAGCTGCTGCCCACCAATCTGAGTACACCCACATGAGTGTACCACTGTAACAACTGATTTATGTGTAAGTTGCTCCCCTCCTTGAGGCACCTCATTTTGGTGTCTACATGGTTTTAGGTCTCTCTGTATGAACAGAAGAAAGCCATCATTAACAAGCAAAACCAGGGAGGAGTGGAAATGAAGAGATTCACCTTCACATTCACATTTTGCATAAATCTGATCACCTAGGCTGCATCAACACTCCGGTGGAGAGAGGCAGGTGGTTCTCAGGTACAATCCATCCCATTCTTGGGAAAAGTAATTTTGAAAGTGCCTCTCAGCCTAAAATATATCAGCTGATCAAAGCCGATTTGACTAGTTGGACAGTTTACTTAACAAGACATAAAAACAGTTTATAATTTGGATCGCTAAAACCACTGTGAAAAATGTCTCATTTCACAAAAAGGACAAAATAACTTAGCATCACTGAAGACAAAAACTTAGGTCTATAGCTGATGTGAAATTGGTGTAGCTCCAGTAAAGACCAAGTGGCTAAGATTTATGAAGAAGTCATTCTTCGTGTACAAAAGCTCCTCGGGCAGTCCTAGTGTAAACCCACCGTATTCCACTGACAGCTACAGTGCCAGGGACAGGCTTGCTCTACAAGCAAAGGTGAGCTAGGAACTGAGTGTCACAGCAAGGGATGAAGATTGGTACCTCACTAGCAAGGAGCCAGGAAGTCAAATCAGCAAACTCAGGGTAAAAATCAGGTCTGGAGATTGTAACCAGCATCACCCAGAAGCCCAGTGGTCACTCAGCAAACCTGAGGTGTCGGTTCAGATCCAGCCAAACCAATGGACAGTGGGCACTGGTGCCAGAAATTAGGAGGTACAAGACTTGCCACAAACATGCACAAATCCCAATAAGATCTCAGCCAAAGTGTCGTCCAGTTCAAGTCATTGTAGCTGTACTGCAGTAAAAAATTTTATAAGGCATAATTGGCAAGGTTTTTGTTGGCGGTGGAAGTAGGGGGGCTATCTTGGTGACCTCTGAGGAAGCAGATCATGAAGTGCCCTGTGCTGACAATGGCTGCTTCCAGTCACCTCACCTCCTTTTAACGAGAGGATTTTGTTGCACTTCTGTGACAACATATTTAGGAAAGAGGAGTAAACACCCAGAAAAGGGAACAGCAAGGTCAGGGCAGTAGGAGGTGCTCCACGGAAGAGCAAGTACACTCCAAGGGACTGTGGCCTATGAATAAGACCATGCCAGAAAAGGTACTTCCCTAAAGGGACTGTGGACCGTAACAGACCTGTTTGGAAGCAAGGCAAACAAGCAAGAAGGAAGAAGCAGCCAAAGAAAAGTTTAAGGAATAAGGAGACACAAAAGAAATGTCTGTGTAGTGAGTGTAACCTCCTATGCTGCTGCCACCACATCAAAGGCAATAACTGTAATCTGTGATAATAAAAAGAGGAGTGAAGAGGTGGAAAAAGAAGTGTCGGTGACCTCCCATGCACCTGCAGCAGCTGGAGGCTTGCTAATGACCTATCAGCTACTCAGCAAGAAGTGACCAGCAGTCGCCTTAGGGGGAACCATGAGAAAAAACAGTCACCTCATAGAATTGCATGGACGAACATCCCCCTGCCCCTTCCCTTCTGGCCACCCCATGGCTCCGCTTTGCTGTCCCACCAGCCAAACGCTCTCCTCTGATCCCAGCAGTGGTGGCCCTGCTGGCAGGCATGTGGACATTGTGGTGGCATGGCCAGACATGTCCTGGGTGATGCCAAGGCAAGCTGCTGGGGAAGTGGGGCCATTGATGGCATTTCTGGGCCTGCCAGGCCACGGGAGCATCCCTACTTCTCCGTGGGACAGCTCCATGGAAGGCAAGGAGTTCATTGTCCTTGTCTCCCCATGTCTGACTCAGTGTCACAGGGTGGTGGAGCTCAGCTTCCCCATGTCTCCACCACAGCTGGGGACATCCAAAATGAAGACATAGAGCAGGTACATCTGGTGCCACTTCTGCTTGGAGGGATCATATGGCACCCAGGCACATTACAGAGGGGATGTCTTGGTGACAGTAGTGATTGGAGGTTATCAGAGTGCCCTACCTCGAACTTCCTCTTGGCTGTGGTTTCAGTTCTGCTTTTGCCCCTAATATGGGCAACCCCTGGAAAGGGGAAGAGAAACTGCAGGCTGAGAGGAGACACCAGGGGACAGCCAGGGAGGAGCAGTGGGCAGGGGACGTTGTGGGGGTGAGGCTGGCTCAGGTCACCACATTGTCCCTCCAGTGTCCACTGGTGACAATGGACACAGAGCAGGGAGGTGCCCCTACCATTCCAGTTCCCGTGCCCAGGGGGCAACTGAGGACAGGGTCTTGGTTCCCCACCAAACAAGGTGGGAAGGAAAGGGGAGTGCCAGTCTGCAGCCCAGCCCCAAGCCCACTCCTGCGAATGTTTAAGGGAGAGCTGGAACGCCCCAGTGCTGCGGGTTGCAGGGCAGCAAAGAGGCAGCTCCCCTGTAGCCCACCTCTCCCCTTGGGGGTTTCACACTACAGCTGCTCCAGTCCACCCTCTTCCCAGGTCCCAGGAGGAGCTCCTGAAGGAGCTGCCTCCTCCAGCCCTGCCTGTACTTATCCCAGCTGTGCAGCATGGGCGAAGAAGAACCTGATCATCACGTCCTCCCTGGAGAGCCCCCTGAACCCCTTCCCCAGGATAAGGCAGCGGTGCGGAGGGGTCAGGGCATGTCACCAGCCGACCTCAATCTCACCCCTCAGAGCTCTCCACGGCCACAACCTTTGCCCGCACACCCAGCCCAGCTCTGCTCCCGCTGCTTTGCACATCACCAGCTTCTGCCTGTGGACTATCAGCACGGCCGGGCTGCCGGACAGCCGGGAGGTGACAAAGGCGCTTGGGGCCAGGGCGCAGCCTGTGGGCCTGGGGAGCCCAGGCTGTGGGAATGGGATTCACCTCCCCTGCAGCAAAGACGGCCACGTCAGGGTGAACCTGCCCGGTGAAGCAGGCAGCACAGAGCAGACAGAGATGTCCGCACTCTGCAGGTCAGACGTGGCAGGCACAAGTGGCAGTGCGGGACATTCCCGTCAGAGACTGTGGGTGCAGCCCATGGCCAGGTGGCACCTCCACCTCTAATGGGGGGAGAAAAGAGGGGTGATGTCACCCACGCTGCTCTGATTGTCAAGATGCTGCCACAGGCATGAGGGAACCCTCCTGCAGCCAGTGGGATGGCCTCACTCCACTTAAGTTCCCCCAGCAGTCACAGCCATACTCAGGGTGCCCCAGCCCACTCCAAGCAGGAACCTCAGGGCCCTCCCCAAAACCTCAGTGCCAGCCCCATTGGCTGCCAAAGCCTCTAGCACCAGTGGAGCTGCCTGGGCAGAGGCACCCTGAAGAGAACTGTGTGGCCACTTCTCTCAGCGCCTTCCTCCTGCCGCTGCACCCACTACCGCACGCTCAGCGCCTCGCTGCTGGCACCATGCAGCCCCCTCACCGCTGCCTCCTCTTCCTTCTCCCTTACCTGCTCCTCCTCTCTGGGACATGGGCAGACCTGAAGGGTAAGTGGGAGTCCTGGCTCATACAGCTCTGTTCCCGTGCCCCTGTGGGACCCCACAGACGAGGGGCTTCCTGCTCCCCACCCGCCATGGGGCTTCCCTCCTGACCCTGCTTCTCGCCTGACTTCACACCTCCTCCCTGCAGGGATGCAGCCACTGCAGCTCAGTGTAGGGGGTGGGAGCTGGGGCTGTCAAGGCTGCAGGAGGCTTATGGGGGGCTCACGGGTCCCTGAAACCCCAAGGACCCATCCCTAAGCCCCTTCCCTTTCCCCAGTCCTCTTCTCCCACTCCCATCTCCCTCTGCTGACCCCTATCTTGTGTAGGAACCTTCACTATCCGTCTGCTCCAGACCTCCGTCTTTGAAAACACCTCCTTTGTGGACACGGAGGGGCTAGGCTTGCTGGAAGACATTGAGCTTGGCTCTCTTGATAAGCACACCTGGAACATCCACTTCTACCAGCCCTGGGTGCGCCCATCCTTGCCCCGCAGTGACTGGGACACCATTGGGAACATGATCAAGATCTATTTGCAGAATTTCAACCACCTGATAAATGAAGGTGCCATGCAAAGGGGGGTGCCCTGTGAGTATCTGGTCTTCTCCATGTCCCCTCTCTGAACAGCATCTGGGAAGTGGGGAAGGACCCAGCAATGCTGGCACTGCAGAGGAGATGTTGACCATGTCAGCAGGAACGTAGTCCCAGCCCCTCATGCAACCTCTCTCTCCTCTCTGCCCCTCCAGACCCTTTCGTGGCCCAGTGCGTGGCGGGTTGTGAGGTCTACCCCAACAGGAGTTCCCGGGCCTTTGCTTATGTGGGCTACAATGGCGAGGACTTCCTCAGCTTCAACACAGATAATGCCACCTGGGTCCTCTCCCAAGACACCAGCCTGTCACGGTACGTCCAGGCCGTTCTCCAGAACTATACCGCCTTCACTGAGCTGGTGGAAGTGCTCTTCAACGATACCTGCGTGGACGACATGGAGCTGTTACTACACTTTGGGAAGGCAGCTCTGGAGAGACAAGGTGAGACCACCCCAACTCTGGCATGGCCACCCCAAAGCCCCCCACACACTGTGGCCAAGCAGTACGCCACTGGGCCTCCCCCCATCCCTTGGCTTTCACCCCCCAGAGAAACCCGTGGCCACGGTCTTCGCCCGCGTGCCCAGCCCAGCCCAGCTCCTGCTGATTTGCCGTGTCACTGGCTTCTACCCACGGCCCATCAGCGTGGCCTGGCTGCGGGATGGCCAGGAGGTGCCCCCAGGTCCGGCGCTCAACACCAGCCCCATCCTGCCCAACGCTGACCTCACCTACCAGCTCCGCAGCATCCTGGCCGTGGCCCCCCAAGATGGGCACAGCTATGCCTGCCGCGTGCGCCACCGCAGCCTGGGAACTCGCAGCCTCCTCATCCCATGGGGTAGGTGCCACCCATGGGGACAGGGATGGGGGTCCTGAGCTGCCCTGCCTGGCAGGATGGAGCAAAGCCAGGAAAGCTTAAAGCATCCTCTGCTCATGTTTCTCAGGGAACTCAGAGGTGGTGCTGATCGCAGGGATTGGGGTCGGGCTGCTGGCTGCCATGGCCGTGGCTGGCATGACAGCGCTTTGGGTGTGGAGACGCAGGTGAGGCTCCTTCTGCCCCATGGGGTAGCAGTGGGAGAGGAGGGGAGGAAATGCCGCAGGGGGTTGTTGCATTTAGCAGCGAAGCTCCTGCTTCGGCCCCGCCAGCTGCTGTCTGCACACCCGTGAAGTCTCTTCCACAGAGTACCCATGCGCCATCCCCTTCTTGTTTCAGAAAGCACCAGCAGATGGAAGAATCAGAGTCCAGGAACTCCATCCTGAGCAAAGAAGCTTAGCCCAGAAGGGAGCCAACAGCCCCATTTTCCTCCACCACCCTCGCAGAGACAAAATTCTCTGCCTTGTTGTTGTGGGTTAAGCAGAGGAGAGTTAATTTTTTTTTCTTTTTTCCCTTGTCTTCATAAATAGCTAGGAAGAAGCTATGGTTTGGATTCCTGCTCAGGAGAAAATTGATAAGAGAAGAACGTTTATAGTTATTGCTAGGATACCCTCAAGGACAAAATACATTCAGCCTCTCTCCTCTCCATAAACAGAGCGGGAGGGGGGAAAGACAGTCCGGCTTCTAGCTTGGGATTTGCTTTTAGGTCAAGATTGAGAAGCAGACTGACCAATTATTCCATCCCATGCACGTCATACCCAGTATATAGGTGAGGACTCTTCCGGGAGAGCTGTTTTTTTCACTTCCCTTGGGCTCTGATTCATCTTGCTTTGGGAACCTGCATTCGCTCTCCCAAGGCCTTTCCCCCCCGCCACGGACGCCGTTAGCTCTCGGCCTGGGACGCTCGTTATCTCTGCTCCGTGAGTTTTGGCATCCTCCTCTCCAGGGGGATCATTAGCTGTTTTTTTTTCCCCTGCTTCGGTCAGCTCTCGGACTGGGACGCTTGGGCTGTTATCTCCGTTCCGTGAGTGCCTCCGGGAGCGGCACCTCCCCCCCCCCTTTTCCCCCTCTTTTCTGGGGGAATCGTCGAATCGTCTGTGCGGTTTCTGGAGATCATTAGCTCGCAACAGGCTGAGCCTTTTTCGGGGCGGGGGGGCAGTATCATTGTGTATCACCCATTCCCTCCCTCCTCCGGGGTCATTGGCTGGGAGTGGGCTGGGCCTATGGTCATCTGGTGGGGAGGGGCAGTATCACTGTGTATCACATTGCATCTTTGTATATAGTATTATTTCTAATATTATTGTAGTTTAGTTATTAAATTGTCCTTATCTCAACCCACGAGTCCTCTTTGCCATTTACCTCTTTAATTCTCTCCCCTATCATTGGGTGGGGGCAGGGACTGTGTGAGCGGGAACGTGTGGTTTGGCCCCCAGCCAAGGGCCAACCCACCACACTTGTTCTGCTTTGACAAAATCATGGGCACTGCCAAGTGCGAGATCAGCTCGACGCAGAGGCACAAGGGGGGGAAACCTGGGCGGCTCACGAACCATTTCAGTTTGCTAGGCAGCCAAGGATGCAAGGCTGAGACTCCTCACTCATTACACACGATTACCTCTTGACTTGTTGCCGCTGCAATGGACTCAGTCGCAGACCAATTTGATCAAGCTGTAGCCGTTTATTATGCCTTAATTGCACACTTTTATACAGAATTCACACAGATTTGGCAATCACTGATTGGATACAATGATTTAAAAATCTTAAAAGACAGAGTTACTGTTGGCTAACTAGGGTCCTGGGAACGGGACCCTTAGCATTACCTAATCCTGTTGATTCTTTACCTTCAATTTCTCCTTATCTCACTGACATCCTGAACAATTGTCTTCTTTCTCATCCCCTGCAGGTATTATCTTCTCCTGCAGTAGACATCAACTACATGATGTCCCTTTTCTAAAAAGGTTCTAATAAACATAAGTATTTTTCTTCTAATAAAGTTCTAACAAACGTAAGTATTTTTCTTCTAAGAAAGATTTCCCAAAACTTGTGGCACTGTCCCATGCACCCACTGAGGTTTTTTAGGGCACCCCCATGCCCAGGGGCCATTTCTCCAAGTTCTGGGACAAAAGCACATTTATCAGCAGGTGGTAAGCTGTGCCCTTTTACTGTCATTTTCTAGTATTTTTCCTAAAAGCTGCCTTTATTAACCGTACTCCAGAAATATTTGTGCTGAGACTGAACTGTTCCACGCAGACTAGCAGCACCTGGCCACAAACGGTTTCACAAAGTGCCGAGTAACCCTGAAACTCTGATGTAGTCTGTGGGAGCTGCAGATGTGTATAAAATGAAATTAAAGCATTCGTGTTGGAGCTAAGAACATGTGCCTTTCCTCGGGATTTGGATGGGCTTGGGGAGGTTTTGACCAGCTGCAAATGGAAGCTGGAGCACCACTGAGTTATTGGTGCCAACTGAAGGAAACGCTGAAGAAAAAAGGGAAAAAAAAGTGAAAGTGTGTTTGTGCATATACAAACACGTGCTTACATATTTCCTGGAAACAAGCAGCTGTGCACATGGGGGAAAAGTTCCCACAAGGCTCCCAATTAGGGAGCAAAAGGAAGCTAATCTCCCATGGGAGACTGCAGAGTCCGGACAGGCATGTGAAGGAGTTCAGTTGGTGCTCCAAATCAACCAGACAATCCAAAAGGCTTGGTTTCACAGGACAACTTTCCAGCCAAGTTTCAGAGGAAAAGTCCCTGGTAGCCGTGCGTGAGCCAGCTATCTGCTGAGTCAGAAGAAAACCAGGTTGGCCTGGTGCCACACCCACCACAACTTCGCTGGGGCTTGTTCTCCCCGGGGCAAACCCTGGGACCCAGTGTGCTGTGGGCAGGACTGAAAATCCCGGGCAGCCTGAGTCACCTGCCGGCACCAGGAGGCTGAAGGATCTTGCTGCAGGAGGGGTGATGCTGGGTATCTCCCAGCCCTTCCTGAGCTAGGACAGACAGTTTAAACTTTCAGCTGGTGGCAGGGTTCACCTCGGGGCTGGGAGCCCGCAGCCTCTGTACCAACAGGATACACAGCGCAACTCATCCCCCAGTCGGAGTGAAACACCCTGCAGCGCTCACAGGACGTGGCAGGATGAAGCTCAGCCACCAGTGACCTCCCATGCACCTGCAGCAGCTGGAGGCTTGCTAATGATCTATCACCTACTCAGCAAGAAGTGACCAGCAGTCGCCTTAGGGGGAACCAAGAGGATAAACGGTCACCTCATAGGATTGCAGGGACGAGCATCCCCCTGCCCCTTCCCTACTGACCACCCCATGGCTCTGCTTTGCCATCCCACCAGCCAAGTACTCTCCTCTGATCCCAGCAGTGGTGGCCCTGCTGGCAGGCATGTGGACATTGTGGTGGCATGTCCAGAAATGCCCTGGGTGATGCCAAGGCAAGCTGCTGGGGAAGTGGGGCCATTGATGGCATTTCTGGGCCTGCCAGGCCACCGCAGCATCCCTACTTCTCCGTGGGACAGCTCCATGGAAGGGAAGTGGTTCGGTGTTTGGAGATCAGGTCGTGCCCCCGCAAACTTCCCCTTGGCTGTGGTTTTCAGTTCTGCTGTTGCCCCTAATGCGGGCAGCTGCTGGAAAGGGGAGAGAAACTGCAGGCTGAGAGGAGACACCAGGGGACAGCCAGGGAGGAGCAGGGGGCAGGGGACGTTGTGGGGGTGAGGCTGGCTCAGGTTGCCACATTGTCCCTCCAGTGCTGGACACTGGTGACAATGGACACAGAGCAGGGAGGTGCCCCTACCATTCCTGTTCCCGTGCCCAGGGGGCAACTGAGGACAGGGGTCTTGGTTCCCCACCAAAGATGGTGGGAAGGAAAGGGGAGTGCCAGTCTGCAGCCCAGCCCCAAGCCCACTCCTGCGAATGTTTAAGGGAGAGCTGGAACGCCCCAGTGGTGTGGGTTGCAGGGAAGCAGAGAGGCAGCTCCCAGGTCCCAGCTCCCACGGTGTGGCTAGAGGTGTGTGCCAATAAGGACGTTGTTCATCCTCTACAGCCCCCTGGAATGGGCCTTGGGGTGAGGAAAATCTGGTCCCATCCCAACCAAGTACTGCCGCTCCAAGGATCCAATGACTGTCAGTGGGAATCTGTCTCTTCTGGGCCCTGTAGCCCACCTCTTCCCTTGGGGGTTTCACACTGCAGCTGCTCCAGTCCACCCTCTTCCCAGGCCCCAGGAGGAGCTCCTGGAGGAACTGCTTCCTCCAGCCCTGCCTGCACTCGTCCCAGCTGTGCAGCATGGGCAAAGAAGAACCTGATCATCACGTCCTCCCTGGAGAGCCCCTTGAGCCCCTTCCCCAGGATCAGGCAGCGGTGCGGAGGGGTCAGGGCATGTCACCAGCCGACCTCACTCTCACCCCTCAGAGCTATCCACGGCCACAACCTTCACCTGCTGTCGTGGTTTATAAAACCACGGGTATGATTTTTTCTAAACACCTGGTGGGCTGAGGCAGGAAAGTGGGAGGGTTTCACTCACCACTTAGGGTCACGGGCAAGAGACCAACACGACTCGTGAAGAACAATGAAACAACTGGATTTATTAACTATTTACAACAAGAAGCAGGATATTGAAAGAGAGAAACCACATCCTACACAAGAGGTACTTATCCCCAACTCCTTTCTTCGTCCCAAAGCCCAAAGGCTTTGTTCCATACCTTCTTCCCCCCCAGCAGCACATGGGGATAAGTTGGGGGCGATGCAGTCAGTTTAAGTCACTCTTTTCTTCCTCACAGCCTCTACCACCTGCCATGTTCCAATGGGGCTTCAGTCCCCCAGCGACTCCCCCAACTCCGGTAGGGGTTCTAGTTTCAGTGTCCAGTGTAGGGTCCTTGGTGGCTAATTCTTCTCTTCACCACGTGGCAGGGGAAATGCAGAGAGTGTTCTCTTCCATGGGCTGACTCAGTACCTGCGAGGCCGTCTCTTCCAGCATCCCTCTGCTCCGCCATCGGAGGTCTTCATCGGCTCCCGGGAAGAGGGGCTCCCTGTGAGCCATGGCGGGGGCTGGGCTACAGCAGATCGTTCGCAGCAGCCAAGCAGGCGACTAGAGGAACGGCATCGGCCATCCACACCATGCTGTCCTCCTGGGGCCACCCCATGCCAAACTTATTGTTCTATGCTCCTTCCTAAATGTGTTATTCGCAGAGGTGCCGATTGGCTGGTCCTGGCTTGGGGCCTGGCTTGGGGCCGGTCCATCCTGAGTGGGGACCCTGCCTTCCAAGCAGTTTCTTACACAAGGCTAAGCGTGGTGTCCCTTCCCCCACTCCCCCTTTTACCAAACGATTGGGAAGAAGAAGAAACTGATCCAACACCTTAACCCCTCCCTTGCCGCCAGACAACCCATAACACCCGCACACCCAGCCCAGCTCTGCTCCTGCTGCTTTGCACATCACCAGCTTCTGCCTGTGGACTATCAGCACGGCCGGGCTGCCGGACAGCCGGGAGGTGACAAAGGCGCTTGGGGCCAGGGCGCAGCCTGTGGGCCTGGGGAGCCCAGGCTGTGGGAATGGGATTCACCTCCCCTGCAGCAAAGACGGCCACGTCAGGGTGAACCTGCCCGGTGAAGCAGGCAGCACAGAGCAGACAGAGATGTCCGCACTCTGCAGG
>WKFP01014582.1:1763948-1884912 GCA_011057875.1 Pterocles orientalis | reverse complement strand
ATCAAGTGAATGAACGCAGTGTTGGGCAGAGTCCTGCCACCATCAGGGCTTCTTCAGGGAGTCTTTGGAGATGCGTCATGAGCAGATCCCTTCTGTCCACTCGCCCCAGTACCCATTCCTGGGCGGCTGGATGGGTGCCTCAGGGGGTCTGGTTTAGGGTCACCCTTAAGGCAACTCAGCACCATGTGCAGCCTCTCGCTCTTTCTCTGCCTTCTCCCCCTAGCCCCACAGGGGGCAGGGAATGGGGGCTGCGGTCAGGCCACCCACGTACCTCCTGCTCCATGGGTTTTCTCCTGCATCTCCGGAGGCAGTGCTTTTTATTGTGTGTCGGTCTTTTGGGGTATGATGTAACAAGATGATTTGAGACAATCTAAGAGCTTGCTGCCACAAAAACAAGGAGAACCATTGCCCTCGCCATCTCCCTGACCTGCTCTGTCCTTCTGCCTATGCGCTCTCCTCTCTTCAAAGCTCGCCCTGGTGCTCACAGGATAGATAGCACAATGAGGTGACTTAACGCCCTGGACGAGCTGAAAACTTCATCCAGAAAAATTACAGGAATTTTTTTCTCTGGCATTTGGAATTGCATCAGTTCACTTTGCTATCCAGTGCCTGGCAGTGATGGCACAAAGTAGTGAGAAGGAAGGACTGCAGAGCCAGAAATGGGGGGCTTACTTAAGCGGGCAGGCAAAAGCACTGAGCTGCTGGGTGATGGGGGCTGAGCTCAGTGCAGATAGAGATGAAATGAACTGAAGGAAGTCTGACTCACTGAAGGACATCATCTGCTATTTTAAGTACATATGACATTGTAAGTAACAATGAAGAAGTAGAAACATTTTTTTTGATAAATAAGTAATGTTACAAAGTAAACATTTTTTCCTTTATGTAACCACCACTGCTTCCTTCTTTCTCCCTGGTCTAGATCTAAATTATATTGCTTGTAGTTAATTAAAAGTGTTGCAAATGAGCAGAATTAATTTAGTATTTCCTTTGAAAATGTTCATGTTGAAGATATGAAGAAACATTTAGTGCCTTTTGGATAAGAAATATTGTACACTGTGGAACCACATTTTGTCACGGATGTTTTTACTTTGCCCTACAGAAAGAACTCTGATAGATTCTCTATGATTTTCTGTTGATTTTTGTCAAATTTTTATGCTTTTAATCAAGTCATTGGCCTGGGTACCATAGTTTCAAAATACTGCGCAAGCTGGGTCCTAGCAGCAATCAGCAATTGCTATGAACATTTCTGTGAAACCATTCAGGAAGGATTGCGTAATTAAAAAAAATACGAATGGCTGCTTTCACTTTTTAAAAGGTTTCCTGAACAATTTGCTTAGTCTAGATTATTTTTTTCTCTGTGTTTAAAGTAAACCCTTAGAAAGGTGTGGGAGGCTTCCTGGGCTTTTTAAAGTGAAAACAATGACTTTTTCCTCCTTTTTCTGGTCAAAGCAATGATAATTTTCAATTTTTCTGTTACAACTTTGCTTTTGGAAAACAAATCCAGACAGTAGCTGCTCTGAAGGCAGGGGGTGACATCTGCCCATGAGTCTGGGGAAATGGGCATTTCAAATGGAGGATGGTGAGACTCACTGACTATCAAAGGAGATGATAAATGTTGTCTTCAGTGTGTTATTTAACCGCTCCTTCTGATGAGATCTTTCCGTACCTCATGTGAGAACATTTGAAAGTACTCTACCTCTGATGTTAATGTATACAATATGTGTTTGATTATATAGGCCTTCTGAAATTTGATGAGCTAATGTTAATATCAGTTGTTAAGCAGCATTTTGTTGGATGCCTTCTTTAAAAAAGGGGGAAGGAAGAGAAAAATCCCCGCCCTTCCACTCCACTGCCTGAACAAGCCCAGGGATAACAGAAGCACTGTTAGTTGAAAAGTTCCAAAAGTTTCTTGATACAGAGAAGCCAAGTGTGTCAGCAGTGGACAAAAGGGGAGTTTGTAGCTTTGATAATCTAGGGGGAAAAGAAAAAAAGCTGTTTAATAATATGGCTTCAAAACGGTGTGATAAAGAGGTGTTTCCAAAATGTTTTATTTTTGTGTTTAGTGGTTTGGCTTTATTTTCACCAGGTGCGATCTGGCTATGAGCTCTGAGTCAAGAAAAAAATTGCAGCTACTTTAAGGGCTGCATGAAAAAGATGATGTTAGCATCTTTTCTACAGAAATGGTGCTAGTTTCTTGCATGAACGAAAAATAGGAACTTGGCAAACAGGCATGTAGAAACTCAGAAATGGTATCAAGGCATTCCATTCCTTTCCGTTCACCAGTCTTACCTATCCTGAGTCATCTCCCATCCAAGTTCTATTTACTGTGGCAAAAACAGGTGTGGAAAGTAGTATGGAGTGATGGATCACGCATAGTTGTGTCAGCTCAGTGGTGCTGACAACAGTTTCATCTACTGTAACCATGCAGATCTGGAAAAAATGAGAAGTAGGTTTCTGAAGTACTGCAAAGTGTTTCAGTCAAACCACAGTCAGCAGGAGGCTGTGTTCGCTACCAGCAGCAGCACTTGGCTGTGCTGCCCGAGACTGACTAACCACAGGAAAGGCAACCTACTGAGAGTAAAGGGCATTCTCGGCTGTGCCTGAAGATGATGTACTAAAGGAGTAAAACCAGAAGTTTATGAAGAAGAAAAGTTTTCTTGAATGCAGGTGCCCAAAGGGTGAACGGGAGTGTTGTTCCTCTACCTCAGCCACAATGCCGTCTTATTTCTGCATGAGCTGGATTCTTCTGGTCCTGTGTACAGGTAACTAATTATGCCTAAAATAGGGAGAGGTGGATGGAGGTAACGTTTTGTGCTATGGATAGAACTTTGTCCCAGTGGCTCAATAGTCTTCTGATGGCCTTATTTCCTTTTTAAAGCAAAATCACGTTGAGGGTATGATGGTTTTAAAGACACTGCTTCTTGGGCTGTCTGCTAGTTTTATTAGTGATTGATCTTTTGTTCTTTTTTTGATAATAGTGATCTGAGATGAGCAGAGAAATAAATCATTTTTGATAAGATGTAAAACAAGGATATTTCACTTCAATGGGCTTTGTGAACTGTGGTCAACTGTGGCTGCTGGTGGTTTGTGGTGGTTTTTTTTTTAGCCAATATGAAATTTTATTGGGACAAATGGGTATTTTCTCCTTTGTTATTCTGAGAAAGCAGTCCTAGGAAAATACTGTTAAAGGCAATAGCACTGTAAACAACAGGTTGCAGAGTGGTACTAGTATAGGGAGATAGACATTAAAAAGCTGGTGGTAGAATATGTTCAGTAGAAAGAAAAGGAATACTGCAGATCTTGTTTCTTGTAGTTCTTTATAAAGACTTTTTTTTAAAAACTATAATAGCTTAGGTTAGGAAAATGACTGAGTTGAGATGGGCAAACCTGCTTTTTCACAAGAGACAGCTGCAATCAAGCCACGCAGTGTATGACCAGATCACCAGACCACAAATGATTTTGGCTGGTACTCAACACAGCTTGTTATTAAAACCCTCCTAAAGGGAATATTGACTGGAGTGGTCTAAACACAGCAAAAGAAACTATCTCACTGCCATGAATGGGTTGCTGGCTGCTAGGTCGCACTGTTTTGACTGGCGTAGCGTGACACAGGCTTGAGGAAATGGGAAAAATGAATTTTAACAGGAAGCAAACAAGTTAGAAACTGCATAAAAATGAGGTAAGAAAATAAGGTAGTGAAAAAAGAGGGTATAAAATTTCTCAGAAAAGCTCTGAAAAATCTCTTCTGATAGGAATGGGCAAAACCTGTCATCAGGCAAGAAAAAAGGAACTGCGTTCAGTAGTGATCATTCTGATGAAAGCTGCTGTTCAGTGGCCTTTCATTGAAAACCATTGAAACCCACAATGGTTTTAATAAATGTCAATGTCTTACTTTTCCTCCATGTGTGGATTGGGTTAAATCTGAACTAAGAAAAATATAAAGAGGTAACAGACCAGACATGGCTAAAGAGAAGCCACAGTGCTGTGCAGATCCCAACTCTGTTCTTTCTTCACCCCTCTGCCTACCTGCAGAGGCTGCAGAAAGTGCATTTCTTCCACCTCTGGCTAGAGACACATTCTGAACAAATCACTCGCACAGTCGCTATCCCTTACTGTGTCAGTCCTGCTGGGATTCGCGTCTATTTGTGGGAAAACCTGACGCAGCAATGCCTGGTGGTATTTGCAAGATGGGAAGTATCGGGTTATGGAAGATGCGCGAGAAGCTTCCAGTTGCTTGCACTGTGCTCAACAGCTGCATTCGTCTCTTTGTCCATAGGCCCCGCAGTATCGGGATCGGTTGTGAAAGGCCATGTTGGTCAGAATGTCACCGTGCCCTGCTTTTACAGGGTTCAGGGGCCCCATGACATCACATCCATGTGCTGGGGTCGTGATAGCTGCCCTGCTTCGAAATGTTCTCGGCCCATTATCTGGACAGATGGATGGAGGGTGACAGAGCGGTCCAGCAGCAGGTATCTGTTGAAAGGGGACCTGCCGATGGGCAATGTGTCCCTCACCATCGTGAACGCTGAGGAAGCAGACAGTGGGGTATATTGCTGCCGCGTGGAGATCTCGGGGTGGTTCAATGATCAGATAAGTAATCACAACGTTGTGATAGAGAAAGGTGAGTGCACGGGCGTGCTCTGGTGTGAGCACCGTTCTGCTAAGTCTGCTGTTGAGTCTGGATTTCGAAGTGTGTGGTGGACATGATTTCTGTAACCATCCATAGGACTGCTCTTTAGGACTTTGCAGATCTGCTATTTAAATTAGGCTGTCTTTGGTATTGTTGTAAACCCAGCACAGTCACGGAGATTAAAAAAAGGATGTGATGCTTTGTTTCATGGTGCACAGCACTACTGAGCTTTCATAGAAGCACTATTTGAAGAATTTAAGAGGGCAGCATAGGCTACTTAATTAACGCAAAGTGTTACACTTGCACCCTTTTTATAGAAAACAGTGCTTCATTTCCCCTGCTTGATTCTAGAGTAAAGCCCAGGGACAAAAAATTAGCATAGACGATTTTTTGTTATCAACTCTTCCTTTGATTTTTAGTTTTTCTCTTGTTTGTAAAAAGCATGATGTATGGAACACGTGGCTGGTGTAGTTGTGTAGCTCATATTAGCAAAGTTCTGTTGTAGAAACACTTTCTCTTTTTCACTACATAAATGCACACTAAGGTTAATTATAACATATGATGGTTTTGTTTTATTTTTTAACATCAGCTAGGATCTCTACTGCAAGTCCTCACACATACACCTCTGAACAGACCTCAGGTAACTTTTATCCCAGTATTAATCTCAGTAGCATATAAAAACTATGTTGCAAATGGGGATCTTAGGAAGGAAACAAAATGATAGATGATAGAAATGTCTTGGTTAACATTTACTGAACTTTATCATAGAACCAGAGATCAGAACTTGGTTTTAAATTCTGCCTGACGGTACACAGAGAATCCAACAGGATGAACATGTATACATGAGAGGAACTTTGCTCCCAGGTGTTACAGCTATAACTTGTGTCTCTGAGGCTGCCCACATCCTCTGCAGTATATGTGCATTTCATGTAGCCCCTCATTGTAGTGGAAGGGACAGTGGACAACTGTTCCTCGTGCTGTTTCCCATTCCACTTACAAGGTTATAGATTTTTATTGTATACTCATACCGCTCCATCTTTTTCTGAAAAAGACAACTTTTATTTCCAGTACACAAGAGAGAGCTCATAGTGTAATGATAAGTCATTCTCTGGATTTTGAAAGAAGAATCAGGGATACCATTTATATTTTCCCCTCTGTCTCACATGTTTCCAGCTAAGCAACTCTATAAAATGTTACAACAGTTGCATTTCCTTTTTGGAAGAAGAAGTGAAAACTTTCTCAGACTCTTCCTGTTCTTGCTGCAAGTAACATGGCTTCCAGTCTTAGAACTCACGGGTTTTCTTCACCCTGTGACGTCTTCCTTAGCTGCTGGTGAAAAGAATTTTTAGTGTTTTCAGAATACATGTTAGTATGTGCGTGTTCACACAGAGGGAAGCTGGAAGAGGCAGGTGGCTGTGTGCCTCTCATGTAGGAATACTCCAGAGTCTCCACTAGAAGAGAACAGTGAAGCAGATGATCCTGTCCTCTTCAAAATAAAGCTTCTGGGATAAGGGGAGCAATTTAAAACATCAAAGGAACCAGCTGGAGTTGTCAATGTGAACAGGAGACTTTGTTTTCAGGATGGTTGTATGTAATCTGACAACACATGGAGAAACTGAGACTGATGATACAGAAGACATAAGTTTGTAGCTCTGAATTTTAAATATTGCAAACAGCTTTAATCTAGGAAATTACCTCAAAATATGCTGCACGTCCTTATGCAAACACAGCACACTGTTTCTGTTTGTTGTATAGCTGTCTGGGGCTTTGAAAGTATCACTTGCTCTCTCTAACTCTGCACCACTTGCTCTTTCAAGGCCCTGAGCTGACCTTAATCAATTTTCATAAGATAACCTAAGTTTGCTTTAGGCATCCACTGCCTCTTCTTGGTTCCTAGCTGCCTACCTTGCTAACCCCTTCCTTCTGGGTCCTGTGTTGAGATAACAGCAAGAGCTGAATATCTTCTGGAGGGAATTCAAAGCCCTGGGAAGGGCAGCAGAGGCTCCACTGTTCAGAGTTTTGTGCTGCCCTTTGAAGGCACCAACCTCTTTACGATAGGGATGTTTGTTGGTCCCAAGTCAGCAGTACAAATTCTTCTCTGTCATGGTTCGGTGTAAGTGATGTGTTTGTCTTGCCTTTGCTCAGCTCCTGGGAGCACCAGCAAATCATCCTCTACCATCACAAGAACGTGGCCGTCAGTTTCTGCTTCAGAAGCTCCTCAGACTGTAAGCATCTCTGTGTGCTACAGCATACCTCGACAGAGTGGGTAGATGTAAGAGATTATTGGGTCATCCCTACAGTTCATTGCTTTTACAATCAAACTAAAACAGAACAATATTTTTTTGTAGTCTGCACGTTTAGTGCTTATGAAAGAATGCTTATGTGCTCATTATTAAAGGGGGAAAAAACCTGCTTTGCATGCATAAAGTGCTTCCCACTAGTGCAGGAAGTGCTTTAGCAACCTCTACATTGCCTTTCAGGCCTCTGGTCCCTGCTCAAGCACCTCGGACTGCTTGGATGTAACCTCAAACCTGCAGGTATGGCAGGACATGGGGAAGCATGGAAATCAGACCCCCTGCAAGCACAGCAGTGCACCTGCGCTGCCCATGCAACGGGGTTCAAACAGGCAGCTCTGTGTCTGTCCTGCTGAGTCCTCCAGCACATATTGCAGGGTGACAGCCGGTAGCATCACCCAAACTTTATCAGGAAGAGCAGATGTCCAAGCTGGCCCGTGGAAAGGCCTGCTGTGATGTACTGCGAGGCAGTATGTGCTGTGGGTGCACATTCAGCATGTGCAGCACTCTGGAAGTCAGGGACCACACTGTGCTTCGGTGTCTTCCCAGGCCTGATCTTCGAGGGAGAAGTTAGATATCTAATGCTGGCTTCAGAAAGTTTTGCCTAAATAAAGACCAATGCAAGGAGAAGGTGTCTTATTGGTATAAAGCCTTGAATAACTACTGAATAAGCTAAAAAAAAGGTGGGGTGTGTACCACCTGTAGATACTTCAATCATAAAAAATAAAATATTCATCAGATAGTATTAAACCTGAACAAATGGGATTTGTCAACTTCAAATCCTTTCACTATCTCAAGAAATAATGTGTTTGACAGCATGGTTCACACAACTGTTGCAGTGATTCTGCTTGAAACTAGTCCTGTATCGCAACTTAGGCTCTTGCTCTCTAGTATACTTCTACTGCAGGGTTGCAACACACACCAATGCCCTTGCGGTACTGCCTGGGTTTCTTGCTCTCAGTGTCACTAACGCTCTTCTGTTTTGTGTTTGACAGAATGTGTCTGTATCACTTCCCGATCACCAGTATTCAGAAAATGGGCTATATATTGGGATTGGTTTATGTGCAGCACTTCTTGCCATCCTTATTTTAGCTCTGTTCCTCACTAGACGTAAGTACTGTTCACAGATGGGTCAGGTACCTCGAGTCACAGCTACCACAGATGCCACATGTCTTCTGCTTCAGGGAAGCGAGCTGAGGTCTCTGGATGCCTCGCTCTGTGCCCTGCGCTGTGGCTGCTGGCTCAGCTCTCCCCCTCAGCACATGGGGCACAGAACAGCAAGGTCCCAATGTGTTATCATCAGTTTATGTCTCAGACTCCATAGCAACCAGTTGACCCACAGTCTGGTGAGGACATACATTATATAAGCCCCCCTTCCCTGCCCCACTCATTTCCTCCTACCTGTTCTTCGGTTGCCATGTTGTCCCAGTCCTTCCCAATGATAATGCACTAGTTTCAGATAACTATATCCAACCATTTATTATTTGCCAGACTTTCTGCATAGAGGCTCTTGTTCAGACCAAGTCCTATGAATTAGATTTTGTGGAAATAATGGAGATACCCTATACTGAAAACAACTGCTTAAAGTTCCCTTATCTAGTTTCTTACACTTGATTTTTTTTTTAATGTGCTACTTTACTTGCTTATGATGGCTTAAAGAAAATTGTTTGTTTTGTTTCCTTTTTTCTTTATTTTCATTCTGGATGGTCCTTAGAATATTTGTACAATACGAAGAAGACAGGTGACTTCACAAAGTAAGTATTCTGTTTCTGCTTTAGCTAATAGGACAAACTAGGTTGCAGAAAGAAGATGTCAGTATGCTGACCACTCCACCATAGACTTTTATTTTCTGTTTTAGTCTCAAGTTAATAGGAAACATTGCAAAAAGAAATTTTAAAATCCTGCTACTTAGTAAGCAAAAAATGAGTATAACTGTCAGATCATTGCATTAGGGAATGTGGAAACTTAAAGCGTGGGTTGTCTCGTAAGTGGAAAAAGGATTCATTTTCAGTCATGTTTAAACAAGTGGTTTTGCATGTTCTTTCATTTCCAGTGAACTGGTTGATTTTAGTTATTTGCTCTTCTGTGTTTCTATTGTTTGTTTTTTGTTTGACAGCGTGGTTTTTACTCTTTTGTGCAGCTTCATTGCATATTGGAGACCAGAACGTGCAGGGAACAATAGTGCCCTGGAAGATGAGAACCACGCAGAGGAAAACATTTATGTGATACACTAAGGACTGCATGCATGCCTGCCTTTGTCATCGCTGGGACATTCAATAGTTGGCAAATCGCTAGCTGTTCCCTTTACTCAGCAGCTAAATGTGCCTGGACTGTGGAAGCGTTATTCACATCATTCTAATAAAACAAATAAAAGCTACACTTCTACTTAAAAACTTTATCAGCCTGTTCCAGAAACAGAAGCCCTCCTGGCTTGAATAGAAGTTTCCACTTATCAAACCCTAAAGAAAGTTGTCATTACATTTCTTATGTTTCACAATCTCTCTTCCTTTTTTTTGGGAAAAAAAAAAGGAACTGTCAGAAGAGCCACTCAATCACAAAAGGAAAACTACACACATTTTTTTTAAAGTTTGTCTTGTATATTGTATCTGTCAGCTATGAAAGAGTCCATGCCATCAGAGGGCAGAAGCAATCCCATAGCTGCCGTGACAAAGATGACACATGGAAAAACCTGGTAGTATTAGTGTTTCATTTGGTTCAACTTTCATTGAAGTTAGGTATACCCACTTCCTGGGGGTGGAAAGCCTCACCCCCCAGGCCTCTAACAAAACAACTGAACAAAAATACTCCTACTTTGTAAAGTTAATAAAATTCACACTTTTTTTAGCTTGGGGAGAAGTCATGGACATTGCACAAAATATTGGCTGGAAGTTTGCCCTGCTGTTACACCCTTCTAGATACCAAGCAGCTCTAATGTCTTTTACTGGATTTCTTTGATGGCTTTGAGCTCATAAATGGGAAGTATCTGCAGCCTGGTGCCTTTCCTCTGTTGGACAGGGCTCTCAGCTTTTCTTCTCTGCAACACTAAACTTGGTTTGCTTAAAATAAATAAATGGAGGCAGCCCTGTGAGGATGAATCAACACTTTATGCCTTGTTTAGCAATAGACATAACACACCCGAATCAGCTTTAAGTAGAAGAATAGTTTTCCCCAATTGTTTTTAAGATCACATTTCTAAACAGAGGCTGGGGGCTTCCTGAAAAAGCAGAAAAGTAGCCCAGGAAGGAGAGACACCAACTCCTACCAAATACTGGTCAGTACAAATTTGGCCTTGAAGCTCATCCCTAGCAGCGATGTAGAACACCTACAGCAGACATTGCTGCCACAGGGAAGACTCACAGACTTATTGCAAACTTTTTATTGTTGAGTTCTTCATTTTCAAGGGAGTCATGCAAAGAACAAAGCTGTATTATACAATGAGGCACAAAAGAGCAATAATAAGATCAGCAGATATTTCTGTTAACAGCTGAGACACCCAGGGTCATGGTCTGGTTGTGCTTTAAGGGGAGCTGGGGTCAGTGGAGCAGTTACCCACCCTTCCCCAGCTGGTAGCAATGGGAGAGCTGGAGCAGGCTGGGGAGGGGGGTGGTTCCCCCAGGAGTCTGGCTGGGGTGGGGTATTGCAGGTGAATGTGTTTGAAAAGACTCAAGAGAAAGGGAAAGTCTCCTCATCCTGTTGAGGAAGGAAGAAATGGAAAACAAGCTGGGGTAGGTGACCCTGGAGTGCTTTGTGTTTTCACTTGTGCTGCGTGTTGTCTCAGGGCTGTCTGTTCCAGCAGGCTAAAAGGTTGAAAATGCACAGATGAGTTCATGGCTGATTGAAGAGGTTGGTGTAGGAGCACAGATATTAGGGGATTACTGAGCCCTGGGCCAGGAAAGGCAGTGAAGGAGAACAGCTCTGCCGTTTTCTGTCTTCGTGTCACGTGTTGCCTTGTGTAAGAAGGTACCAAGAATAGAAAGGAGATGCTGGTGTATTTTTGTATTTGACTATTAGTAACAATTACCAAACTCAAATCACTGACCCCACTGCAGACATTGCTTTCCTTCCTCCTGGCTGAGCATGTTGCTGCTGGGGGCTCTAGCCCATGACCGGAGCTGGAGGAAGTCTGCTCTGGTCTCTGAATTAGATCTCAGAAAACATCTTCAGTAATTTCTGCTTTCTGCAATTTTTACGAGATCTGTACCGGGATCAGAGTCAGACAAGTGTGGGGTTTCCAAAATTATCTGATTCCAACCACTCATGCTCTTAAGGAGTTTGAGAACCATCTTTGGACACTGCTAATCATGAAAACTACTTGCCCATAGGGATTCTTTTCTTATTATTACAGACTAATTCATACTAATTCTTGTTTCAGTGAGTTTACCATGTAAAATAGAATTCTAGTGTATCTCATAACCAAAATCTTGATTAAAATTTCCTTTCTGCTATGCAGTTACTTGGTAAACAGACTCTGCAAAGGTCACGCAGAGCAAGAACTTCGCCTTGGATATGCAGTATAATACATACAAGTACATGCAGGCAGAAGCTCCCTGTGCTTTTTCCACTACTTCCACTTGTATCAGCAGATCTTGGAACAGGCATTTCAAAATGAGCCCCAGGGATGTGCAGGTGGCACTTGGAGCCCATTCAGCCATTAAGAGATGATCCAGCTGCACACAAACTGGCAGCATGTCGAGTGTGATTTTTCTGAGAGAGCTCTCTGCCTTTTGTGCCTGCAAGAAGCCACTAGATAGCAGTACAGAAGCAGAAAGCAAGCCACATTTTTCTGGTTCTTTCTAGTATGCTTGTGTTGCGGGTTGCCTTTTTCAATGCAGTGCTGCATTCAGCCCAGTCTTGGTAAAGAAACAAAGCTGATGCAATGCTGTGTTCATCATCTTCCCTCCCTAGGCACGTGCAACATACTGACCAATTCTGTTTTGACAAGTGTCATGGAAATTGGTAGCTGGATAAAGACTCAGATTTGCGCCCCAGGTGGGATCCAGCTGCTCCTGGTGCTGGCATCAGCTGGACATCGGCTCGCAGCCACTGCTTGATGGTGAGCAATGGAGGCGCTGGAATCGTTACAGGGAAAAAGTCTTCAGGATATTAGACACATCAGGTTTTATTAGTTCTGTTCACAGAACAGTTGGGCCTGTGTGTATTTGGCATTGTATGAACTGTACCTGGTAGAACATAGCAAGTTGGGTATTTTACTGATTGCTGGCTAACCTGCCTGATACTGCTGATGACAGGGCACTGCTGTCTCCTTGTGTCTGTCCCCAGTGGTTGCTGTATGTGCTGCACTGAAGCATGTGAAGGTACAGAGCAGCATTGCAACATTACTTTGACACAGAACAAGCTCAGAATAGTTCTTTGAGCTTCAGGCTGCTTGCATCTGCCACTAAGGTGGATACAGCAGCATCAGGTGGCTATGTGCTGGTGAAAGAAACCAGGCATCCTGGCTTTGCTGGAACCTCTTCTGTTGGGGATCTACTTTTTGCCACTGTAGCACAGGGGTGGTGTGATGGATAAGGATGCTAATGAGAGGTAGCCTCCTACTCCAATGTACTACCAAGTCCAACAGGTCTGCAAGCACAAGAGTCCTCCTCTCATGCTGTGTTGGCGGGAATATTGAACAACTAATCCCTCCCAACTTTCCTGTGCTTCTCAAGTTTTTGGACATGTTCTTTAGGCTATCTTTTTTCCAGGCTGACTCATCTTGGACTACCCAGCTAATCCTCCCGTGGAAGCTTTTCCATACTTTCCACTATTCTTTTTGCCCTTCTTGGGATCCCTTCTGGATCTAAGATATGCTTTTGAGTGGACTAGAACTATACATAGAGTCCAATGTAGATTTGTACAGTGGTGTAATGCTGTCTTCTGCTTTGTTTTCTGTGGCTTTACTAATAACTTAAAATTTGATTTGATTTTTTTGCAATGCTACCAAGCTGAGGGATGATATTTTCATGGGCTTGACTACTCATGATAAGCCCAAAATCTAATTCCTGAGGGGATAATGTCTGGTTAAAGCCCCTCATTTTGCCACGTGAACTTGGAATTGCTCTCCCATTTGCACCATGCTACATTTATTTGCACTGAATTTTGTCTGTCAGCAATTCTTCGTTCCTGACCTTAATGCTCTGAATTACTTTTGCTTTATTACCCATCTTTTCCAGAGGAGAACTTCCAGAGAACTTCTTTATCAATTGGTCAGAAAGTAAAAAAATGTTAGAGTAAAAAAAAAAATTCTTGGAGAGGGTGTTGCAGATCTTTGGGGAGGATGTTGTTTTGCTGAGAAAACACTTGTGAGTGTTCCTCCCAAGATGTCTTTGCAAATAGAAAATATGAAGCTCTGGAAAAAAAGAGAGGGGTCTTTAGGCAGAAGGCAGAATCAGGGGAAATGAAGAAATTAAGAAAATGCAAGTGATGACAAAGTCTAGAGGTGGAGACTAAGCCAAATGTTTAGGAGTGTAAGAGCACAGCCCTTGCTGCTCAGCACCACAGAACGGTGATGGATGGGCCTTAAGAGTTCCATGGAAAGGGAAAACAGAGTATGTTGAAATCTCTGGTGCTGAGTGTCTCGGAAGAGGAAAGGAAATTGGGATAGAATAGAGTATGACACAATAGACTGCTTTAGCTGGATCACCTAGTCCAACTGCCTACTTCAGGGCTGAACAAAAGTTAAAGCGAGTTATCAAAGGCATTGTACAAATGCCTTGTAAACCCTGACAGGCTTGGGGCATTGACCTCCTCTCTGGGAAGCCTGTGCCACTGTTTGACCACCCTCTTGGTAAAGAAATGCCTCCTAATGCTCAGTCTAAACCTCCCCTGGTGCAGCTTTGAACCGTTCCCACGTGTCCTATCACTGGATACGCAGGGAAGAGCTCAGCACCTCACTCTCCATGTCCCCTCCTCAGGAAGCTGCAGGTCAATGAGGTCACCCCCAGCCTCCTTTTCTTCAAACTAGACAAGCCCAAAGTCCTCAGCCTCTCCTCACAGGACATTCCTTCCAGCCCCATCACCAGCTTTGTTGCCCTCCTCTGGATGCATTCAAGGACCTTAACATCCTTCTTCAATGGTGGGCCCCAGAGCTGCACACAGCACCAGTGCTGAATACAGCAGGATAATGACCTCTGGTGACTGGCTTCTATCCAGAAGCATAAGGAAGGAGCAGTTGTGGTACATAAAATCCGGAAATGGAGAAATGAGACTTCATTGCGGCTCACTCAGCATCTCTGCAAAGTATAATATCTAGTTATCTCTCCTTCCCCTTACTGCACTGGAGTCGCCGTCAGCTAAAATGTCCCATTTTGTGCTGTTTTGCTGGATTATGATACAGATCTTTATAGGTGAGTCTTCACCTGCTTTTTGTGTGCTTGCTCAGAAAACAAAAATTTGGTAAAATTAAAACCAGCGACACTTGTGAAAACGAAATGGTAAAAAGGGTTGTACTTGTATACAGAACTTCAAAAATTTTCTTAATTTACTGAATTAATACTGATTGTGATTTTTTTTTTTAAGTGTGTGTGGTTTCCTCTGTGTATAGGCTTGGTTAGTTTGCCTGTCCCCCCAGATTATTTAATTTCTTTACTGCTGTTAAATGTCTACTGCTGGCTTTGCTTCTTCATCTGTCTCTCCACCCTGCGGCAGTGCTGACACAGCCCAAGCTAGGGAATCGGAATATTGGCAGAGTAATGAACGTACATATATGATAAAGAAAGGATTTTATGAAACTCTGAGGACTGTCTGCTGCTATGAACTGAGTGTGGGAAAGCATGGCTGGAGGTTCCTCTCCTTTTACTCCCCAGTGTTCAGTTCACCCGTCTAAAAGAGACAGAAGTCAAAGAAAAATAATTTGGGAGACTGGGTCTTGCAAGCCTGGTTGGTATTGTCTATGTCTCTGCATGTGCATTCAGGCATCAGCAACGCAGTGTCCAAACTGCCAGAGGTGGCTCAGGAACATGGGTTCACCCACTTCTAGTGGGGTGTGAGCTCCTAGCGGGAGATGTGCTTTTAAATCCCTTGGGCATTTTGGGAAATTCTTAGATGACTAAATATTAATTGGTTAAAATATTGGATGAATTATTCAGCATAAAAATCTACAGCAACTGTGATGTTCTTAAATTGATCTGAAAAGCAGTGTAAAAGTTTGGTCAGTGGTGGACTATACTGAGGGGCAAGGGATGATCCGTGCGTGCCCTGTTGAGGCAAGATAACACAACCTCCATGCTGTATGCTGTGCAAGTGGAGCTTCTCCACCACCTTGCTGTAGCCCAGGGAATTCCACAATATTTTTTGTCTTTTGCTAGTCTCAGCAGAAGAAACAGGAGGGCTCTTTCCTTGCCATATCTTCAGCTCCAAAATAAATTGGAGGTACTTGCCTCCATTTGGTTTTATTTTGAAAAACTTTCTTATATGTGGAGCTAATAAAGGGCAAGAATGGCTTTTTGTTACCTTCCCTTTAACTTGGCTCAGTGCTGACAATGGGTAGTCTTGAGACTCAGGAAACCAGCAGAATGGGGAGTTAAACGCTGTTTTTCTGTTATTCAGTTATTTTCTCTGCAATTTCATCAGTACAGCCGCTTCAAGAAGAAATCAAAAAAAAAGGGTTTATAGGGAAAAGATGCCAAGTATTTTCTACGAAGACAGAAAACTATTCCAGAAACAGATCAAGAAAATAATTTATTTTTCAACTAGTCACCTTGGCTGGAGAATGATGCCTTTGTCCATCCAATGACCAGTCTACAGGAGAGAAGACCACAACAATAGCAACTATTGAAATTAGTGCTTCAGACCAACTGTCACTGAAGGTTGGTTCAAGAGAGACTATGTATAAATACGTGTGTATCTGTATGATCTGAACAGTTATGAATACCCCTTTCTGTTTTGGAAGATACATTAAACATCTGGAGTCCATTTCTTTCACTTGGATTAAGGATTTAGAGCGGCAAACCTCACGGACTGCAGTGGGAGTACCCAGGCATGGCTGATGCTCAGCGTGCCTTGGGCCAAATCTGGATGCCTCAGGGGGTCACTGCCATGGACGAGGGCGGGATTCCTCTCAAAGTAAGACTAGGGAGTCACAATATAACAATCTCAGGAACCTCTTAATTTCAAAGACCTGTCAATTCAGTCATATTTACTATTTGTTTTGGAAAATGTGTCTGTGGAAGAGGCCGCAACTGAGAAGGATGTTATTTGGTCCTTGCAGAGGTTTATGCTGTTGGGTCAAGGCTGTAGCAACAGCTACAGCTTGTAGTTGAAACTTTCCACACCAACCTGCAGTGCAGGCAGATACTAGCAACATTAGCTTCACATAAATTAAAAGAGGATTTGAAACTGCAAAACCTTTAACTTTCTAGCACTAATACTGGTGGGAAACTCCACTGGCGACACTCTGGTGCCTTGTGTCTTCCTTATTTTTAATTTTTATAATAAGCTCAGGGCTCTCTTTCTTTCAAAGAGAAGAGCAGGCAAGTTGTAATTAGTTAGAAAGTCGCTTAACGAAGCTGCTTTTGTGCTGTGCAGGACTGGGATGAAATAAGAACAGAAGATAAGTCCATTTCTCCTCAAGCAGCAGTGACGTTAACTCTAGGAACAGTTCAAGCTGGTCTTGGTTTTACACACATCTTTGTTGGGTTGACTTGAAAATATGTGTTAACCACTCAACGACCAACCCCCTGCTCCCCTAGGGGTACTTTCAAGGTCAACCGGATGAGCTGTTTTGTTCTGTCGTCACAGAAAGAGGCTGTTTCCTCTCTTTGTTTTGCTGTAACAAGGCAAATGAACCTACTCTTTCCAAGGACTAAAACAAGCAGCCATCTTGCAGAACCTTGTCCTGTATTCAGGAATTCTTATTTTTGGCACATCCTACCTTTATTTCACTGCAAAAGCTTCTGCCCTTCACACCATATTGCATGTTGTTTTGTCTGCCTCTTCTCTTTTAACATTTGGAGCTGTGGAAACACGAACGAGTTGGCTTATCTTGCTAAGTGGATAAGCAATAATGAAGCTGAAATGTCATCCCAATAACAAGTCATGAGGCAACCTGCCACAGACTAAAGCCTCACCTGGGGAATAGTCCATTAAAGACAAAACAAAAGAGACATGGACACAGTTGGAAGCATCTGTTTGCTATCTGGGAGTCATGCCAAAAAGAAAAGGCATTCAAACAGCTGGCAAAATAGAAAGGCCTGGCAAACCAGGGCCAAACCTGGTGATAACAGCAGCAACTGCTGTAAGTCCTCTTTGGGGTAAGCAGGCTGGCCATGAGACGTCAGATCTGTGGGATGATCCTCTTGTTGCAGCAGAGGACCAGACCTGGATGCTCCCCAGGTCCCTCAGTTCCTGCACCACCATATGTGAATGATAATATGGGGGAAAAATGCAGCAAGGTATGAGGAATGGTACAGACTAGATGAATGTAAACCAGAAAATGTTTGTTCCTTTACGGGAACCTTTCTTTTCTATAGTGCCTTTCATGAAGAAACATTCAAACCAGATGCTAAGGTGGGTATTGGCTGTAAACACCAAGTAAATTTGGTCATTAGGAGTAAGAGCACAAGGAAAGCATGTATGCACTCTTTTTAACATCAGCATAACGCTGGCAGTTAAGGCTTCTATGTACACTGTGCTCTGCAAGGTAAGTGGGATAGTTACCAGGGCTTGCTCAGACACGGAAAAAGCCGTGTGCTCTCTGAGAACAGATTCCCATAGACAGATCCTGCTGTTCTGCCAGCTTCATTAGGCCCTAATTTCACACATGAATCAGTATTTTGGACCCTGCTATTGAGACTGTCTGTGAAAGGCAACAATGACAGCATCTCCTTTCTGAAGGAGGTGAAGGTGGACTGAGAAAACCAGATGTATTTCACACCATGTTTCTGAACAACTTTCAAACAGCTTCTTAGAGAGATGGGATGGGGGCAGAGCTCCCAAATTCAATTTGCACAAGTATAATCTGCGCTTCAGCTGCCAGTAACAGACCTCGGCTCTGCTCACCACGTTTGATGTCAGTGATGTATTTTGTGAGCAGCCCTCCAGCAGCTGGCCGAGGCCAGAGCATGGAGCCCTCCAGCAACAGGCCAATGTCTGTGAGCTCCTGGCTCTTGTCCATAGTGCTCTGGGCCATAAACTGACACAGGTGCCAGGGAAAGGCTTGGGGTGTCAGTGGCTGTGGCTGTGCCCTGCAAGCAGGAGCCTTTCTTTTCCTGTCTCATTGTGTTGCATAGGTGGAGCTGTACATTAGAGACTGCCAACACTTGTCTTTCCTTCTTCTTCCTTGATAGCACACGCTGCATCCGAAGCCGTTGTCAGAGGAGTTACAGGGCAGCCTGTTCAGCTGCCTTGCTTCTACCGGGTGGCTCAACGTAGGGACATCTCCGATGTGTGCTGGGGCAGAGGCCCATGCCCGAATTCAAAGTGCAATAACAAACTTTTGCACACCACTGGCAACAGGGTGTCGTTCAGACAATCTCAGAGATACAGTCTCCAGGGCTATATTTCCTACGGAGATGTATCTCTCACCATTGGGAACCTGAAGGCAGAAGATGCAGGTACATACTGCTGCCGCATAGAAGTCCCGGGCTGGTTCAACGACATCAAAAAGAACATACGGCTGGAGGTGGTCAGAGGTGAGTTGTAAGACCTTCACGATATAGCCAGCAGGCAGAAACCTCTCACTGGATAGGAGTTTAAAATCTGAGTGTATGTGTGCTTTTTTGTTTATTTTTTTTTTTTTTACAAAAAGTGTTTTTCCTGAACTACGTAGTTTTCAAGGGAGGTCTGCAACCGGTTGCCAATTTGAATCGCACTCAATGAGCAGTTTTGATGAGGAGATAGTACCTTTTACCCTTTTTTGTCTTTCAAATGAAATATATTTGATGTTGTAAAAGATGATGGAATTAGAAAAGGGGTTTATCATCTGAAGAGCCCTTGGAATGAAACTCTGTTTTTCATTTGGGGTTCACCCAGCACTAAAAAGGCTTTCATTTGGGTTGTGTTGTAAGGACCCCTATGTGTTCAGAAGTTTTTTCTCCAAGTCTTGAAGGACTTTTCCCCCTTCCTATTGTTTTGCTGAGCTGCAGGATAAAGTAAGAGTCTTACAAAGTCGAGAAGAGGCTGAGAAGCATTGCAAAGCACAGAAGATGGTACTCATCCTCCACACTGCGGAATGACAGTTTTTTTCTGACTTTTACAGGGTGTTCAGGGGTGCAATTGGTGCTGATGTACACAGTGCTCTTGTATGCCTGTTGTAACCAACAGAATGGGAGAGTGGAGGAAAAGGCTGCAATCCCATTTCTGTCCCTGAGTTCAGCAGAGGGCAATAGAGTTCATAAAAAAGGACAGGCTGAAAAGATTAACCAGAAGCTTGTGGCTTAAAATCGAGCTGTTATATTTATTTTATTTTTTATGAGGACACTGAAAAGCAAAATCACAAAGTTTGCAAGTTTTTGGGGTCTGCCATGTCAGGTTCTGGCTCTGTAAGAGGGTCAAGGAAGCGGTGTTTGAGACCTACCAAAATCTGTAGGTTTGGGAATTGCTTTGACTGGGACGCGTTTTCTGTTGATTAGACGGTCTTTTTTAAACAGTGACTCTTCTATCTTAATTCACAGTATTTTATCAGCCAGATAATTTTCATTCATTTCTGGCCTGGCTTTCTTCAGGGTTGGTTGGCAATACTCTGATCTAGCTTTTCTCTTGGCTGTTTTTTTCCATGCAGCCCCTCCAGTGAGGACAACCACTACGAGAAAGGCTCCCATTCCCACCAGAAGCTTTAGAAAAACAACTTTTGCTCCCCAAACAACCTCTGATCATCAAACAGCAGCAGAGACTGCTGTCCTCTTGACAACCACCGTCCTCCCAGCAACAACTGCAGCCACCAAGCCTCCAGCAGTGGAGACCACTGCTCCCCCAACATTTACTGTGACAGCAACTGATACTTTTCCAGAAACTACGGTGACAACCAGTGCTGTCCCAGATTTTTCAACTGATTTCCAAGCAGCTGATATGAGTACTGAAGATTATGATGTGTTCTGTTCAACGGAGCCTGTTTCTCTTCCTGGAGGTACAAAGAGTAACCAGAACTAATCCTTTCTTTTTTCTGTGTAGCAGAGATGATCTATGTTAGCTTGATTCTGGCATTAGAGAGACTCTTCAGATATTTGTATCTGGGAAATTTTCTCCAAGGTGCCTATAGGTATGTCTCAGCAGGTTTAAGGAAACACAGGTCAAATGTTGTAGATGATGCCAAACAGGGTGAATAACCAAGAGAGTAGAGGGTCAGGTTTGCATTCAGAGGAGTTTTAACAGGATGGAGAAATAATGTGACAGAAATCTCATGATGTACAACAGAAATAAATGTAAAGTCCTGCACCTGGGATAGAGTAAGAGAGGTTCACTCAACTATGCACCATATTTTTCTTGATTTGGGAAAGACAACTGAAATGGTCTGCTGCAAAGATTAGTTTAGAGCATGTTCTGCTTGAGCAATAAAGTCAGTGAGAATTCAAAACATGCTTAAAATTGAGTACTTACGTTGTCATCCCATATGAAGGCTGCTGTTACTATTAATATGTAGTTGATCAGAGCGACCTCTTATCATCCTAACCATTCCTAGGTTGCTACTTTATCCACATCAATGAGTTCTTTTCCACAGACTGATGTCTGCACACAAGGCTGGTTTTTGTACATTTTTTGGCGCTTCTATCACTTGAAATTCTTTCTGACCTGAACCTCTGAGGACAGCTTTTTTTGTATCTTCTCTT
The DNA here is from genome assembly GCA_011057875.1 of Pterocles orientalis. Lineage (NCBI taxonomy): Eukaryota > Metazoa > Chordata > Aves > Pterocliformes > Pteroclidae > Pterocles > Pterocles orientalis. Next base: position 1,864,225 of record WKFP01014582.1, on the reverse strand, counting down.
ATCTTCCAGCCGTAACAACATGCCCCAGTTAAACTTGGCAAAAAATTATTTATATCAACAGCTGAACAGTTAAAACATCTAACCACTGGATGTGATAGTAAAGCACAGTTATCTGGGTAGGATGAGCTGCAGACATTAAAACCAAGTACAGATTTTCAGCTCTTAGTTGCAGATGCAGAACTGTTCAAGCAATTTTGAACGACATATGAAGATCCCCCTAATACGTGATTTTTATAAGCGTGGCTTTTTACTTTGTTTCAGTGACTACCAAATTCCCAAGTACACTTCCAACTTCAAAGGGAATTATAAGTGCTGATACTTCTCTCATGGTTGAAGGTGTGCCAACTGCAGGTGAGTAGGACAGCATTGCAAGGTCAAAAGTTGCATGTTCAGAGAAATTACGAAGTTGTCATAAACAAAAGTATTGACTATTCTTAAGAGTGTACCAAACATGTCTTGATAGCTGTTCATTGCATCTGGAACTAAGAGATGTCTGGGGTCCACACAGAAATTGTTTGATGTCAGGATGTAACAACAGATGAGAAACACATGTTTTTAAGCCTCCAAAGGAAGTAGATTGAGTCACTCGCTACTGTTGGATATCTCAGGTCTGAGAGAAGTTAAGAACTGGTCTTTGTCACCATCCAAGCTGAATTGTCAGCTATCTGATTTGTCATCACTGTGAGTTCACCGAGCTTTCAGTTTTGAATCCTCCCTGTGTGTTGTGAGCTGTGAACCTCACTGAATATATTCATCCAGATGTGACTGCAGGCTTACCTCTCCAGTGCTCAACATGTGTCCTTGGTTATGATGGAAAGCAGCAGGCAATCACAACTATCAGCCATTCCTTCAAGAGAAAAGAAACTGGTATACAAAAATCATACAGTATCTGAGAAGTGAACAAACTTACATGAAGTTTGCACTTTGTGTGAACAGCCCAAGTTATTCAGTGTGATAGCCAGCCCACCAGATGCCCTCAAATGAGGACTTTAAAAAAGGAAAGATAAAATTCAAGGATGGCGTATCATATTTGCTTGTTAAGAGAGTCCTTTTAGATTTAACTAGTGCCAACAATCTCTTTGTTCTTAAAACAAAATTTTTGCAGGTTGTCTTTTGCTAGACCTAAAGACTGACAGCAGAAATATAGTTTAGGAAACTGTTTCTTAATGACCTTGGAGAGGGCTCACAGAAGAGACTTAACTGGTTTCTTGAGCATTCGTGAGGGTTTCTCACCACTTGCCATCTTTCTGATAGATTTCTGGATAATGCCTGTATTCTGCCATTGTAAATAGGGAGTTTTGCAAAGGGTCTTACCTCTGGGATTCTGGGGCAACTTAAGTTGTAGCTGTGGGCTAGAAAGAGCCACCACAAAAGCAGTAACAGCAGAAAGCCTACCACGCTTCTGTGAATCATGTGTGCTCCCACCCATGCAGAAACTTGTGTCATGCTACTTCCGAGGGGCAAACTGTCAGAATGTGTGAAAATGCTGCAGCCTTAACTGAGCCTCTCTAGTGGGAACCATAAGCCAAGTTATGTTCTTGACTCTGTCTCCTTTTGCTCTGTGAAATAATGCACTAAATGGATGAACTTCAGCCTTATTGTAATGTAAGGGAAGGCTAATTGTTGCTGAACTCTGTGTTAATGTTAGCACGATGGCTGGGAGAGAAACAGTTAAGAGCCCTCCATCTCCAAGCACAATTCTCACCAGATAGATTGGGTTAGCTGGGGCAGTTGGTTTCTGCTGAAAAGGCTCTGATTTAGTTTCTCTTCTGTCTTTGCCTGCTTTCCCCCAGCAACAACCCCACCAGCACCAACCACCCTTCACACCCTGAAGAGAACCCTCACTCCTTCAGGTATGGAGAGTAAGCAGCAGTAGTTGCTCCCATCAGCCAGGCTGCAGCATGCTGCCAGAAAATTTAATTTTGACTTGTGCGATGTGCATGTCAGAGTCAGATGTGCACTTCTTGTGTGTTTGGGAGTAATTCTGCTGAACTACAGTCTTCTCTTCTGGAGAGGGAAAGAGGGGTATCATAAAACAGGTGTATAGCAAAATGCGATGTTCACATATCCCTGGGATTTCTAGCACTTGCTACGGTTTTATCGCCTATATTTGTTTAGCTGTAGTGCTTCTTAACCATAATGTCTTTTTGACTCCAATGCAAATTTCTAGCTAAATTTGCATGCATGTGAACTGCCTGTGCCCTGGCCATGTCTTTGATAAAATGCAAGCACATTATTTGGTACATGGAGACAAATCAACTCAGGTCCCAGAGAGCGCTGATCAGAACTGAGAAATTTGGCGGAGATTAGGTTATTCACTGAATAACATACTCCAAAAAGTTAAAAAAATCCTTCTAATGGGATTATTTGTCACCATCTGATCAGCCCCATCACCACGTTACATTTTGGGTATCTCACATATGTGAAGTTTCCTTTGGCTGTGGTCGGTGTACCGTGAGCATGTTACATGCCCCGACAAATGACTCGTCTGGTCACTGCTACATTTTGCTCAGATGGAGGCTCTGTAGTTGTTCTGCTGACAAACCTTTGAAAGCACTACTCATCACAGTCCTTCTATACGTTAAGAGATGACCTAAGGCATAGGAGCTTTCCTGTCATAGGGTGTAAGCTGAGGTTTTGACTCACTAAGCTGTGACTCTGTTTTTGAGATGCTGCTAAATATTCTGTTCTTCCTGTGACAGATCAAGTGTTCCAAATACTTAAATACTTCAGTATTGTGTAGTATGAAGTCATGATGAGCCAAGGCCCAGCCTTAGATTAACTTTTCGTGACTTTAAATTCACTAGCGAAAGTAAGAGAGTAGGATCACAGGATAACAGCAGAAGTTTGCTGCAAGAGCTGCTTGAGCATTCATTTAATTAATCCCTGTTTCCAAAGCTTAGAAAACTAGAACTGAATTTTTCTTAATATCCCTAGACAGAAAAAAAAAAAAAGTGTCATCCTCATAGAGCGTTCTTAAATCTGTGGTAAGTTTTCTGAACGTGAAGCTGTTTCCTGTGGTTTTCAGTACTAATGTAGCTTTCAAAAACTGCCGTCATACGGAAGTCTGACCACAATTAAGCTGAGGCAGTTCTTCCAGTTAAGACTTGCACCTTGCTTGCTACTGCTGCTCTCTTCAACATCTAGAAGTGAAAACTCCTTGACAGCAGACAAGTTTCTCCCCTCTTGCTTCATGGGCTAACCCTGGGAAGCCTCCCCTTTCCTTGATGAAGACTGACGTTTCCCAATGACTGCCTGATACACCATTTGTGGTGGAAACTGATTGTTCCCGTTTGGCTGCAAGGTGCTTTATTTCTCCTACTCAGGGCCAGATATTGCCCTCCTCGTTCCCTGACAGTCCATTACTCCTTGACTAAGGCAGTGACAACCACAGTGGCCCTCACTCCTTCAGGTGACTGTGCCAGTAATAATTTCAATCTCTTTCATTTTCAGAGATTTCGGCAAGTTCAGACAACAAGGCTGAAAAACATGATGATAGTGGAGATAAGGTAAAACTTCCTCTAAGTTTCAAGAGTATTTAACTAGAAGCCAGAAGGACAGTAGGACACGCTAGTGATTTTCAGTGTATTCATACTAAAAGGACAGTTTTTGCAAACTGTAGCTTGAACTTTTTTTGGAAGCTCAGGAATCACCTATTCCTCTTTCCAAGGGATAGTGCCAAAGCCTGTGAATATCCTGTCTAGCTTGGACACTTTAGAAGAAAACTCATCCCCCTGACACCTTTGTAAGAGAGGCAGAGGTAACATCCTTGGGATATGACCAGGCAAAAGATAACTTAGGAGGGTTGTTACACTTCCTTGTCTCTAATTAAGAGGAGGATGAGGTTGACTAAGCTTCTACTTTAGACACCTTATTAAGAAGTTCATGTTAAGTGGGATGAATCTAGGCTCAAATATTTCAGAAGATTTATTAAATACTTAACAGGTAATTAATGTTGTTTATCATGAGCGACCTGATGTGTCTTCTCAATACTTTGTACAGGCAAGCTCAGAAAAGCATTGCAAACTCCAGCCCAATGCAGATATTTCAGAGCTCTTACCCATGAAGGCAACCCACTCCTGCGTGAATAGGTCTGAAGGAAACCTCCTTCTAAAGCCTTTTCAGTTTTTCTCTTCTCCCTTCCAGTTTCCCAGTTATGCCGTTCTCATTGCCTGTGTCATAGTGGTGTCCGTTCTTTTCATACTGATGCCTTCATTGTTCTTTTGGAAACGTAAGTATTCCTAAGCACATATTGATTAATGTGCAGATGTCCTTCTGTATCTCTGGTTAATCTTCTGGTAAATCTGCCGCAGCCCCTGTGACAGCATTCTGGTCATTTTATGGGGGTTGCTGTCCTTACTTCAGGACTGTGTCACCACGAGGAGACCAGGGAGCATGAGTTGGTGGGGATGCAGCAGGAGGAAGCCTGTGCAAAGAACCTGTTCACTCGCATTTTGCGGGTCTGGCTCATCTTACTGCCTCTTGCTTTGTAGTACAGTGGTCCTGTAGTTTCCTGGAACTGCTCCTGTCAGACTTTGGTGTAACTTAAATCAGAATGAGATCCTTTCTTTCCCGCTTAGCCCACAGAAATTTTGCAGCTTTCCTTTCTTTACTTCTAAACACATTTGATGGATTCATTAGAATTATAGATTTATTTTTGCCATTGTGACATTAATATTATTTTGCTTCTAGGTAAACACACAAAGAAGTTTATAATGCAAAGGTAATCCATTTTTGTAATTTCCTATTAAAAGTTCCAATGTAATTTTTCTTAGAGGCAGGAAGGTATTGGCCACCGATTGTAATGAGTGTAGCATTTGGCTTGTGGTGCTGTCTACCAAAAGTGTATTACGTGCAAACTTCAGACAACTTCAACCCCAGAGAAATAAACAGTGATTCCTGGATACTGCTTCTACGTAGCAATGATTGGATATCCAGAGCACTGGAGAACGTCGGCAGCTGGTACTTACCATTATGTAGTGACCCCGGTATAAGGAAGTACCTAATCTGCTTTATTCTTTGATCAAATACCAGGGCATGATCCTGGTGGGGTTATTTTAAAGAAATGAAGACATAAATGGTTATGATGATCAACCAGCAAAACCATTGCTCAGAAAAGGATCAGGGATTTATGGACAGCCCTCCATGAAGTGGCAATTCATGCCAATACACAAAGAATGGGCCCCATGTGGGGTATGCTGCAGCAGTGTAACAAGCTTTCCACCACTAGATAAGTCTTGCATCTTTCATGGGGCCACTGCACTCTCTCACGCACTCCTTGGGTCACACTGAAGTACCTGAGGTGATCACTGAGGTGATCGTTTTGAGGCAGATATGAAATATGGAAGTATGATGAATAACCCTGTGTGTGTGCACCTGTTGAGTTCATGTCTTCTGGCTTATCTTGAAAAAAGGATTTTTTCTAGACAAACCACAGGGTAGCTTGGGGAAGTATCATCTCTTTGCCAAAGACCATTAATTTTTCAATGGCAGATGGTCTCCCACCTACAAGATAAGGATTGGGGGCCAAGGAAGGACTCTTCTGAATCCCATGGTGGTTACCCTACAACTGTCATTATAAGATCTGAACAGCCCTTTCCTTCTCATTAGAAGAATATAACCAAGGTAAATACTTCTGCAAAAAGTAGACATTGCACCACTGAAGTCGGTAGCCTCAGTAGCTTCTGGTGTCTGTTTCAATGGGGGTTTGCTGATGTTACAAATAAGAACAGATGCTCTGAAGCAGCAATGTGGTTTTGCCCCATCCATAGTGCTTTATGCTTCTCACTACAGCCCAGCGGAAGACGCTGAAAAAATTTTCAGTGGCGCTGAAGGAGAAAACAGCATTTTTTCCCTGTGAAGAGCTCCTAGATCATCTGTAGATGTTATGGAAAATAAAAAGGGCCTGTTTCATGCTGCGTTGAGGGATGTTTGTGAGCCCTCAAAATATCAATGGGTGTAAACAAAAGGCCAAAGCTTCAACTGTGAAAATTTAAAATATTTTTGCAAATTTTTCCATGTCACCTTTAAAACTCATAGTATAAAGAAACTTCTTTGAGAAGGTACTTTATGCATTATTCATAGGTGTTTCTGGCATCTGCCTTCCTTACTAATACCATGTTACAGAACTGAATTTGTTTTCTTCCATTTTTACTAATGCTCTTCCTTGAATACAAGTTATACTGTGAGGAACAGAAGAGAGAAGAAATAACATGGAAAGCTGCCTAACTTCAAATGGCCAAAAAAAGAGAAAAAACCCAGTAAATACAGTTCTTACTGCTTTTATACAATCAAGAGAAAAATTAAGTCACAAGAATGTTGCAAGTGTAAATCAAAACCACAGATTACTTAAGGGGCACCGATGCTGCCTGTGATTCAACATGTTTGAATGACCCTTGGAGACTATGTTAATAAACTTTGTAATTTACTGCTAGCAATTGTATTTTTATGCTACATCCTAAGGCATTTGAACAGGAGTTAGTTATTCCCCAGGTGTTGAAATGACTGATGTGCTGGCTCAGCTCTCCAAAGAAGTACTGCAGCACTTCCAGAGGTGGGACAATGCCCAGAAGACCAACCTGCAGGAAATTTTTCCTATCGTGCCCCCATAAACCTCCATACCACTCATCTGTAAATCCACGTCTCCCCCATCAACGTGCATAGCAGATCCACAGTCACTTGTTTGGAGTTGCCTTTTGGTCTTCACAACAACGACCTGCAAAAACCAGCAGCTCTTGTGGTAGAGTCTGCTTGTCCCTGCAGAGCTGCACAGTGCAGCCCCAGGGCGCCTCATTTAGTCACAGGTTAGCATAGTGCTGTCTGGCTGGGTTTTGTAAGGTTGAGACTGGGGTGCCCAGTCCCACCAGTGCTGCCCATTCATCTCTTAGAGAAGTTGCAGGTAAGCACAAGGCAGAGCACATCCACATCTTGGAAAATTGGCTGTCCCTTCAGGTGCCCCTGGGAGGCGGGTGAAGCCACCTCAGTGTTTCTGAGCAGCATAGGCAAAAATCTCGTGATCACCATGGAAAGGCTCTGGGGACACTAAAAACAGTGATGAAGAAAAGATGAAGGGTGGCATTCAACTTCTGCTGCTTCTGGTGGGACAGAAGGGCTGAAGGAGAACATTGCTGCTGCAGGGGTCAGAATTTGTCCCCAGGCCAGGTGCTCAGACATATCCCTGTGTTGTGCTCAGAGCTGACCCTGAGGGTGGGGATGGTTTGGACACTGGGGGCTGTATGGGCATGTGTGTGGTTAGCACTGGGGGCAGCCCAGCTCCATGCTGCGGACTTGGCTTGGCCCTGGGGTGCTTGGGTGGGAGACAGGGCTGCCGGCAGCACAGAGCAGTCCTGGGAAGTCCAAAATCCTTCCTCTTATTCTCAAGCCCTATAAAGGCTGCCAAAATGATAGCGCTGCAGTGCTACCCTTGTCTTCTGCTCAGCTGGGAAAACTGGAGCCTTTGAGCGGCTGCGGGGCAGATTGGCAATGCACGGCAGAGTGAAGCCCATCATGTCACCAAGCTAATTGCACGCTTTCTGAGAGACCTTTTGCTTGTGTTCCAGCTGGGTTGAGATTTTGGCTTTAAAAACCAGACTGGGGCCATTAGTGAAGTGGGACTGGCCACAGAGGCTGGGGGAATCATCTATGGGATACAATGCAGAGCTTCTGTGTATGTCCTTGGTTCCCCCTAACTCCACTGCAGTGCCTATGGGAACAGCATGGGAGAAGGTTCAGATACACAGCACTGATAGTTATCTGCATCGCCAGTCTCCGTGATGGCAACTCCGGGCAATGACAACTTGAAGTAAGAGCACATTGTGGGAACAGCATTTTGTCAGATGAAAACATTGTGTGGTAGCTCTGGACTTCCCCGCTAGTCATGCTTACGGCTGTGGTGGGACTTTTTGACTCTACACAGCATCTTCTCACAGGCCATGGGTTAGGGGGAAGGCAGAGGAGGTTCCTCTTTGTGGTCCCTCTCTGTGGTCCCTCTCCGTCTCACCCAGTGTCAGCACCTGGCAGCGCACCCTGGTCCTGTGGTGCTTTGGGAGGCAGAGGAGAGTCCCCAAGCAGAGGATGTAGCCTGCAGGCTCCCAGGTTGGGTTTGCTCAGCTGAGACCCATGTCTGTCTCATGCTGGTTAACGTGGCTGCTGTCACCCCAACACACAGCACATGCCTGGTGCCCGACACTGCTACTAGGCACGAACCCCACACAAATCTTTAAGGAATAAAAATGGGAAAAAAAACCACCAAACAGTTTTGGTATACTCCTTTAAAAAAGAAAAAGCTTTTCCCCCCCCCCTCTTTTTTTTTCTTTTTTTTTTCTGTCCTCCAAGTAAAGCTGATAAACAAGCCAGCCATACCTTCATTGCAACTTCCAATTGACAGGGCTGGGCCAATCCTTTTGGTCTTATTAATTAGCTCTGCGCTAATGACTTCTTTAGAGCAGTACTGGCTCTTGCTGGGGAAGGTACGAGCATGTTTGCTGTGAAGCTGGCTGGACTCGGAGGCCCTGCTTTGGGGAGCTGCACAAGGGCAGAAGAAATAGGAGCCAACAAAGTGAGTTTGATCTGCTCAGCCATGTGGAAATGCAGCCCAGAAATGCTGTAGGGAAGCTGTAAGTGTAACTTATGTCACTGACCATTTTTATTTATCTTTTTATCCACCCCAATTACTGAGGCTGAGGTTTGGGTTTTGAGTGGCAATTGGAAACAAGGAATCTGGGAAGGTTATATTTAAATGGAAATACATTGAAGTAATTTCAGAGGAACTGACCCTGGCTGTCAGTGTGTTCAGTGAAAGGTTAAAAGGAGCCTTTTAAAATGTAGCTGGAGGAAAAAGAAGTGCTGTTTTCCAAAAGCAACAGAAGCCCCAGAATGCAGTTTTGGGGTCTAGTGAAGAAAAACTGGATGAAAGCAGCAGGTTTTTAGAAAGAAAAGGCTGTCAGAGTGTATCATTGGCATTTGGAAATGTTAGTCTTTAGTTTAAGAGTTTTACCTTGGAAGGCAAAGAAGAAGCGTACTTGAGAAAAGATAAAGCACTGCAGCCAGGAAAACCTGCTGGTAAGCAGCTTAAAAGAATACATAGGGAATAAGCCGCAAAGCCCTACTGGGGCCAGTGCCTGAGACTGGCAAAACCTTGGCAAAAGGCAGCCTGGCCCTTGGCAGCGTGGCGAGGCTCGTGCTATTGTGTTGTGGGGTGCAGGTTTCCTTGACAGCTGCTTTGCAATGACTTGTTGCTGCCCATTGAACTCGCTGGAGCAGGTCTCCCTGCAGAGTCTGCCCACATGCGCCTTCACCCTGCCCTCACTGGCCTCCCATACCTCCCAGAAAGCTGACAAGAGAAATAATTTGCTTTAAAACTGCCATGCGTCCCCCAAAACCCGAGACCTTGCCTACCATCACCTCTTGCACTGCCAAGCGCCAAGACTTGAAACCATCCAGGTTTAACGCCTCTCCCAGTGCTCTGAGCTGGGAAGTTATTGCGTTTATGGGCTTGCACTGGGAGCTTTGGCTAGAGTGAAGCAGGTTTTAATTTGTGCAGAGTCCATGTCAGGCCTAAATGATGTTATATCTGGGGAGTCCGGCTCTGCTCTGTGGAGCATGGTGGTTAATTAATGAAGGATTTAGCTTTCGGTCCGAGTAATATTTTTCACTAGACCCCAGTACTTTTGTGGACAATTGTCAGTATCAAAATGGCCAATTAAATTGGGTAAAGGAGGTCTGACGTGAAGAGATAATGACTGAACTACTGGATTAGTACGGAGGAGGTAGAGAAAAGCAATTAAAAAGGCAGATCTGAATATTCTGGGACACAGGGTTGGCTAATGAGAAAACAGGAGGAAATACTGAAAAAAAAGGCAAGCATTGAGTTAGGAAGACAAATCCTTTAAAAAGAAACCAGAGGAATGAATTAAATATCATTTTGAGATTAATAAGAGACCTCTCTTAATAGACTTCATTGGAGCTGACTGCTCTGATGGTCCCTTTCCATCTCAGCAGCACATTTCATTATGTTTCCAGGTTTGTTTCTTAGCCTTAATGTGCTTTTCTAGACATTTTTTAAGGTTAATATAAATAAATCTCTGGGTTCCAAAGGTGGAATCTAATTGGAGCTTAAGAAAGAGCAAGCAGAAGGGAAGAATGTGGCTGAGTGCTAGGAAATTAGAAATAAGAATAAATAGCATCATGGGACTTGGGGAAAGAACAGAGATAACCGCACAGTGTGAGATGAATGCATGAAAATGTGGAAAATTTTTGCCTGGTAGAAAGAGGAAATGGGACGTGTTGCCGCAGACGTGACAGCAGATGGCAAAATTGAGCTACAGAGACAGAGCAGAGAAACAGCAGGAGAGATTAGAAGAGGCTGTAAAGGCGATGCAGATTTGCTGCCACCAAGCAGAATAAATGCCTCTGCCAGTCACGATGGAGGTCCCAGGTGGGAGCTCAGCTCATGGCTGGCTCCAAGGCATGCTATCGGCATGCTTGGCCTGGGCTCTGCCTTGTGTGTCCTCTAGGAACACAATTTCCCACGTCTCAGTAGCACCCTGATTTTCTTGTGCTCCTGAGGCCGCGGTGGCTGTGCACTTCTTGGTTTCCTCTTCCCGCTGATGTCTAACCCCAGCTGGGAGCAGTGTGGCTTTGGTTTCTCTTGCTAATTTAAAACATAAAACCCAAGACTCAGCACCTTCTGCAATCACACTGTGGCAGCAGTGACCCAGCAAAGGAAATGTCAACCTCTAACCATCCCATAGCTCATCTCAGCATCCACTCCCTCCTGCTGTCAAGCTCATGAGAAAGGGTGGTGGTCTTGGCAAGGGGCCTCCAAATGATCCCTCTGGGGATCATCAGAGCTAAGAGAAACACTGAGATTAGAGCGGAGCTTCCTACAGAGAAACTTTTGGTAGGAAGCTCATCTCCTTACCCCATGGTAAGCTCATCCTAAGAGCTCCCAGTGGTTTGAAACTGATACAGGAGACTACAAGGACTCTAGGAGGATGGATGCAAGCTGGAGCATGCAAAAAGTGTTGGAAGGCCTGGGGAGAAGGGTGTTGGGAAGTGGTCTCTGGTATAAGTTCATTGGCCTTCTTTAGTCTTTCAAGCACTGAGCCTTCTCCAAGAGGAAGGAAGGGGAAGGGAAATCCTCCACTTCTCAAAATGTTTTTTTTTTTCCCTTAAGAAGGGGAGAAGCTGCATGTCTTCCTGCTGTTTCAAAAATGCGCTTTTTAAAAACAAATCTAGAAAAAATGAAAGGATTGTCAGTGTGATTTTTTTCTTTAATACCTAGGAAAAGAAGAGTAGGGTAGGTAATCCAAATCGGGGAATAACTCATGTCTATAGTTATGTTTTCTAAACCAAAAAATACTAAGGCCTGACTCTCCTTGCTGATGTACTGGTCTGTGCTCTGTAATTCTACTGATGTTAGTGAACCTTGAATCCTTGAAGGTAACCCCTTTTCATGCTTAGATGTACATCTAATGAAGATTCATGGCTTCAAAGTTGCTTTCAAGCACTAGAGCTGGTGTCATGCTTAACTAAGCCATCCAGTAGTTAATATACACCACACAATCATCTGCATATTTAATGCAGGGCAGAGAATTTCTATGGAGAAATCTATAGCTTTTAATCCAGTGATGAATCATTTATGGGATTTTGGATTATTCACTTTGCACTGAATTAAGTTGTCTCTCTTTCACAAAGTGAGACACCCCCCCCCCCCCCGACAGGGTCTGCATCACAGACCAGGCTGCACAGTGATGTATGTTGCTGGGATGAATTATTTATTGGACATTTTAGATCCCTTGCCCACCAGTGAACTAAGCCAGTTAATTTTAAATCTGTTCATATCCATTCCTAAGTACACAAAAAGGATTTTATGTACATGAAATTCATCTCTCCTTCCCCCCTCTCCTTCCAGTGCACTAGTGAATTATCCATGAAGTTTGGGTTGGGTTAGCTTTACACGCATAGTTTCTCTTAGGGATGCAGTGGCAGTGGCCTGCTGTGGGGAACTGTTTGTCGAAGCCATTTTTGGACCTGGTGTGGAGAAGGTGTTTGTAGGAGCCCTTCAGCTCTCAGTTTTGTCTCTCTTTAAAAGCTGTGGAACTGAAATTATTGTGATTTCTTAGCTTGTAATGCACATGGTATAGTCCTCTTAAGCCCAAGGGAGCTGTGCAGAGAACTTATCAATGGACTTTAGTATGGGGAGCAGAGAAACTCCCAAAGGCTGTAATAATCAGGCACATTTTTTTTTTTTTTTTTTTTTAATTTCATCCTGCAAGCCTCAGGCCATGCCTGGGCAGAGCTTTCCCAGGGCTTTCCTGTGAGCTCTGCTTCAAGGACAAGGGGAAATAAATGTCTCAATGGAGCAGTGAGTCAATGCTGCTTTTGAATTCTGCTTGGTGTTTTATGCCCTTGGTCCATTATCTAATGGAGAATATGATGAGGTAATTATGGAAATACACAAATTGCAACCTCATGAATACCAAAGAAATTTGTGATGATCCATGCTAAAAGAATGCATAAAAATGCAAATCATCTGTAAATGGGGAGCAGTAAATCTTGTTAATATTAATAACTTAGAGCATTTAATTGCATCAAGTCTGGTTGAAATCTAACCAAAGCCCTGTGAAGAGAGGTTTTTAAGACTCTATCCTGTGAACTGTGTCCCATGAGGTCAAGGGGAGCTCTAACTTGGATCCACTTGATAGGTTACTGTTGGCTCCTTCCATATTTGAAGGAGGGAGGATGGGACTGGTCCAGAAGGTGACACAACCCACCCAAGCAAAGGTGAGGGATGTTCTTGTCAGAGAACTTCAGACCTCAGTTGAGCACTGCTGACTATGTGCAAGATACTGGACCTGTGTCCTAGTGACTCACAGTATGAGCATTTGTGTCTTCTGTGTGGCTCTGACCGTACGGTTAGGCTAAAGCACACTGTCGAGGAAAATGTCCTGTGTGTATAAAACCCCATTGCCTTGTCAGACATGGAGATTCTGTCCTGGCTGGAGCAGTGCTGGCGAGCATGGCTGTCTCTGAAGCTAATAACAGTAGATTGTCCTTGAGGTAGGATCAGTTCTCTGTCTTCTTCTCTAGGACAGGATGTCTGTGTCATTCCAGCTTTTTAAAAGTTATTTTTTTCCCAGTTGCATTATTAATGGCTGAGTGTGTAGTAGAGTACCAACTATAGAACTCTAGCAAAGTGTATCATGTTGTCTCTGTAGAAAGCTAGCTCATCAGCTGTGGGCAGAGATGTCATCAATCTGCTGAGTTACACCAGTTTGCTCAGTCTCCCAGCACTTCTGACAAACTTGTTCCATGCTGGGGCTTCAGTGTTAATGGTCATGCTCTGGACATCATCAGCATCATTATCCTGGCATCTCTACAGGCTCTGCAGTGGCTGTGTCACAACACAGAGGAGATGGTAGAGAACTGGAGTCTGCAGAGGACTTGGCACGTGCAGAAAGCCATTAAATGACTCAGTCATGAAACTGGAATGGGAGGCTGTTGACCATGAATTTCAGTGCTGTTTCTGAGCAACCCGATCCCTCCTTCTCTCTCTAGGTTTGGGGTAGGTGTTTCCATCAGCATCCTGGGTATGAAAGGGAGAAGAAATTCCAGCTGCGTTTGGATTTTTGCCTTTTTTTGTGCTGTTGTTGTGATACCTCTGGCCAGGTGTGGGGGCTTTTGTGAGGAGTCTGCTGGGTTGAGAGTCCCTCTGGATATCCACTCACTGAAGCTTTCCCAAGACATGAACAAACTCTTTGTTTATTTTGCTTTAGACTTTGCCAGGCTTGGCAGGATTCATATTTATCAGCTTGTTCTTCCCTCTTTAGTTCATCCATTTCCTGTCTATAGCTGAGTTATTCCAAAAAAGAAACTAATTTTATAATACAAAGATACTGGATGGCACTTTCAGGCATGATGCTTGCAGCTTCATAAAACCTGATGAGGGAGAGAGAAATATTCCAAGAGAAAACGAGAAAAGGTCATGATTTATTGCTTATAAACAGCTCTCTGGATCTTATTATCTCTGCTGTGTAGCAGCCTGGAGATCTAGATTGGGCTTTATAATTCACATCGAAATACATTGTATCACATGTCTCCTGTGAAGCCACATTTTTGAATGATACGGCAAACCCTATTAAACAGGTACTCATTAAACTACACCACCTCATAAATTCTGCCTGACTTTTGTTGACAGTACACATCAAACACAAACCATTAAGTGCTTTTCATTTTCCTGGTAGTGTGCAATCATAATGTATTACATGACAAAATAATGTGTTTACATGACAGATTTAATGCTTGATCTGCTGCATGAAATGCTTCTGAGCACCAGAAGATAAGAGAAAAATGTAACATTATACTTCCAAGTGTCTATTAATTCTTAACTAATAATAAATTACAGGGGGATGCTGATAGAAATGGATGAGAGAGGCACATGCACATGGGAGGAATTCATGAGGATTGGTGACACAGCAATGAATACTAAATGCAGACATCATAACTAGAGCTAAACCGAAGCATTTCTGTGTTGGCAAGAGAGCTCCTAGAGCCTGTGGACTTGCTGCTGCTCCATGGGTGTGTGTTTTTCTTCTTTTGTGTCCTGACAGCCGGCACTGGCTTGTAGGGAAGGTCACATTAGACTTCCACTTGTCCCTCCCTCCAAAGCAGTGCCAGCAAGGGATCCCAGTTTGCCCTGTCCTGGGAACTGGCCAGGCATGTGGCCAGCACTGGAACTGGACACCAGCTCTGTGGGGACGTGAGGGTGCCATGCACTGCCCTGGCAAACCTTACTTTTGTGTTACCCTGGGGCTGAAATTGTTCCTCACTTGTCCCTCTAAAACCCTGTGAGCAGCAAGGCTTGCTATAGTGAGACGTTTTTCCTTATAGCCTGACAGCCAAGTGAGCACCATGGGATGCTCTGCAAACTGGGGAGCAGCTCTGCAGACCTTGCAGCTCCACAGCAAGCCTCTGCGTGGATGTTGTGCAGGGATGATGGGTTCATCGAGGGACAAGGGCAATCACCAGTCCCCTGGGGCTGGGAGAGACAAATAAAAGTCAACCCTTGCCAGCAAGGGTTTGCTTGCAAACTGTCTCCCACCAGCAAAAGAAAGGAACCAAGTTTCTGTTTTTTTCCAGCTGAAAGACCTCCTTTTTTAAAAAATTGTTTTTTCCAGCTGGGAACTGGTTCATCCCTGCACCTCCTGTGCTGATCCATCCAACCTGTGCACAGTGCTGACCATGTGGCTTCCTGCCCTCATCCTGTGTGTCCCAGCCAGTCCAGCGCATGCACCTCCAAACCAAACCCCAAGGGAAGGTTTGCTCCCATGTGAATGAATGGTCATGTTTGAGCAATGATTTCATGCTTTGGTTTAGGTACTTGCCTTCAAAATAGAGGACAACCAAATTAAATCTCAAGGCATTCTGTGCCAAATTTCATTTTACCTTTTGAAAACTTCTAAGGAAACTGCTTTTACTTTTGTTGTTGGTTTGTTTTCATCAGAAATGGTTGCTAGTTTTGGACTTTCTTTATGAAGAATTGTCCTTCAACAAGTCTCATTTCTCCACAGTGCTACAAGTCCACCACCAACCCTTTCCCTCTATGAAACCTTACTGTGATCCTCGACTTCCATACCCAGCAGATAACTGTCAGGGCCCTGAATTAAGAATTCCAAGTGTAGTATTCAGGCACTTCACAAGTTTAGAGTATGAGGGCAGCTGTGTCTATTAATCTTTAAAAAGAACCCAAATCTTTGTTTTTTATTGCAAGTGGGAGCTAAGAAGGAATTGGTATGTGGGAAAACAATGCTGTAATAATGACATACAATCAAAGGGAGGGTAATAAACCTGTGAGTTCTCTGTATTCACTGGGGGAGCGTGCTGGGGAGCAGGAGCTGAGGCTTGTTTTAACTACAGACAGCTTTCTCCTTTCAGTGTTTACGGCTTTCTCAATCACTCTGCTCATCTGCTGCTAGAGGCTTTTATTTACTGATAAGGGCTGTTAACCAGTTGGAAAGTCAGAGCAATGAAGTTATGTAAAATGCAGCAAACCGTTTTTGGCAGGTTAGAGCCATGGTACCAGAGGAGTGAGGGAGATGGGAGGGCTCCTGCCCCTCCTGTTGGAAAGGGAAATGTCCTGAGGAGGGGACAAATTGCAATAAACCGTGTGTGTGTGTATAGATAGATATATATATACACACTGTTTACATGTATATAGGTGTATCTATACACATACCTATATGTGTTCCTGCTTCTTGGCATCCGCTGGTGCTGTTGGGACAATGAATTTGTCTTGTTTATTCTGGTCTCTCTTTTTCAGAAAAATTTCTAAATTCTCCTTTAACAGGGAAATGAATAACAAATGCTGATTTGCAATGGGAGGGGTGCTCAGACTGCCTTGCCCCAGTGTGGTGAGAGCAGTATCTCAGAGAGAGAACGACCAGTTAACTCCAGGGAGTCTTGGAGGTACATTAAATGCTACCTCCAAAGTGACTTTGTAGTATCTTTCCTTATCTGGAAGCAAACAATAATAGAAATGGAAAAAAAAACCCTGATTTTAACATTGCAATTTTCCTTTCAGTGTCTTCAGAGTTGTGTCTCTGCAAGGATGCAGGGAATAGTGCTGTGGCTGCAGCATTTTCTTTTTTAGTGCAAGAGTTTGTACCAGCAAAGCAGCAAATGTGTGTAGCCTTCCTCGTGTGTCCGTGGGTGCTTTGAAAAATCCCAGGCTTTGCTGAGGATTCTGATTTTCTTGTTTATAAGCCATGTCTGGCAGTGTGATCTTATTTCATGGCATTTTGCCCCCGAGACAGTAATTTCTAACCTCTGGAGCTCTGCGTATGAAGCTATTGCAAAATTCAAGAAGAGAGTGCTATTAGTTTGAGTTCTTAAAGGGATATTCAGCATGGAAAGCTGCAGTCTGGGACATAAGGCCTTATGATCCCTGGTGAACTGTTTTTTTGGTTTGGGATTGGAAGTTTATTCTATATGGGGTTTTTTGCAGAGGCAACAGTGACTCTGGGTGTGCTTTGTTTTGCTTCCCCAGCCATTATTTCTTTATTCTTATTTGCTGCTTTCTGGGGGAATTAAAAATTAATTGGGAATGTCATGTCTGGAAGGTCATGTACAATTACTACACATATATAAAACCTATACAGTTTTTAAAGTTAAAAAAGTGCCAAACAAACAAAAAACTAAACCCAAACAAAAAAACTTTTTCCAATATCCAGCTACTATCTTTCAGATCCGTCTTGCAAATTGTTAACATAATTCAGCCCACCTGACTGCACTTCTAACAGTTTTTCCAGTCTTCCAATTTTTAAAAGGTTTCTAATTTGCTTTAGCTCATTTCATGTCCCCAGGGTTGTGGATTCTCTTTAAACTCTGTATTTCTCACCAACCATTTGGAAGTCTCAATTACTGCAGTGCAGCAACATCTAATTTTCAAATAAATTCCTGGAAAAGCAGGCATCCTTTTCAAACCTCACCTCCATTTGGTCATCACTTGAAAAATGGGGAGCACTGGATTTTACAGAAGCATTTCAGTTCCCCTTTGCTCTTTCAGAATCTTTTTGCCCTGAAACAAATTGGAAAAATTCTGTAGCATCTTCTTGTAAAGTCTCACCTCTCAGATTGTGTATGATAGAAAGGCACCTACCTACCACCATACCTCCCTCCTACATTTATTCTTGAGAAATTTCCATCTACCCACAAAGAAATACGAAGTCAAAACTGGTGACTCTGGAAGTGGTCCACTGTAATGTGACAGCTCCTCCTCCCAAAGCAGCACTGGTAGCCTGGGAGAAATACTGCTGACTGCAACAACCAATTCACTTGATTTTCCTTTTCCACTCTGGAAACAGTTTGTTCAAAGGCCTCTGCAGTCAGGGAGCCTGAGAGAGTAGTTTTAAAGGGTCTAGGAAAGGATTTACTCTTTGCATTGGTTGACAGACTGCAATCTTCAGTGTAGAGCAATTAACTGAAAACCAGGGAAGGAAAGGCTGTTAAAGGTGAATATCATGTGAATCTTGGCTCAAGATGGTAAAGCCCAGCTTTCAAGCTAGTTTGTTCCCTGTTTTTTGTTTGTTTTTTTTTTTTTTCTTGAAAGAGGTGTAAGTTCAAGGGAGAGAGATCTGAGGGGTTTTGGATGGTTGTAAAGCTGCTTGGTTAGGATGGAACATCTCCTGCCGGAGAGCAGAGCAGGTGCAAGGTGCTCCCTGTGAAAGCCTGACGGGGTTTTGACCAAATGCTGGTTAGAGTAGCTGATTTCCTCTATTTCTATAGACCTATGTGTATAAACTTCCCAAACTGCTGTTGTAGCTGGTCTCCTCTAGCATTCTGGCTTTTGGGTCCAGCACACCGTGACATGGTCACAGCAGGGCAGGACCTTCTGCTGCCTGGCAGGCTGTGGTTGCTGCATTCGCACTTGACGGGTTTGCCCAGCTACTTCATAATTTGGAAGGTCACTTTCCAAACCATGGTCTCTTAAATGTGTTTAATATTGGCACTGAATGTGAACCACGCTTTAAGAAAGGCTGGTATGAATCCTTTTAGAAAAATCACAGCCAGCAAGTCTGCCCATATGTATGCCGGTGTGTGCACTGGGTTCCCTTTTCTACCCTCTGCAGGAAGGATTTGAGATCTCCTTGGCTGATGTTACATTTTCTGGTGGAGATGCATTAAAAATTGATTACTTTTTTTTAGCAGGCTCCACTACTTTCCTGCTGGGGCAATTTATGTAGAACTAGATTTAAACATCTCCTATTTACTCGTAAATTGTATTGACCTGGTAAAATCCATGCCATTTTCAGCAAAGTCTGTTCCATTTGGAAATAAGATATGAATCTCCTGACTTCAGAGAGCTTTTCTAAAAAACCCTCATCTGAGGCACAAGTGGGGTCAAAGCAAGCTAGAAACTGAGATCCAAAATTTTCTGTGCCCCCTCCCCACCTAAGCTGCCACCTGATACCAAACTCTCCTAATGTTGTTTTCCCACATTAAACACCCCCAACCATCAGAAAGTTTTACTTCTTGGAAGTTCTACTTGTGGGTTAATAAAATCCACAGTCTTAACAGACTCAGCTGCTGTTCTCCTGCTGCCCCGTATTTGAACCCCTCAGAGATCCAGAAATGAGGCACGCAGCTGGCCGTCACCTCCAAGGGGCTCAGCCTGCCTCTCCCAGGGCCTTGAGACTGAGTTTCCTATAAAATGTAATTGCTGCTGCTTTCTTTTAAAACACGGTCAGAGCAAGGAGAGGTTCTGAGGGCAAAAGCTCTTCCTTATAAAGTAACCTGTAATTTACAGCATGTGCACATGCATTGGAAATCAGGAAACCGTTTCCTTCTCTGGAGGGAGTCTAAACCTGTTCCTCCCAAGAGAGTGGCTGAGCCAGTGGCTGCTCTGGAGTTGGGACACCTTTCTCTGTTGTCTGGAGCTAGGATACTGCAAAGAAAAAGATTTGGGTCCCACTGGTGGCAGAGAGGAAGTACTGTCAGAATGAATGGGATCCAGTGAAAGGGAGACCTGGGCTTTGCATTTTCCATTCAACACCCATTCAACCAAGTGTATAAGCTTTTGGACCAGGAACAAAGTCCTTTTCCCTCACTGTGAATGTCTTACCAGGCAGCTCGTACCCATGTAAATCCTGGGTCCTTTCTTGCCTGGTAAGAAAATTGCAGGTGGATCTGCCCTCTGGGTGATGGTGGTGGTGGTTCTAGATCAGGTTCTAGAATGTTTTATGGGTCTAGACCAGGTTCTAAATCACTTTATTGTTCTAGATTGTGTTCTAGAGATCATTATAGACAACTTTATGGATCTAGAGAGCATTCTAGATCTAATTCTAGTGCTCATTCTATATCGCTTTATGGCTCTAGAGAGCATTCTAGAGCTAATCCTAGAGCTAATCCCAGACCACTTTATGTTTCCAGGAAGCATTCCAGATCTAATTCTAGCACTCATTCTAGATCACTTTATGTTTCCAGATAGCATTCTAAATCTCATTCTAGATCTCATTCTAGATCCCTTTATTGCTCTAGATAGCATTGTAGATAGCATTCTACATCACTTTATGGTTCTAGACTACATTCTAGCTTGCTTGTTGGTTCTAGATCACTTCATGGTTCTAGATCAGTTTCCAGGCTGGCTTAGGGCTCCACGGGGTTTTGAGGGGTGAGGACCTAGTTCAGGCAGCTGTTTTGGCATCTCATGAGGATTTGGAATAGTTGCTGATGATTATAGCAAATCTCACTGGGGTGGTTTTTTGTTTTGTTTTGGTTTTTTTTTGCCTTGCATGTTTTTTTCTTCTTTGTGGCTCTTTTGAGTTGAAGGCCTGTAGGATCATCCTGTAAACTGCAGCTCTCCCAAGTTTCTAGCATGCTGGCTTGCCCTGCCTCTGTGAATCTTCTTTTCACTGGAGGCCCAGAAGGTCAACTAGATCCTGGGCTGCATCAAGAAAAGTGTGGCCAGCAGGTCAAGGGAGGTGATTCTGTCCCTTTATTCTGCTCTCCTTAGACCCCACCTGGAGTACTGCGTCCAGGTCTGGGTCCCCCAAAGCAAGAAGGATGTTGAGCTGTTGGAGTGGGTCCAGAGGAGGGCCAAAAAGATGGTCAGAGGTCTGGAGCACCTCCGCTATGAGGACAGGCTGAGAGAGTTGGGCTTGTTCAGCCTGGAGAAGAGAAGGCTCTGGGGGGACCTTATAGTGGCCTTCCAGTGCTGAAAGGGGGCTACAGGAGAGATGGGGAGGGACTTTTTACAAGGGCATGTAGCAACAGGATGAGGGGTAGTGGATTTAAACTGGAACAGGGCAGATTTAGACTAGATATTAGAAAGAAATTTCTTCCTGTGCAGGTGGTGAGGCAGTGGCCCAGGTTGCCCAGAGAAGCTGTGAATGCCACATCCCTGGAGGGGTTCAAGGCCAGGCTGGATGAGGCTTTGAGCAACCTGGGCCAGTGGGACGGGTCCCTGCCCATGGCAGGGGGATTGGAACTAGATGATCTCTAAGGTCCCTTCCAACCCAAACCATTCTGTGATTCTGTGACTTCCAAGGCAGCTACTAATCCCTGTGCAATGCTCCTCTTCCAGGCCCTTTACTCCAGTAGCCAGATCCACTCCAGTAGGCAAGCACCTTTACTCAACCCCCAAAACTGCCTTGCCTAAATTTCAGATGCAGAAGGTACTTTCATCCAGTCCCAAGTGTATGCACACAGGAATGAGTGAGCTACTTGATGAACTGATTAAAGATTTATAGTTCTTAGAGCACATACCTCTCTTTTGGGGAAAATCCTGGATCAGAAATCCATCTCTGTCCTCACTAATCCGTGTATTATTCTCTCTCATTACTTTGTATGGATTCTTTTCCATTTCACACTGCAGCATTGGGTCACCAGTATGTGTCTGATATTTAAATACATTGTTTAGCTGTCTCCTGACTCTCTGGTATTTGGTGGCATCTGTTAGCATGGTTGATTCCTCGCTATTTATTTAATGATGATACCTTAATTTTTTTTCATAATAATATCAAAATCCTACTGGCCCATTAGCAGGTCATATTCTGCCTGAATCCAAAGTTAACTCTTTCATGCCTTTTCTTTCCATTTTACTACCTGCAGTATGTTATCAGGAATTGTTTTTGTCTCTTCTGACTTTCCAAGTGATACAAACCCCATTTATGGTGTCATCTCATGGGAAGAATGGGGAGCAGAGAGCTCTCCCCTGCTATCACATACTTCTGTGCTACCATTCAGACACTGGAGTGAAGTGCCTGGGATATTTAGGGAGCTTTACAAGAGAGTATCTACCCACACTGCATGCCACACAAACCCAATGTAGTAGGACCAGACTTCTGCCTGCTTCCTCTGTTCAGCTGTATATTTTTGAGTAAACATTTCAAGTCAGGGATGATTTTTAAGGTCCTTTCCAACCCAAACCATTCTATGATTCTATGACTCCCCTTGTTTTAAGGAAAGGAGGGTGGGACCCAGTTTCCTGGTTGGGGTTCCTAGGCATTATTTTAATAGAAATAGAAATCCTTTTCTCTTCCCAAAGCCCACCACAACCCAGAGACTTGTCTCTAGGAATATGGGAGGAAACCAGCAAGCAGTTCTTGCTTTTTGGTGATGAGCAAGTTGCTGCAGCAAACAGCAAGCCCAGCACTGTGCTTGGGCTGAGCGTAGCCATGGGCTGGCTACACACAGACACAGATGCAGATGAGTGGCGTGTTCTCCTGCTTGCACAGCCCTTGTGTTTCTCAAGGACTGGTCCCTCTGAAGAGCGACTGCTCCACGTCTCTCTGGGCATGACCCACTTGCTGCATCTCATCAGTTGTGATGGGCTTTTAATATTTTAAAATGTCAAGAACATTTATCATCTCCAGCAGTGATGAAACCTTTCTTCGATGTTCCCAGGCTTGTGAAAGTGGTGTTGCAAGGGACTGAAGAGCACTTCTGTTTAGTTTCAAATCTACTTGTGGCAGCTGGGATGTATCAGCCCCATGCTCAAAGCAGCACAGCACGGTGACCCCTCTCGGTGGGCTGCTTTCTTGGTCTCATCTGTATCCCTTCAGGGTGTCTCTCATCCAACTAGCCCTTCCTGAAATGCATAGCAGATGCAGGCTCACTGTTTCCGCTTGGGATTTCTCACCATTTTCCTGTGCTGGACTGCCTGAGCGACAACAGCAATACCTCTAGCATCATTCTCCATCAATCAGAAAATCCTGTGAGTTCCCTAAATTGCAGCTATTCCTCTTGCTTCCTCTGGATTCACAATAATAATAAAAGACAGCCGGACTGTGCTGTGTAACACCACCTTTGCTTGGCCAGAACACCCTGGTTTGCATGTTTTGAGGACATGGCAATACCTTAACTCCAGGACTTCAGTACCTGACTATGCCAACAACTGCCCCATCCTGTGGATGGGTAGAAAAGAGCCAGCTGTTGGAGAGACATCACAGCAGCGTTTTGGAGAGGCTTGGCTGCTGGAAATAAGTATTGCTCAGAAACACCTCTATGGCCTCCCTACAACAGATAATGTGAACACAGAGGTCTTGCAGATAATCCATTCTATTCTTAGGAGGACTAAAAACCCATGAATTTTAAATTCCTTTTGTATTTTCCACCTTATCAAGCATATGTGCCTCAGCGGTACAGTATCTCTAACCAGAATGGAAGTGAGCTCATGTTGTTCAGAGTGACAATTTCTGCCAGCCCTGTTCAGACTTTGGCTCCCATTCATCCAAGAAGGGCTGCACCCCCAGAGAGTGACACTGATGTTGGTGCACCAGGGCTAACCTCCCAGCAAATGCCACTCTTATTTCCTGGGTTGCAGAGGGCATCTGGTGTATGCCTGTCCCTGCTGCACTCAGATGAGCTTTGACTTAGTTCTCCCACGAGAAGAATGGGATCTTGACTAAACTGTCTTCAAGCGGTGCAGTCCGTTGTGCTTTGGAGATACTGATAAGGGGTGTGGGAACTCCACCAGGATTGGTCCGAGACCTCCCCTTGTTTTGTTTCTGGTTTGATTGCATCCAAATCATAGCTGTAATTTCTTACCATGCCTTTCTCCACTTAGCACCAATATTTCTTCCTTATGAAAACACTCATTTCCATACTGGCTTTGACTTTTTTGATAAACAAAGTTGACCTTTAAAATGTCCCATAGCCTCTTACTTTTTCTAAGTCCTAAATTGTTTTGTGCTTCTCTTTTTCAGCCAGTTCAATATTTTAATATGCTTTTGAAAAAAACATTGGCACCAGAGTTGAATGAACATCCTGGGTTTGTCTCGCCAGTTGCACAGTCAGGAGTAAAACTCACCTTCTTTCCTCTGCTTGAGCTGGATATGTCCCAAGTCTTTCATTTCAATACTTCCTGTGATAGAAAATCTATCAGGCACTAATGGAAGATGTTGCCATGGTTAATTACTGTCTTTGGTTTGCAAAAAAAAAAAAGCTAGAAAATGACTCCCCATACTTAGCTTGGATTGATCCAGTTTCAGCTTTCAGCCATTGGGTATAATCCTGCCCCTGTAGATTAAAGAGGTCTTACTTAATAGAAATTCATGTGGATACTTTAGTGACCTCTTAACCTCCTCTTGGTGAAATCAAATATGTGGAAGCTCTTTGGTCTCTTACTGCAAGGCAAGATTTCCTGATGAGGGTCAGGGCAGGCCAGCGGGGTCCAGGTCAGAGATCACAAAAAAAAAAAAAAGAAAGAAAATATTTATGTTCTTGGCCCACTTTCTGGAAACCCAAAATAGATGAACTGTGAGAAGGGACTGGGCATTTAAATACATTTCCTCTCTCCTCTCCTTATGATTCAAATTAACAGAGAACTAATGAATAAAATTAATCAGGCACTGTTTCATCCATCTCCTTCATGAAAAGGCAGGTGAGCATTAAACTACATTAAATATTACTTTCTTCTGAGCAAATTGAGATTCCACACAAATACAGTTAATTAAAGTTGAGACCGGCCATCTACATGAATATATACAAGAATGATTTGAATACAGATACTACAAGATTGGAGGAGGGAAGAAGGAAACCTGCCTGTGCCCCTAAAAAATCCATTTGAACAGCTTAATGCAGTATTTCATATTTAACTTCAGAAAGGCATTTACTGTTAATGAGATGATAAATGTGCTGGAAAACAAGACAAAGTGATCAAAGCAGGAAGTTCTTGAGGTGTATCACTTGGCGAGAGTGGAAATGGGAAGGAAGCGGGTTACTGTGAAGGCAGACAGGCAGGTGGGCACCCAAAGTGGTGTCTCGTAGTCCCTTCTTGGCCCCTTTGGCTTCCTGCTCTTCCCTCTTTCTTCCCATTCCTCCTGATGTTGCTAATGAGCCCTGATCATGCTGTCCTGCAGGTCTGAGATGAATGTAAATCAAAAGACAATCTCTGCTCAGTGATTTTTCCAACCTGCGTGCATTTGGTTGTCCAAAACAGCAGTACCAGAGGCTAGATTAATAAGCTGGTCACAGGAGTGGAGTCCTGTTGAATGAAGATAGCATAATTTAGCCCTTAAATCATAGGAGATTTTGGAGATTCTTGTATCGCTGGGTGAATTTCATGGTTTTAGTGACCCCCAAGCAAGGACAAAAAAATATTGCTTTCTGTCTAAAGCCACTTTCTGCAAAAATAAGATACAGTTTCTGGACACAGAAGAGTGAAGGCATCATAGTTTCAGACTATGGGTATGAGATTTATATTTGCAAAATTTTCATTTGTTATAAGACATTGATAGGCTGAATTCAGTGTCCCCATTCCCCTCTGGAACTGACTTTCTCCTGGGAACGGGCTGCTGAAGCATTTAATATTTAGATTGCTGCAAAAACTATCTGCAGCAAAACTGCACCAAGAAAATGGGAACATGTTATTAGAACAGAACAGACTATTTCAGCTGGATGAGACCTACAATGATCACCTAGTCCAACTGCTCAACCAATTCACATCTGACCAAAAGTTAAAGCGTGTTATTAAGGGTATTAAGGGTTATTATATAAGGGTTATTAAGGTCCAAATACCTCTTAAACCCTGACAGACTTGGGGCACCAACCACCTCTCTGGGAAGCCTCTTTCAGTGTTTGACCACCCTCTCGGTAAAGAAATGCTTCCTAATGTCCACTCTAAACCTTCCCTAGTGCAACTTCAAACCATTCCCACATACCCTGTCACTGGATACCCTGGAGAAGAACTCAGCACCTCCCCCTCCACGTCTCCTCCTCAGGAAGAGCAGGCTGCACCAACACCAAATACAGTGGGAGAATCACCTCTTTTGAGGTGCCATCCTTTATAAGGGTTTTGTTGAAGCATAGCTTCATTGCCCTTTCAGTTCAGGTTAAGGAACATCAGGCAGCCAAACCCCCTCAGATCTCACTTTGCAGTTGCAGAGCTGGCAATTCAGCACACATTGCTGGGATAGTGGAGGTATCTGCCTCGTGAAGGCTCTACCTTTCCTTTTCTTCCATGATGAAGGGATAAATTATTGCCTTTCTGGGCATAAATCACTTCTGGTTGTGGGAGGTCAGGTGGAAACCTCCCTGAAACCCAGTTATACAATGATTGACTACTGAGGAGGTTTTGTACCTTTCTTTGAAGTATATGGCTGTTGTCACACCCTTACTTGACAGTTGTGAGAACAAGAAGCTGGTGTTGGCTCATACAATTCAACAGACTTTAATGCAACAAGAGCCACTAATACATTAGAGGAGAGTGCTTGTGAGGAGGGGAGAAAAATCCACTGAGTGATCACAGGAGTGTCTTGCTCGTGCCATAAGCACTAAACCACAACAGCAGCAATGGGCCAGTGACCATCCTCTTTGGATGCCCGGAGGTGGCATGTACCGGCCTGCACTGGTAATGCCACGCAGGTCAGGTCAGAGGAGAGCCAAACTGTGTGTTATGCATATATTTAGACTGTATGACATGCAGGACAGAGGAGAAAATAAGATAATGGTTGTTTTGGTTTGAGATGTGTAGGCACTTTCTCTGACAGGGAAGAAAAAAAGAATCTGAGAAAGGAAAGACAGTGTCTTTTGATTTGTATAATGCAGAACAGTACAGGAGCTAACAGGGGAATGCTAGGAATGATGACAAGGGAGAAAAGGAGGGACAGAGCCACTCCTTGAAACTGTAGGCTTCGTTTGGCCATTAGGTGACACTCTTTTGCTACATTTCCGACAGCCAGTGCTGCAGGTGGACAGCACTAGGCAGACACGAACTCTCATTTTGGGTAAGCCAAGTGTAACTGTTTCCTCAGTGTACAGATTTAGTGCACGTAGGAACTTTATGAGAAATTTTCTGATCAAGAACCTTTCACTTCTTGCAATTCCTGATTAATTTAGATCTCCACTTTAATGTGATTGAATATTCAGGAACCATCTTCCTCACGTTCAGAATACTAACTACCAATATATTTTGCTTGATTGAAATCTCTATAGGTAGGTATTGTGAGATAACTCAGTCATCAGCTCCAGGGTGTAACTGTTTAATTTGTGCAGAGGGTGGCATTTCAGCACCATGGAAAGTAACGGAGTCCAAGAAAGGTACGTGAATAACGAGAGAGTCAACCAGGGAGTTATTTTGCTGGTGTTTCTGGCTGTGACACTGAGCTGTCTAACAACTTTGGTCAAAACAAAGACTCTGAAAGCAGAACAGAATAACCCCAAAGTCAGAGAAACGAGTTTTCCATTTTCTGGCAACAAATATAAGTGCATCTGTTCCACCTACATTTCCACTGTCTTCTATAACTATAATAAAAGGTAAATGCATGCTTGGCCATCCCTCGAAAGACCAGCATTGACTTCTCAGGTTACATCCATATCATAACGACTCAGTTGAGAATGATGGCATACATGGAAAAGGCAGTAGCATTAATTTTTTTCATGAGCATTTGGAAGATTTACAGCAAACTTACATCTTAGTTTTTACATACTTAGTGAAGTAACTAGATTAGTACTAATTAAAGACTATATTTTATTTTTTTAAAAACCAGTCATTTATGGATTGCAGATACAAAATGTCGTTTTTTACTCCTGACTAAGGTTTTGTTTGTTATTGCTGCAGTAAGCAAATGGAAAGTTTCTCTTTTCTGCAGTGTACCTTGCTGGGCGGAAAATTGTCAACACAAGAAGTGAAGGAGACTAGTGCGGAAGGCATTATATATTCCTTTTTAATCTTTTTAATATCCATGTATAAGGGACACAGAGCTGCCTGCAGTGGCCTCTCCCCAGGTGATGGAGTGCCTCTGCTCAGGGTCACTTAAATATGCCTCTGTTTGTTTGCTCTGGAACCCACCTATCTTCTTGAATAATTCACGAGCACAGTTGAGCCCAGGAACCCTCTTTAATGAGTTTGGGAAGTAGCCAGGGCTTAGTGCTGCAATCAGCTTCGGACTGCTGAAGTGCAGAGCACAGGGTTCTGAATGCCAACCTGAGGCTCCAGTGTGTTCCTAAACAATACTGGTCTTCCAGCAAAATTGCTCACTCAATGAGGACAGGATAGGGAATAGGCTCCAACAGGAAGCGGCCAGACCCATCCCAGTGTTTCTTCTCCTTCAACCCTTCAAGATAATTAAACTCGATAAGAGGTAAGGGACAAAGATTTAATTTCTGCTGGGAGGGCACTCTGATGCTTCTGTTCCTTTTTCACTTGTTTTTCCTGTCTAGGGCCAGATCCTGTCTGTTTTGCAGGTGTAAATGAGTCATTGGTGCTGGAGTTGAAGTGCTGTTCAATGGGAAGCCAGGGTGGTTGAACTGGATTTGGAGGAGCTAGTGCAGATGGTTATATTCTGCCTTTACAGGATTGGGAATATGTCTATTTGTTCATCTGCTAAGAGCTTCTCACTCATGATGCTGTTCATAAACACAAGAGCAATCCAGCCTTGTGCTTTCTTTTGTGCCAGATTTCTGGTTGCGTTGCAGAGGGAATTGGGTCTCACAGGTTCCCATTGCAGTATCTGTGTACTACAACTCAAGAACAAGAAATATTAAAAGACCTATGAAAGCACTCACTGCAGTAGCCACCAGCCTTCATCCTCCTCCTGCTGAGCGCCTCCTCTCTGGGATAAACCAGCCGAGAACAGGATTCACAGACCCGCTCCAGCCTTGCTTGTATCCATAAGCTTGCTTACAAGTTTTTGGAGAAAAATCAGCTTTGCAGATACGCTCTACTAGTCTGCAATGACTTTGGTGTTGGTTTTTCATTCCATTGGCATACTCGTATTTACTTTTTCGCAACACTTTAGGTATTTTTTTTTTTGCTGTCTTCCTTTCTGCATCTGTGTGAAGTAAGCCAGGCAATTTTCTGTTTGAATTGCTTCTGGGGAAGGCACATTAAAGCCATACACATTCTTGAAAGGCATGTTAAAGACTTAAAGGGTCATCTTAGGGACCCAGCTGTATGCCTTGAGTCCTCCAGTATGTAAAAAAGGGCCATAATCTGGATGAGTTGTTCTGATCCTTTCAGGAAAGAAAATTTTTAAAAATAGCATAATTTTCAGTAATTTTGGTTGGCTATTATGGAAAGCTTTCCAACTACAAGTTCATTAGAACAAGCTGAAGGAGGCTTTTGACAGCAGGCTATGCTATCACCTGTCAAATGCTAGTGGATTAGATCCTGCAATAAAAAACAAATTGACTTGATGTCCTCTTGGATTCCCTGTTTCTGACCTGATCTCCCAGATAAGGGAAAGTAAGCATTGCATTATTGACCTCGGTGAGTTTTTAAAGACTTGTGTATGTTTGGCTTTTCTTCCATAGACCTGAACTAGACCGGTGGTCAGGCAAGATTTGTGTTCTCCCTTGTGCAGTGATCCTGTCATTCAGCAAGATGGTTTTGCTCCCCTTGTTAGTAGCATGGGCTCAGGGGGGATTGTCAAACCTGGGAAATTAGGTATTTAGAATACTTATTCCTGTTGCAAAATGAGCTTGAAAAAGCAAGGTTCAGGTCCCAGTAAATTATATTTTTGGATTATGTCCTTTTGGCTGATCTGTTGAAACATTTTATATTTTCCATAATGCAAAATAAATACTGGAATGAGAGTCATACCACACTGCTGCTGAAGCGGTTGAAGTGCTCCATCTCGACATTTCAGAATAGAAGACAGATGTTACCAAGATGTTTATGGGATGGCCTGTGTTTTTCTTTAATGAAAAGTAATTAGCGAGCAAATGTCCACAGAAGGTCTGAACTTTAATGAAATGGGATTTTTCTGATAGGAGACGTTTTAGGGAAACTTACTGCTGCTTTTTTTGGTAGTTAATTGGCATACCCTTTCTGTGCAAATGCTGTTAATCCTGCCTGTGTGATTTGATCAGAGCATCTTCCTCCCGGAAGACATTGCTCTGCACACCACTCTCTGCTGCATCCCCAGGGCTTTTTGCTCTACAGAGATGCTCTGTGAGAGCTGCCATATCTTTCCCAAATGGTGCAATGGGATTTGTGCCAACCTTTAAATAGAAGTGAGTTGTGTCTTTAGAGATCACTTGGCTGTAGCCTCAGTGCTAGTGGAAAGCTATACTCCAGGACCAGTGCAGGAGGTCTTTGATGAGATGCTGGAGCTGGGGTGAACCCCATGGACTATCTCATAGTGGCTGCTTGTGGAAATCTTGTGTAACAGCAAATATGGCTTATTGCTGTGACCACGTCTTGCTGCAGAGCCTTAGGTTAGAGGTGGGTTGGCTTAGACACGTTGGGTGACTCAGAAGTGCTCTGCACTGTTATACTTCCGAAAAAAAAAAAAAAAAAAAAAAAAAAAAAAAGGAAAGGTGTAGTGATAGGTTCCATCTAAGTCTGCTTTCTGTAATGTACCATTAGACATAAAGCAGAATTCAAGGTCTGGGGTCTCCTGCTTGTTAATGGGAAGAGCTGGCCTGCTGTGCTGGCAGCACTGTTCCTTCGGTTGCAATGTGGACTCTGCAGCCCAGGGAAAACAGGAGCTCACCA
Source organism: Pterocles orientalis (assembly GCA_011057875.1). Taxonomy (NCBI): domain Eukaryota; kingdom Metazoa; phylum Chordata; class Aves; order Pterocliformes; family Pteroclidae; genus Pterocles; species Pterocles orientalis. Next base: position 1,833,786 of record WKFP01014582.1, on the reverse strand, counting down.
TTTCTCCCTGGGAAATAAGATGTGAAGGTAACCACAAACTTTGCACAAGGAAATGCAAAACTAAAGCATGACCCAGATAAATGATATAAGGAGAATTCAGGCACAGCTACAGTCCCTTTCTTTGTACCTCTTGCTAAAGAGGAATTTAGAGTTTTTTGTAGCCATTTCCAGGTAGTTCTCACCCTTTCCTGCAGTGCCAGAGGACAGCTCACCTGTCTGAAGTTGCTCTCAAGACCTCAGAGGAAGGTAAGGCACATATAACATTGTGGTGGTCATTGCTTAACCTTTCTGCTTGCCAGCTTGAACGTGTCTCAGTGGTAGGACTCGGCACCGGACAAGGCAGATAACAGGCTGTGGAGAGATACCAGCGTGTTTCACCCTGACAGACTCTCTCAGGCTGGACTAATTGAACGGATAAGCATCTTTAGAGGTGAAAATGTACCTGTTCCACTTGTATTCACATATCCGTGGTGACACTGAAATCTTTGCAGGTAATGCTGTTGGATTTGTACTTCTCCCCATTTGGGGAAAAAGTTAAATCTTAATAGTTTAAACACTAAATCATCCCACATGTTCAGAGCTGCCAAAGAAATTGTAGAAATAACCCCAAATATATGATTATACTCTCAGCTGTTTAAAGTTTTAATCTGAATTTAATTGCATTTGGGGAGTGGAGGTGGTGGTGGGAGTGTTACTACAGAACACTGAAGCTTCAGCACTTGCCAATTTGAAGGTGACTTCTCAAAGGAGAGGCTTTCTTAAGAAGGTTTTCAAGGTCAGTCGCACTTATTTTTAACCAAAAAGAAGGCTCTTGAAAAAAGATTCTGATCAGCAAAACCCTTGATCTTTCACTGTGGTTTCATAGATTCTTTTTAGAAGACTTTGCCACTTTTTCCTGCTCGTTATTTAACTGAGAAGCTTCACGCCTATGCTCAGAGAGATATTTGACATTTGTGTGTTAGAAGTTGTTCAGGTAGCAACTCTTTTAATAGAACAAGCACCTTCCTTCAGTAAGCTGGACTTTGACTGGCATGTGTATAAAAGCGTCACAGTCTGGACAGCAAAACCCCACAGGTCTGGGAGAGATGCTATTTATTCTTGAGAATGAAACAATTTTTTGTTAATATTAACACAGCTCTGGAAGCCAGTAGCCAATACTCCAGGAGATGGTTTGAGACAGCAGTATATAGAGATGCAATTCCTCCAAGGGGTCAGTGGTATAAAACCCTGGCAGTTTACCCACCTTTCTACTTCTCTGAGAGCCACTGGAGAGAGGTGGTATGTGTGAACCAAAATGTCTCAGGTAACCTCAAAATAGCTCACGAGCTTTGTATGCTGTGAGGTTCTGGGATGGATCTCACTGTAGAAAGAGGTTTGCTATTTCCTTTAGCATACCATATGAGTATTAATGACTCGTTATCAGCAAAGTATCAACTCAGCGTTACTCTCATCAGGGCAGGTTCTGCCATACTGGGATGGAGTTAAGGTGAAGGGATGTTTGCTGCTACCTGTGACAGAATTAGGATTTAGCCCTTACATGTTCTGAGATTGGTTTGGTTTAAAAAAAAAAAAAAAAAAAAGGAGAAAGGAAAAATTGGTGATTCTGAAGCACAAGCACCAACCTGTTGTAAGCCAGTAAAACTGTATTTCCAGCACATCTCCTAATCCATCTTATTCACAAAATCACCAGGTAATCCTTTCTACTGGTTGTGATGACCTACAAAGCTTCAAAGCAGTTTCTTTTTCAGGTAGTGCATTAAACTGACTTGGTTCTGCTGTAGATACGTCACTGCTCAGCAGAAGAGGTCACGTTAAAGTGAGAACCTGCAGTAAGGGGGATGTAACTGCAATGGCCATGGAACATCAGTGGTGGTTGCTGTCTCTCCCTCTCTGGTCTCAGAGCAGGCGTTTCCATGGCTGTGGTTGTTGTTACGGCTCGAGGCTCCACAAGCACAGCTCATGCTGTTAGCAGAACTAACTCTTCTTTTACTAAGATCATCTCCATCATCTTGTATGAAGGTTTATGACATGGGACTACTGAGAGGTCCTGCCCAAAGAGGGCACTGGGAGCCTGGCTGTGGGACAGTCAGAGATGGATTGCAAATTGGCCCTGTCGCAGTAGGATGTGTGATTGTCCTCTTCCCTGATACTGTCCAGACAACTTACAGAGACCAGGCTGAGTCCTCCCTCCTGTGCATAAACAGATTTTATTTGCTGTTCTGCTGAGAGTCTGACTGGAAAGCTGTGCAGGTGGTTTCTCACAGATGGATATCAGTTGTAGAGGTGTATTCACCGATGAGAGTGTGTGTGTGCATACACATGTGCAAAGTGCTGGTTTATCATGGGTATTTTAACCTGCTGAGAGACAGAAAAACTTTTCATTTAAAAAAAACCCCAACAAAACAAATGAAAACTCAACACACCACCCAACAACCCCACCCTTCCCAAAAGCCAGAGGGAGCATTCATTCTTGGAGAAGAGCTAATTCTACCATAGGAGCCCATCAAAAATGAACTGATGCCTGCTGCAGAAGTTTATGAAAACTCGTTTTTGCCAAGATTGGTAAGTGGTGGTGATTGCTTGACACTGAGCTTTAGCATCTTTAAGTCTCATCTTCATAGCCAAGTTCTTTTAAGACGTCTCAAATCCCATTCCCCAGATCAGATCCACTCCTCATGTGGAGCATCTGGGTGCTGTCTGAGCAAGGGGAAGACAGCAGTATGTGTCCATCAGCAGACAGAATAGATGCCAAAGAGAAAGTCTAGTTGTAGCTGGGTGAGGCATTGCTCTTTAGTCCTGTTGCCTGCTTGTTGCTTCCTTTTCTGGAAATCAAGAGCTGAAGTGAATTGAGGTGGTTTCCAGCTGCTACTTTCAAGCCTGACACCTAACTGCATCTGCTGATGGGATAGGAGGGTCCACAAAGTGGTGGTTACCCCATCCTTAAGCAAGGTACCAGATTTTGAAGCTAGAAGTTCAATACACTGAGATTTACCTTGGGAAGAGGCTCCAAAGTTGTCTGTAATTCTTTCTTATGCTATGACTGGGTGAAATATTTTGTCGGTCGTGAAATCTGTTCTAAATCCCAGAGAAGTGCTGAGAAAGACACAGTTTGTGTGTGATCACAAAACAGCAGTGGCTTCAGACTTGCTATATATTTACAGCTCCCTTCCTCGGGAGTTTTCCTATTTCAATTAGGAGTCAAAATGCATAGGAAAAAATACTTTCTCTGTCTCCTACATAAACTTGGTTCAGCACAGGAGAAGCAGGGAAAGTCAGCTGAGCGGTGGCTAACGTACACAGGAGGTATTTGATTTGTATTGACTATCATGAATAGCTTGAGCTCCAACATGTGATTCAGATGGGAGACTGCCAAACTTCTGTGTCAACAACGCAGTCGCAGCAATAAAAAAGAAAGGAGGAGAGACTACCACAGAGACCAAGCTCTGGAAATAATCCTTCACAGTGTGACTTTCTGCGTTGTTAGAGAAAGAAAGAGCAACTAATTGGAGCATTATTTTCCTAAAAGAAGCTCACATTTTGCTCTCAGTTACATGTCAGCAACTACACAAGTAATTGGAATAACACCTCCAGGAGAAGCTCAGGTACCACGGTGATGAGTGCTAATAGAGAGACTGCTTAGATAAAGCAGGATACATAGATGAGAGATTGGTTCAGTTAAACGTATTTTAAAAGTCAGAAAGATTTTCACCTGTGGCTTTCTTTTGAACCAGACACTAAAACAGACAGTCTTCTTCCTAGAGAGGTGTTCATTTGCAGGAATTTTGTTTGCTGTACTAATGCTTCAGAGATCCAAATTCTGTTGGTTTGGGGTTTTTTTTTTTTTTCTTTTTTTTAAGTCAACATAAATTTTGCAGTTATAAATTGTGATCCTGGTTATGACATCTTATTTGTTATTGGAAATTTAGACATTTCTACCACATCTCTTATAGGATTAGAAAGAATTTTCAATGTTACACTTTTAAAGACCCGCAGGTCATGAGTTTTCAGAGTAGGCTAATGACACCTGGTTCTGAAACATGGCTAGAAAACCTGTAGGTAAACCTAACCAGCATGTCTGTAAATGTTTCATTGCTCTGAATATTTGCTGAAGGTCTGTTCCCCAGGCACTAGCTACATAGGACAGAAATTGATTTTTTAGATTCCCTTTTATATTTTTCCCAGCTAACACTCAAATAAGACAAACAAAACTGTTCTTACTATGATTTTTATTTTATTATTTTATTTTCTCAAAGCATCTGGAAACAGCTATTAGGGAGTACAAATGATTAAATTTGTGATTATTCTATGGCAGGCCAAAGTTGATATGAACTTTGTTCTCTGAACTATATTTCAGCTGAATTACTAGTGTCTGGAAGGGAACTGGGCTGACATGCCCAGGGAAGAAATCAGACTGGTTTATATTCAGTAAAGGCAGTCACTGTATGCCTACCAAAATCTGGATAATCCACTCAGAGCAGGACTTGCACACTATTCCCAAACAGCCTGTGCCAATCTCTCTAGGCAGTTGAAAGGGAGCAGATCTGCACCTCAGACTTCAAGATCTGTGCACTAATGTCCTCTGAAAAAAAGGCAGCTCAGCCATCTAGGACAACATCTTCTCCACCTCCTCCCTTCCTACCCTCAGAACTAGTATCTTCCATTTCATACTTACTGAGCAAGATGTACACTGGCTGGCAAAGTTTTGAATCTTTCACTAACAGGTTACTTTACAGAGTAGAGCCTACAGAACTGATGCTTGTGAGAGCATTTGTAAGCACTAACTGAGTGTTGAATTGCAATGATCTTCCACCACTTTTGTTTAGGAAGTTCCAGAGGAAACAATGAAATGCTTTGGTTTCATGTAGCTGAACAGTGTAGCAAAGCTTCATTCAGTACTGAAGTACTGATGTTCATCTGGAAAATGGAAGCATTGACCTATACATAAAAGCAAGATGCATGAATTTTTAGAAATCAAAGTTCAACTATATAAGAGGGATTATCCTTTTCTTTTTAGCAGTGTATGGAAGTTAAAAGTCACTGCCTGATGGGCTGTAGCTGACAATGAAAATTATATGGTCTGACAGCCTTTCTACTTAAAGTAGAAGGTCAACTTCCACGGTATCAGGAATCATTCCTTTTATAATTGTTCTGGGTAAATATAGGTTTATTTTATAAGTTTGAGCTGGACTCCAATACAAAAGCCTGTGGATCAGACGTGGTGGGAAGCAGATTGGCTCTTCATAGGTGTCTTAAAGCTCATTCAGTGCAAGACTTCAGCAAAAGATAACTGTTACAGGTATCTTCTAGTGATGCCACGTGGGCTCTGTTTCATTTCTCCCCTTCCTCAACTTCTGCTTTTCCCAGATTTTGTCTAAATCTTTTAGGCCAACAGAATCTGCATTACGTGATGCTCGGGTATGTTGCAAATAGAAGGTGGGGTGTGTTAACCCCTGCAAGAGGCTATAAGTGTGCATTGCTCCTAATATCACAGATACTGGAGTAGAACTAGGAAAGGGCTCTGTATTCAGGTTATCTGAAGCTTCTTTGTGCTAATTATTTATGTATTAATCTGAGAATAGAGCTACAGACAGAGATACTAAATGGCTTATACGGAATTGTTCTAAGCACAAGGTTTCCTGGACTCTAGCCTCACGCATTAGTCTCAAAGTCAATCTTCCCCAAATAGTTTGCTCTGTCTAATTTTGTCATAAGACTGAAAAATCACAAATTTGGCTTGAGTTTCTCTTTGCAGCTAGAAGCCAGAAGTAATAGCACTTTGCTGAATACTGATGTTTCCAAGCCTGTGCCAGCTAATGGCTGCTCTGACGGAGTGTAAAGTATTGGCATAGACAAGAAATTTCAGGGCCTTGAATGGAGCAGTTCAGCTCTTTTTTCCTAACTAACTATAAGTCTAATGTTCATTCCACTTAGGAGGTTAACTCAGATCTCTCTAAAATCTTGGGCTAGAGCTGGGTGAACTCTCTCAGACCAGCCTCAGGGTTCATCTCTGTACAACCAGATGTTATCACTCTATGCCCCTCCTCACACTGGTTTCATGTCTAGCCAGGGGATGGAAAAGTGCTGTTTCCACATTAAATTAATGTTGCTTTCTTGCCTTTGTCATTTTGGAAAGCAACTTTTTGCATCTCAGAGGTGTCTGGCCTGACGTCTGCAGAATCTACTGTAGGGAATGTCAAGCCAACATTTCCAAACTTCTGCCAGTTAGAGGGAAAATAATTAGAGGGAGGCATCTCTCAGTCTTTTGCCAGCTGAACATCTGGGAAATAAAAAGTGGTCCCAGAAAAGTTGGTGCACTGAGGCATTTTAACAGCTATTTGCTAGGCAAACATTGGTAATTAACGGAGAACCTGACAATATTGCCTATCAGGCTTTCCATGTGCCTGGCATCTCATTACCAAGTGAACAATTCACAACTGTGTTTCTTGCTCAGTGTCAGCCTGAGAGGACCATCTTAGGAGGTGCACCAGGGAGAAACCAGACACAGTACAGCAGCATTTCAAAAAGAAAGGATGAACAAAGCAGTTTTGGATGGAGCATTGTCTGCACCCATGATTTTGGACTCATCTCCCCAGATTCTTCTGGGGCAAGTCCCAAGCTTCTTAGAGACAGGAGCTAAAGTCACACTTGTGTTCAGTTCCCCCTCCAAGAACCACACTAAAAATAGCTGCCTTTTTCTACTACTGCTCAGTTGTGCTGTTATTTTCCTTCCTTTGGACAAAGTCAAGTCTGAATGCTGGGGCCCTACAGCTCTCCTGTTTCTTGAGAAGTTATTGTTATTTCTGGGATAGTACTGTTATTGAAGGCTCCTTGCTTTCTCACTTCTCCCCAACATATGGGCACAGGGAATGCTCCATCTCGCCAGAAAGGAAAGAGGAATGAGCCAGAGATGGAGGCCTTTTTGGTCTGATGTTGTTCCAACATTGCATTAGTCCTACATGTGTTTTGTCTCCTGTATTTAACTTTTGAATCTCAGCATTAATAGGGAAGTGAAGGAACTGTCTTTCCAGAGCTCCATTCCATACAATTTATCTTTTTGTGCACGAAAGATGCACTAGCTATGCAAAATGCCAGTTCTCATTATAATGGTGATAGTTGCTTGTCTTCTAACCCTGTTGCTCCATTTTGACACTGTCTTCACATCTGCCATGCAGCAGCTGATGTCCAGTGACTGATAATTAACAGTAGCCAGAGCATTTCTTCCGAAGACTCAAAACTTGCTTATTTTCAAAGATAAAGACCCAGAGGGCTGGGCCTTCCAGCACTGCATGTGGCTTTTCCTGTCAGAGGATTCACCCATCTACCTGGGCATCACTAAACACATTATTTAAGATGATGAATAAGGTGTGTGAGAATTGAGTCTTGCTCCAGCCAGACTCCCAGGCTGGGATTTGACTTAGGGTTGGATTTCTTGTTTCCCAAGTGGGAACTATTCCTGGTCCCCAAGAGCCTTGCTCCCTTCCAGGGAGACAGCAGATGGATGCCCTTTTGCCTTCCCACCCTCTGCAGAACCGACCGCCGAAGTGGCTGCGAGCCCACCAGCTCAGGCTGCATGCAGTTGGCTTTAAAAGGAGCATTTGCTTAAGGGATGTTTCAGTCTGCTTTAGCCTCTCTCTTTGCACCTAACCATCCCTCTCATCTTGAGGGAAATCATTGCAGAGAGGTGTCAGGATGTCAGAGGCTTTCTGTGCCAGCTCCCCCACCCAGCTGAGCCAGGACTAGCTTCCCCTCTCAGGCAGACTGGGACATAATCCATCCCATTTCCCACAATGACTGTAATCCTAGCACTGTTTATTCAAGCATGGGCATGCTACAATTAGAGCCAAGGGCTTTAAACATCCAAATGATGCCATTGGCAGAGCTCGTGCTTCAATGAGGGAACTGCCAGCACCTCCTCTATGATTTGTGCAGCCTTTCCCCAACCAGTAACCAAAGTGCCTTAGTGGGGTCTTGAACAAAGTGGAAGAAAGGGTTTTTCCAGTCTTACCTTTGACTTTCATATGCTCCGCCTCCTCCTTTGGCACTCCTTGTCTCTGGACTCTTAAATAACTGCCATGGTTGAACAGCCCTTCTTTTTCTTCTGATGCTCTCACTCCAGGCAGAACAATCTCCTGTTTGAATGCTGGGTGAAGTCCTGAATACCAGCACCAGAGCCAGAAGAGAAAAAGCTTTAATTCCTCTGGAAATTCCTCTCCATGCAACCCCTCCAAAATCTGTCCCCTGCTGATGAACAGAAAACTCATCCTGCTCTTGCTGGCACGGCAGCATCCACCCTGGGAGGGAGCCACTTTGCAGCCTGCCAGTGGCCGCTTCAGAGGCACACGCCTCTCCTTAGGTACGTGAATATTCCCACTGAAATCAGACCTAGCTTTGGCACTTCTAGATTAAGTATGATTTTATCGCTAATTCTTTCAGCTATCTTTTTGCTTGTACCTTCCTGTTTGAAGGGATTTTTGTGAAGGTCAACAGCTTTCTAAAAACCTTAAACTGAAAGAATTATTCCCTGGAAAATGCAGGTTAAAGCTTGTTGTCAGCAATCTAACGCAGACAGGCCTTTTTCTTGTCCTAAAAAGCTTCTAACACCTGTTAGGTGGCCTGTTGTTATTAAAGACTTGTAGTTCCCCGCTCTGGCTCTGAGTTCTCATTAATCACAGGGAGAGGTGGAGCAGGGCAGGGATGTTTGTGCGGTGCAGTGCAGCACCAGCCTGGAGGTGCTGGGAGCGGGAGCTGCTGCCTGGTCTGGGGTGGTGCTGGGGGATGTATGTGCCTGACATCATACATAGATTGCTTTGTGCCAAGCAAGAAGTTTGATGCTGTTTTGGTGGAGGACGATTGCCTTTCCTGTGCAGTGTCTCTGTGCATTTAACGTAAGCAAGGGATCTTGTGATTTAACCTCATCCAAGTTTGGTTTTTTTTTTCTTTTTTTTTTCCAGTGAAAACTGTCAGCTTTTAAGTCTTTTTCACTCCAAGCAAACTAGCCCAGGAATGCCACGTGGCTTCTGAGATTGAGGGAAGACAGAGAAAAAGCCACTAGAGCAACACACTGTGTTTAATTTCTTGTGGATGTGACAATTCCAAGTGCAAGAAATCTTGAGGGGGGCAGAAAAATCCAAGGTGGGAAATCACTGCCTAATGGATTTTGCAGTTCAGCAAGAATTCCTTAGAACTGGCCACTTATCCAACTGTAAGTGAGTATTATATACATTATATATGACCTAGTCTCAGCACAAAGCAAACCCAAATGAGCTGGGACAGTTCCAGTGTCACTCCATTGCAATATCCTCTGCGGACCATATTCTCTTCTAGATTTGACCAAAGAGCAATTGCTTCCAGATTTGTCAGTGTTTCTGGATTTGCAGCCTAGGTATTGTCACTATGGCTTTTAACTATTCTGTTCAGGTGCAGCTGCCCACGCACCTTGGGCTCTTGTGCAGCACCGTGTGGCTGGCTGGTAGCTGGCTGATGGGCATTTGGGTGATGCGGTCTCAGTGACAGGTAATTTTCCATTTCTTTGGGATAGTAAGAGGTGAGTTTAACATTTCTGAATTCTCTTTAGGTCCTCCAAAGGCAAGAGTCATGCATGTGCAACAGAGCCTGTTCTTTCCATTCTGTCGACAGTAAAATAAAAATATCCCCAAGTCCTAACTGCCCTCATAAATTAAATGAGTAATTGTGGTCAGGTCAGATGCAGTTACTGGAGTCCCTGTAACTTTACAACCGCCTGGCAGGGACTCCTGGTGCATGTGACACCAAAGCCATTACAGTGTGAGGTCAGCTCTGCAGCTGATGGAGGAACCCAGCTTCTCAGTGGTCCCAGGCATGCTGCATTTATTGCTGTTGCATCCAGATTCCGCTGCAGCCCAAAGTGCTATAAGATGTGCATTAGAGCTTTCAGCCTACTCCCTGCTGCATGATGGGCCGGTCTGGGCAATGTGCTCCTCACCTAATTATTTTTTATGTGCTGAGATGAAAACATAAAAAGACAGGTCCCTCTTTAATATGCAATTAGGGGTCATTTTATATAGGCCATGCAATGTTAATGGAATTTAGCAGCTTATAAATGGTCTTTAATTGCAAATAATTAATTGTAATTTATTGAATGAATTGTTTATGCTGAACTGCCTGCCATCTCCATTCCTGCCCCTTCTAAGGCTTAGCTTAAAGTCCTCCTTGCAGTTCTCATGCAAAGCAGGGATGAAATTTTTTTTTAAATAGATTATTTATTTACTTCTAGCCTTCTTGTTTTCACCCTGATAGCTGCTTAATTTTGTATTTCTCAGTGAGCATCCCACATCAACTCTTCCGCGCCAAATCAGCCTACAGTTTGGATGAATCTGGATCCAAACTGTCATTCACACCAAGCCAAACTTTGGCCCTTTCATTTTAAGCTGGCTGTTCTATCTCTTAAAAAAGAGAGTGACAATCTATATGTAGACAGAGCACCTACTAGTTTCAGTGGGAACTGCTTGAACTTGCTCTAGGGGTGCAGAGCATCCAATATTTCTCTTATTTTTGCTGTCTCCCATCATCTTCTTGAAGAAGGAAAGAGGTGTGGCAGTGTGTATGTCTTAACATGGCAGTGGGGAGGGTTACGGTGTCTTATCTCTACTGGGCTCTCTAGCAGTGGCCATCCACAGAGATATGAAAATCAAATCAGAAAGAGAAAACCAAGGAAACAAATAAGGCATAGGTTTGGTTGATCCATGTTTGCATTATAGAAATAAGGCACTCAGCACCCAGGTACAGAACACAGCAGGCAGCCCTGCGGCCAGCAGCAGGACTGGGGCTCGGCTGCAGCCACATGCTCAAAACAGAGATCTCAGCCAAGGAGCAGAAAAAAAGACACACAAAAGCATTAACTTAACGTCACGCTGAAGGCCACTGCTGGTGTGGAGCCTTCAGTGCAGAGCCCATTCCAGCGCTGGGCAGGGACAGCCCCTTTTACAGCTTGGCTATAAAGGATTAATTTAAAAGAAGGATGTGGCTTTTGTATCTCCTGATTTCATTGTTCCCATCATTAGCCTTTAAGAAGCAGCTTGCCATACCTGTGCTTTAGCTTAGAATAAAAATCCAGCGCGGTGGGGGAAAGGTGCGAGGCAGTGGGTGACTCCTCCTGACAGTGTGGGATGTCTGTAGACCAAAAAGTGCTCGTCTGTCACCTGGCACTGGATGAACGATGACACATGCCAATGCAGTGTGCAATTGGGGTCACAGGTGTGTCAGGATATTAGTACACCAGGCTGGTGTTTGCTAGGAATTGGATTTTTGTCTTAAACTTTCTTAGCGCACAGCTCATCGTATACACTGCTCAATGTCTTCTTGCCGCAGGAACAGCGCACTCCTGTCCCCTGCTGTCACCCCAGGCAGGGCTGCGCTGCCAGTTTATGTTTCCTTTGACTGCTAAACTGTTCGTTGCAAATTAATTCATAAATAATTCATTGGATGTTGCATTCTGTGCTTAAAAGTTCATCGTGTAGGTGGAGGGTTGTGGGTTTTCTTGGAAGTGACAGTGCCTTTCTCCTTTCTTTTTTCTTTGTTAATCCTGTGTGTATGTGTGCAGAGCTCCCATGGCATTCACAGCCTGTGGCTCCCCTGTAGATGGTTAAATGTCTTTATAGCAGATGATAGTTATTTTCAAATTTAGTTATTATGGTTCAAGATGATTGTGTTGCAAAAACTCTCTTTGTGATTGGGGTTTATTGAAATACCCAAATGCTTTTCAGAATTGCTACAACTGACACAAAAATAACACATTATTCAGAAATGTATCTTCCCCCATCCCCGTGTATGTGTGGGCCCTACCTCCACCCCCCTGGCCCCAAATCAGTCAGTTATTATTCCTAAACCTGCTGATACTGGAGAGCAAAGTCTTGCTATGGAGTATCCTGTGCTTGCATGGCTCCAGCCTGCCATGCTGGGAGGAGTGGGGCATCTCCCCATCACCCTGCCCCATCCTGAACATGTTGGGGACGCAGCAGATCACAGCCAATCCCAACTGCAGCAGCTTCCACCAAAACTTCATCCCCCAGCGCAGGAGATGTGACTTGGTTGGACAAAGGAGGGAGGCTCAAGCTAGGAGTGGCAGCCATACAGCGATCCAGCACCACTTTTTTGACATGTGCATGTACTGTTTCTTGGGTTGTTTTTTTTATTCCCCCCCCCGATCTCCCCAATCTGGCAAAGTAAAATCCCATCTCAATCATGTTGAGCATCCTTTGGCTGGCTTGGGGCTTTCGGCTGCTATATTCAAAGCTGTAGGTAGAGTTTAGGCCAGGTAATGCAGATGTATTTTTTGTTCTAAAAGGTGCCGCAACACTGAGCAGCATGGAGGTCTTATTGTCCGCTGGGTACCTGTGAGCTATGCTGTGATTTAAAATATTTCTATTTCCTGGTCTGAGTCAAGCAGTGGAATGGGAACAGGGCTGTTGAGGAAGGAGAGGTGGGACCAAGAGCCCCAGGAGGGGTCATGCCCCAGTGGGAGCCCAGGCTGCGGCCAGCTCTGCCTCTGCAGCTGCATGCCGTGGCAGGAGGAGCAGAAAACCAAACCAAATGAGGTTATTTCAGAGATCTAAAAGGTGTTTTGTGCGTTTTCCTCTCCCAACATGCACCCAATGAATGGACAGTCGCCTGCATTCCTCAGCGAGGGGGCAGCGGGCTTGTTTTCTGCCTGTGTTGCTGCTTATGAGACTGAAAGCAAAGGCTAGAAGGAGGGTAAAAAAAAATGTCCCTGTAGGTGTGAAAGGGAAAATACCACAGCTGATATCACACAAGCCTAGTTGTATGATGGCCTGAAGCAGAGGTGCTATGTGAAGGGCTATTCACAAACCCCCAGTTTTAAAAAGTGCAGATCGTATCAGTAATGTGTATTACAATGGCCTGATAGTGTGCATCAAATATTTAAAGACTACCTGCACTCTGCTTTTTATGCTGAATGACTGCAGAGAAGAGCCAAGCTCTATCTCCTGGCCAGACTTCTTGCTTTTTCTCTATTAAATGAGGCCATATAATTTTCCTCTGGGATACACTTGGCACCAGAGCTATTTAAGTCTGAACCTTCATCACTAAATTCAGGAGGATTTGCCTGTTCAGTTTAAGGAGAGAAGAATCAAGGTCACAGCACTGGAGAAAACCTGTTAAAAACAGATACTTCTCATCACTGATTTCTGGACACTGTTCATAAAAATAAAAATAATCACCCTGATTTAACAACTGAACTTCAGCAGCAGCGTGTCTGTACTAGACTTAGATGAAAAATACAAAAGCCTGGCTGCAAATAAAATCTTAAAATGTTGAAGTTGCTATAATTTTACAGAGTATGAAACAGACTCATTTCAGCTCAATGATTCTTTCCTGCTTTTGTAAATATTTTGTTTTGTTTTGTTCATCTTTCCTGTTTGCTATTCAGGAAAAAAAATGAAACTACGAACTACCTATAGAAAGGCAGGGGCGGAAAGGAAAGAAAGCAAAAATTGGGAAGTACTTCTTAAAAAGTGGAAGGCAAGATATCTGGGAAGAAATTACAGTTTGATAATCCTGTTTTTAACTACAGCTTCCCAGGCTTTAAAAAATGGCTACACGGTACCATACTTAGTATTTCTAGCATGGGGACACTGCAAATATGCTGCTGTTGAGGCTGAGTTTCACAACCACTCACTGCTTAAATCACACCACCTGTACAGCAGCTGATGAGGAGTTTGCCAGTACAGGGGAAGGATCCGGCCGCTGCAGCTCTTGTGGGTGCTGTGAAGTTCCTGCCAATGTGCTTAAATGGGGTTAATTAATGAATTATTTCATTATCCATTTGCTAGAAATTCCAAATTCAGGCCAAGAACTGCAGCTGAAGTTCAGCTGAAAGATGTCCTTTTATTTTTTTTTTATTTTTTTTTTTAAGTGCAAACAGTCCAAAACCCAGTGAGTGAGAAAAAGCATGTGCATGCCCACCAAACAGTACTGAGTGAATTTATTTGGAGCCTGGTAAACAGTAGCCCCTACAAACGGTTAAACAAGTATCCCTACAGCCTGGATTTTGGCAGTGTCTCAGCTGCCAGGACTGGGCTCGTACTCTCTGCGCACTTGGAAGGCACGCACATCTTTTCAGCTGGATTGAATTCTTGCTGTTAGTTCAGATAATGAGCCTCAATCAATGCTCTCATTTACTGATAAAAACCGGGGCGAACAGATTCATATTTAAAACCCAGCTCCTGCAAAATGCCCTCAGAAGTGATTGCCTGGCATGTGTGGAGTCACCCATGAGCATCTGATGAGTTACCAATTAAAATAAAACTGAAGGATTGATTGTTAAAGAAGCCAGAGGTTTCCAAGAGGCTTTCTGTGAGTTGGTCCAGGCTGATTTTTTTTTCTTTTTTTTTTTTTTCTTTTCTTTTCAGGCAGACTTGAGGTCATGCTCCCTACACCACGTGCAGGTGGGGGCTCGTTCCCACATGTGTGCACCCAGCTCTGGTCCCCCTCGGAAAAACTCAGGGTCCTGCTGGTTTGGAGCACAAGCAGCATCAGATCCCATCTGCCAGCAAGTGATCCTCCCCAAGAGGTTTATGATGCTCAGGAAGAACCTCAGTGCCTGCAACACATCTTGGCTGTTAGACAGTAACGCTACAAGGGTGAGAAGTTCAACAAAACTGTAGGCAAGATGGTAACTCAACTTTCCCCAAAGGGAGGATTATTTTGTTTTGCTGAGAACAGGTTTTCTTCCAACAGCCATCCACAGAGATGCTCATTTCATCCTCTACAGCATTTTTGGTATGAATATATCCAGGGACTTGATGCTGTGAAATGCATCACTAGTGTGATCCAGTCTGGCATATCCTATGGACATACCTACAGACATATGGAAGTTCGAGGTCTAACTCATGTTTGCCATGCTCAAACAAACAAACAAAACCTCAACATCTCTTTCCTTCTTAACAATCATTATTTTATTAATATATTTTACAAGATTGCAGTTGAAATCATTTAAATACAAATTTTGTTTTATACAGAAAGTGTAATAAAGTTAAAATAGTTCCTTGTGTAATTCATAGCATTATTGCAATGCTTACAAAATTTTGCATAGAGTGTGCAAGGATTGATGTTATTTGATACAAAAAAGCTTTATATTTTCCCACACAACCACACACATACATAAATTAAAAAGAAAAAAAGCCAAATAAATCTGAACTTCTTAATGAGAACTGTGATGAGATTTTTAATTCATTTTGTCTTGTTTACACAATCAAGGTCATTGATGGTTATCAGAGTAGAGGTCAGACAAGGTATTTTACCATCACAGATAAAAACTGCTATAGCATATGGGTCATGCCTGTTATGCTACTGCTGCAGATGAACGGGGTTTTGCTTTGACTCACACTGAATGTTGTTTTGCTGTTGGGTCTACATACATGGAGCATTTGTTGTGTTACTATCAACAATTATTAGCATTCATGCACAAGGAAAATAACTCAAATAAGGGGTGGGCAAAAAAAAAACCAAACCACAAACAAACCCAAACAAACCCCAAACCCAAAGGGATCTGAGTCAGATCCAGCAGGTCAGTCCCTTCCCTGCTCCCAAATTACTGCATAGTGCAGATCCAGACCAAGATCTGGGACACAGCTCAGGAAATCTCTGATCTAGGGAGGAATCCAGGTGTGTACACTGTCAACTGAGCCCTTCTTCAGTAAACAAGTATGTGATAACTGCTCAGATCTGCTCTTTATGAGGTTTCTAGTGTGCTCTTACTCTGCTGAGCAAGGGCAGGATTTGTTCATCTTAACTTCTGTGCTTGCTCTGATAACCCACAGAGGGGGAGAACAAAGCGAACTCCTCCAGCAGTGCCTGTTGCCCTGCTCCAGCCCAGCCTCCCAAGGCAGGCATCACACCTTGCTGCTATTTCCAGTGCAGAGGACCTGGTGATGGGATGGAGATAAATGAGAAAAGCCAAGCCACCCACCAGCCTCTCCCACCTCGCAGGCTTCCCAAGTGGAGACAGCAACTGGGGTACCATCCCCACAGCATCCCCTCGGATGCTGTACAGTTGTTACCAGGATATGGCAAGAGGTGGCTTTAAGAGCATTACTGCTGATGCCTTCAAGGCAGTCAAAGGCTTGTTAGAACAGCAACCAATAACCGCCAGCATTATTTATGCCACTTAGACTGCAGATACATATCATCTGGAAAATCATTAGTGCTGCCGAAGTGTTTCATTACCCACGACATCAATAACAGCACTGACACTGAGTGCACAAGCCCAGAGGATGACCCAGACGAAGACAAAATTATCAGGCTCTGGCTTATCGAAGGAGCTAACTCCCTGCTCTAAGGCAGCTACCCTATAGAAACCTAGCTGTTGTGCTGGGGGGTGGTGGGGTTTGCAGCTAAGTGCGGGAGAAACTCCAACTGTAACATTTTTTCAGCTACAGTCCAGCCTTCAATAAAAATAGAACTGTCCACAAATAATTATTCTTTTTCTCTCCAGCGTGAATCTGCCTCAGAGTGTTTCAAGGACTCTGTTACAAAGAAAAATTTAAAACACCACAGAAACTGCACTGCTTTAGAAAGAGATGATGCATTTAGCAGCTGCAGGCTTTGGAACGCTTTATCTCCTACTGGTGGTTAAGCCTTTTGAATGGGGCAAAAACGTGAGAGTACAGTGCAGTCTGAAGTTCTTGTTACATGCAAAGATGCACATGATCTATGGTTTGCAATGGGCCTATTCCCATAATGGCAAATATGTTAGAAATGGTGACACTCTCCCTTTGGGCAGGGCCTGATGAAAGGCTCCGAAGAGTCCTCCTTAATCTTAGAAGAAAAGACTGTTAACTAAGGCTGCATGTTTTAATCTAAAGCATTTAGTAGCAGGGCACAATGTAATTTTTTTGCACACATTTCTCCTTCTGATATTTTCTCTTGCTGGCAGAAAGAATAAACCAACTAAGCGTGAGACAAACATAGAATTACAGAGTGCTTCACACTGGGCATAGCCTTCCTATTTTTCAGTACAGGTTAAAAACTGTCAAAAAGTAAACCCATGGAGATGAGTTGCCTCAAAGGAACTCTGGCTTCCTCTGAACAGGCAGCCCATCGGTACCGACTGGTGGCACAAAATCCCAGTCACCGTGTGGCGCTGAGCTCTAACAGGGTGAGACATTTCCTGGGAGTGACACCAGCGCTCACTTTCCCACGGGAATTACACTTGTAGCAAATTAATTTTTAAGGGACTCACACTTTGAAGTGACTTGGATGGGAAATCTTGCTGTTGCGCTATGACTGTATTTTCTTCTTTGTTTCGTATAAAAATCCTGCAGTTTTAAACACCCATCTTTTCCTGTATAAAGAAAGTGTGTCGCTTTTCACAAGGGCACAACACAATTCAAGCGGCAGGACAAGAGATGCTGAAATGATAAAGCCTTAGGGCTGTATGTACATAACCACGGGCTTCTCAACCACAGCAGACTTAAAAGCTTTCTAAATACAATCTACTCACTGTAATTTCCACCCAGTCCCCAAGCCACTGTGGTTACTGTGGGTGGAAACGACACCCTAGCAATCTCGAACGGCCCAAGCTCTGTGGTTTCAGTGACAGTAATTCCACCGTGCACCATGAAAGATCAAGCATGATTGCAACCATATTTAGTAAAATGGATGTTATTAATTTAAAGTATAGACGTTTGCTGCATTACTGTGATTAGGGTGACGTCTCTCGCCATTTCTTCCCTTTCCCTCCTACCTGCCTTGTTTAATTCACTCCGCTCTTGCTTGAATAATCCCGTCAGCGCCACGTCAGTGTTTAACTCCGCTCTACTCACAGCCATAAATCTGGCTGCATCAGCTGTGAAAACACTGCAATTGTCATGCAGAATTTCCCTAAAAGTCCCCAATTTCAGCTTGGTGCCATTGCTACGCGCAGGTTTTGGCTTTTGGGGGTATGTGAGACCGAGAAGTGACACGATGGGGACTCGGAGGTGCTGGTCACTTGCACGTAGCCCTGTGTGCAGCAGGGCACCAGCCACCCAAATATTACACAGCAATTTAAGAACTGAGGAAAAAGGTTAAAATGGGGAGAATGGAAATGTTGCCAGGGTTGTGTTCCTCAACAGCAACGGCAATAAAAGGCTGGTATTTTCTCATTCAAAAAGCACAGATCCAGTGCTTGGCACAGCTTTGCAGAAAACGTGCCCTGCGCTTGCTGAGGTGAATTCTGGATGATGACATTTCAAAATTTAAAATGTCAGCCATTAAAAAAAAAAAAAAAAAGGAGCGCAGCCTCTTTTTTTGTTGTTTTTACCGTTTGCACTTTTAAAAAGAAATAATTACTGCACAGTTACTCCTCTTCACCGAGCAGCTACTGGAATTCCTGATCTGCAAATTCTTGAGTACAGGTAAGGGAACAGCCAGCAGCATATACTCAGTTTATTTATACTTTCAGCCCAGGATGATGTCTTTTAGCATTCTGGGTTATTTCTTCACATTTCAAATTTCAGGCCACCTTGCCCTCTGCACACATTTAAAGATTTTTCACGTTATTTCCTTTTCTCCCCATCAATGAAGTTAAGAGTTTTCCTGCCACTTTACTCTCTCAAATGCAGCTTTAAGCTAAACCTGTATTTTTCCTGCCCAGTTCAAAAAAGCACCATTAAAGTTAACACATTTCAGGCATGAGGGCAAACAGAGAAGGGGTGGATTTCTGTAAGTCTTTGGTCTTTGTCTCACTCTCTTTTTGCAACATTAAACTTAAAGCCATAAAAACAAATACAAAGGAAATCTGCTTTTGTTGTAAACAAGTGTATTTGTGTCTGTATATATATATATATATATTTGTGTGTGTTCACACATCTCACGACAACAAAAGCTAATTTCCTGTAAGAACTTCTGTATTTGCAAACTAGGTATGATGTGAACTAACCTGACATCTTCACAAGTTCCACCGGAATCTCTCTTCAACCTTGGAGCAATTTCTAGGGAGGGATTTTTTTATTCAGACATCATTTTGCTATACTGTATATTGCAGATGGTATTTATAGGCTTATGCCTTAAACCTTTTTCTTTGTGCAATGTGATATTTATGCTTAAAGGAGACAAAAAAACCTCTTAAAATACAGCTGTTTGACAGCACATGACTGAGATAACCAAATACATACCACTCTTGCACATACTTAGTTTTCTAAAAATGTGTATATAGGAGAGGCCTTATACATATTTTAGTACTTAATGCCTTCCCCTTTTGAAGACTTCCTTTAGTGTGAACATTTATTTGTACTTTTACGCTACCCATTTCACTGACTACTGGGTAACATACTTCAAAAAGTGAAAAAAAAAACCCCAAAACAACAACAACAAAAAAACCCCCACAAAGAAACTTGAAGAACAGATACAGTTGTACAGGCAGTACTGGGATCTCTGATTTTGCTAATAGCAAAGGCTTTTTGCTTTAGAAAAACCAGGGTACATGTGAGCACTGACAGACACATTTAAAGCAAATTTAACAAGGTCCCCGAGCACCTCTTCTATTGAACTCAGCAGAAACAAATTTAGCACCCATCCCTTAGTGTTCAGAGGCAAAGCTAAACTCTGGTTTGAGATAATCGCCATCTCCCCAGACAGGAAATGCTCAATGGAGCTAAACTGCAGGCCCAGCTCACACAGAAATACACAAACCCACGTTCGTTTCTGGCATCGACAGCAGGTAGGGCGTACGGATGAAATTCCAGCCAGGGAGGCTCTAATGTAAAGGGACTCAGGAAAAACCAACCCATACAGGTACAGCAACCGTGAGGGATTTCTGGGCAAGGCAGGAGGAAAAGGGGCTCTCCTGCACTTGCCTCGTCCGGGTGAGTCAGTCCCTCCACAACAGCCCCCAGCAACAAACCGTGAAGCGCGAGACAGCTGGATGTGTTTGCATGCTGCTTTTTATCAAAATGCCTGGTTTTCCCCCGGGATCTCAGACACAGTCCTGTTTGCTCTGGTTTGCCACTCACTGAACAGCAGGGGACTAATCATGTGGCCAACACAAGCGCAGGCAGCATCATCTAAACCGCTGCCTGAAAACTCAAGCAGGGCTCAAATGACCTGCAAGTCTCTCTACGGGTTCAATCTTTCTAGTAACAATTCCTCATCTTTCAACATGACATACAGCTTTCTGCTTTTTAAGATGGAAACGTGATTGTAAATCATATTGAAGCAACTCAAATTCCTTTGTGTAGACATAATTAAGGTCCCCTTTCTTCACCTCAGAGAAACATCTGCAGCGATGGCACAGATGGGTAACGTGGTTCCCTAACAGCTCCCCCATAGAAATTCATACCAAAATAATCAGCTGAAATGTCCTAAAGCAGTTTCATGACCTCTGTGGTACGAGAAGGTGATAACCTCACCCAAGACCCCAGCTCAAAATTAAAGTGTTGGGAAGGAAATCCTCAGCAGAGCAGCAGAGGGTGCACAGGGATGAGGACTGAGCCACCAGCCTCTCGGGAGCGGAGCATGGAAATCAAGATGCAGCATCCCCGCGGGGTCAGTCCCTGCGTTCAGCCCTGCCTTTCTCACCAGCATTAACACTCTCAGGGATGGAAAAGTTAAAGCAACTCGTTCTCTGTACAGGTTACTCTTCCGGCAGCAGGGGTCTTCACAGCTGCTCACACAGGATTTGTTTATGACTTGGGCCATGCTTGCTATAAGGTTTGCAATCAGTATTAAATGGAACAGGGAAAAAAAACTCTACATAAATGTAGGATGACAAATGGGACTTTGTTTGTGGTCCCAGAGGTAACGTACACAGTATTTTGCTATATTTAACATGGTAAAAAAAAAAAGTCTGTATCACTCTAGGTGCCCCTACAGTCTTAATGCGTTTCATTAATATCTGTTTTAAGTTGCACAATCAGTTCCCAAGACACCCTCCTGTCCCTCCCCCCCAAATAAACTAGTTTTAATAACAAGATAAATATGATGTGCTTCTCCTTGCTGAGTGCATTGACTTAAGGCATAGGCACAATTCCCCTCTTTGAACAGAGATGGTATAGTCCTGTGTCCCAATACAATTGTTATCCTGGGTGACCCTTTGCATTCAAACATTGACTCAAGACCTAATAATTATAGGAATAATTCATTAACAAATTGTTTGATTTCGTTAATTAATCTGAACACATTACTGAAATAAAAGTGGATCATTCAATCCTCTTTCAGGAATACATTTGATGAGACTGCTGCTTTGTTAGGCAGCAACACATCTAATCGAAACTCCACAGAAATCTTTCCTTTGAGTCCAGCCAGTTTTGGATTAAGCCAGAATTGTTCATTAAAAAAAAAACTCAAACCCTGGTACTCTCCAGACCACAAGAAAATACATGGAAATCTGTAAAAATGGAATGGGCTAAATTTTTTTCTAAATATTTGTCAGCTACATTTTATCTTGAAGATCACTTGAAGAATACCGGCTTCGCTTAGCTATCACTAGTGATGGGCACAGATCTGTCATATTTGCACGAGGTAACATTTTCTAAAGCATCTCAGTGGCTTAGAAACCTTGCTGCCCTTGTGAGATTTACTGCAACTTGGATACTTTTGCAGTAATTAGGACTTTTATATGCATGTGGATGCAATTACGGGTCAGAATTCAATGATCTGCGCTCTACTCATTACTTTTCAAAACTTGAACAGTGAAAGAAATGTTACCAGATCAGATTTCACATTTTATCCTGCCCATAAGTGACTCCTGGACTTCAAAAGAAGGAAAAATTAAACCATGAAAATATTAAATTGCAGTGGTTTTGGGGCTTAAATTCCAGAAGATCTGGCATCCAATGCCCTTGCTTTCAAGTAAGCTGGCCTTGTCACAATGTTTATAAAGCCTTAAAAAAGGTCTGTTTCATTGTCAGCATCTCTGATATATGCAGGCTCCACCAAATCAAAGTGACCTTGGACTGTATAGCCTGAAAAGAAAGATGACAAAATTTCTGGCATAGCACCTCCATTACACATCTAATTGGTATGGATTTCCTTGTTTTTCTGGGTAGAATTGGTAATTTTCTCTGTTTCTATAGGTATTGATAGGCAATGTCCGAATCTTAAATTTTCTCACCTTCACATGGTACGTTAAATCTTTTCAAAACTAAAGCTGCTAATGGAGTGTGCAGGGTGATCCAGGACATCTGTTAACTAAGAACGTCCAACTTTCACAATTTTTTTTTTCCTTCCAAGAAATAAATACAACACCAGTTTTGTTAGCACTGAGACGACTTTAGATAAGGGCTAGAGCTGACGCATCACATCTGAATAGCAAAGACATCCTTCACCATGCACAGGCAAGTCTCAAAACCCTTCAGAAAAATACATAATTATTCCAGTAAGAAGATCTAGACTTCTCTAACTGGCCAAGTGCAATCGATCTCTCCCAACAGGGAGCTGTGCTTCAGGTGAAAATTAAAGGGTGTAATTTAACCTCAGGTATCTTGGATCACTCTAGGTGATTAGTACAGCACATCTATATATTTTTTTTATGCCACTGATTTAATGGTGCAAACATGATCAGAGATGCTTCTCTTCCCTTTGTATGTTCCAGGTTCCAGGGTCTTGCCCAGCCAGCAATCCCATTGCTCTGAGAACATGATCAAAAACAGGGGGTGATCATTAGACTATATTAATACAGAAGGGTCCAGGGGAGCATCAAGTCCAATTCAGCAGATTGTACCAGTAAATTTTGGTCTGGGAAAGAGAAATGCTACACAAATGTAACAGGGTCACCCTGGGATTCCTTGTACTGAAACACCATTTTACACAGAGGATATATATATATATTTTATATATATAATTCTTTATATATATATACACACACACGCGCGCGCACACACAAAAAAAGTCTTTGATAGGCTTTCTGTGTTCTAGTAAAAATAGTTGGCAGCTGCAATCTGTGAGACCAGAACTGGCTTTTGTGCTGCCCGCGATGCCCCTCTGCAAATTGTCTCTCAAAGGCAGACGCTTGTATTTATCTGGCAGGTCGAGCTAGCACCTGCCTGAGACAGAAATAACCTCCCATTGGGACACACACAGAGCTCGTAGACTTTTTGCCTGGACCCTGCAGAAGAGGAAGATCCTTGGGGCAAGTTAGGTAGTTTGATTTTTGCAGAATTCAATGTTATCTGAAGTTAGGGGAGGGGGGGGTGGTGGAGAGAGAGAAACAGAGAGAGAATTAGTGGAGAGCTGTTATTTTTGATCTTGTGTTTAAAGAGACTTCCTTCAGACAACTCAGCTGCTAGAAAAACTGGGGATGCAAGTGTATTAAGATGGGAACATCTATGTGAGTGTACTAGCTGCCTTTCCCACGAGCCTCCTAAGACCTCCAGCCTGTTTCTGCTCATCTACCCACCATGTTTTCTTGGCTTGTAGCTTCCTGGGGCACCTCCGTGTTTGGGTGAGCCCAACCAGCAGCACCCCACTGTAAGGTGGGAAGCATGCGTGGTTCACATCCACATGACGACTCTGCTCCTCCACTGGGACTTCTGACTCTGAGATTCCATTGCCAGTTACGCTCACAGCATTAACTTTTATGTATGTTTTATGTATACATGTAACACTTTTATGTATATTAGAAATAACTTAAATGCCACAACAGAGATGAACTTCTCCTTATAAAACAGAACATAAAAGCGAACATGTGGCAGCTCTTAGAGGCACAGCAGCTACAGGGGAGTGCTCTAGCATCACCCAGAAGAGCACGGTAAGATAACCTGCACACCAGAATACTACAGGGCGACTGGCAGTATTTGATCTTGCAATTACAGTAAGAGTCTCCAGTTTTAATATCCAACCATCTAATCTCCTGAAAGAGACAGGTCAATATATGCATTTTAAAAGTAAATTAGCTTTAAAAACGTTAAGGCAATGCCTTGGATTTCAATTGTAGTATTTTAGGTAGGTTTTTTTCTTTTGAGGACTGTTTTTGTTACCACTCGTGGTCTGGGTTTGGAATGTCTTAAAATGCAAATGTTTAGAAATAACAGGAATTGCAATAAAAATACCCTTCTACTTATCATACCTGACACTAAGATAGGAAAATGTTAGCTTATGTTGGAGCCAGGAGATTTGCATTCAATAGGAAGCTCCTCCTGCCGAGGCTCTCATTGGGTTCCCCAGTGGGAGCTCCTCAGCCACATCCTTTGGTGTCTTCCATCATTTCGGCAAGAGGAGGGGATAAGAACCATGCGCCCATGCATTTTTGAGGCACTAGAAGCAGCTTAACTCAACACCTAGCCTACTTATGTTCTATGTTACTTATTAGTTATTTTCTCTTCCTATTTGGAAGATTCCCCAGTGCAACAACCTGTGTCTCCTGAAGCTCCCTTTCTTTCCAAAATGAAATCAGCTACGAAAGCTTTTCAGAGCAATACTGGTGAATTAAGCTTTTCTTATAGAAAAATGTATGATAAAAGATTTAATTATGTTGGCCAAGTAAATCTTGTTTTAAAGTGACAAGAAACAAAGAATTTAGAAGCACTGTGTATTTTACAGCTGCATAAATCTGCTCGAACAACAGATGCTATTATCCAAGCACTTTAAAAATAATGAATCAGCCTTTGCCACAGAGTGAGGCTCGTTTACATATGATATGTTCAATCACTGCTAGCAGAATCGAAGCTAGGAAGGTCTGCTTCTCCAGTACCTTCACACCACCGTTCAAATGGAGCCGCTCAGTGACTCAGAAGGCTACAAATCTGCAGGAGAGCTGTGGCGTGGTTTGTTTTTGCTGCAGGGCCTGACACCCTTCACTTACCTCTCCATCTTTGGATTCCAGCCTGAGCTCTGTCCTGCACGTGGCTTTCAAGCTGCCAGCCTCGGCGTTGATCTCAACACCTTTTGGAGCCTCCATCACCAGTGCACGTGTAGGTGACTCCAGTCTGTAACATAAAGAGGAGTTACAGAGCTCGCTGGGTTGAATATTCATGCTTATCATCTTGCATAGTCAGTGAAAAGAATTCATGTATGGTGCAGTAAAACACATCACAAATCCAATCTGCTAATGTTTCACATCAACTTTGCCACGCTCTAAATGCTGGGACAAGATGCAAGGTGCAAGAGCTTCAACTTGCTCATATGCAAGATATCAGGTTTGGGAGGGTTTAAGGGCGTAAGAAACTCAATAAAAAAATAAAAGGCTGAAGACCACAAAATTCCTGGTCTTCACTTCTACACTCACATCCCACTGTTCACAGCCAGCCCCCCCGTGCAGTGCTTCGATCCCTTCTAACTGTGGATACACCAGGACCTGGCAACCCTGTTATAGCCCTGGCTAACACGACCAAACCTTTTATTTTTGTATTGAAAATTACAATAAAAACCAATTCTCCCTCTTTGGGAATATCCTCTTATTTGTTTTTATCACAATTTATTTCCATCACAAAATCTAGACCATGATCTAGGCAAAGCAGGCAGGTGGACTGGAACAGAGGCTCCTCAGCTTCGGCTGCTTTGGGCAGGCAGCCCTGACAAAACCGAAACCCAACAGCAGCACACAGCACCCGAGCCTACTTGGGCAGATTTTAGGATTTGCTTGCATCACTGCAGTGGCACTTCAGTTGTTTTTCTGCTCTTCATATATAATCATTTGTGCAAGTGTGTTCCTAAATGGACTCCTGCTGGTACTGAGACAACATTACGAGAGACTGAGGGAATTCTGCTGTATTTATTGCAGCCAACAGCTCAATAAAGCAAAGGCACAGCTTCCTCTGTGTGACTTTCCCTCTTGCTGGTGTTTTCTTATTGCTGCTTTTTGAACATCTTTCCCTCAAGACCCCAAACTCATCCGTAATTTCCTAACTTTCAAGGAAGAACTCAGGCATATGCAGCCCAAGAAACAAGCATGGTCTCTTGATTAGCACCCTCTGCGCAATCCTGAGCTGCTTTTTGTTTGTTCTCTGCAGGGAAGCTGCATCTTACATAAACCTTCTTCGGATCCCTCCACTGGTATCAGCCCTTGGCTGGTTCCTGTATGAGGAACCTAAGCTTAAGACTGCTGCTACTCACTTCCCCCCCCCCCGATTGAATTGCAGATTGCATGGAGCAGAAAAAGCTTGCGAAGAATGATTGACATTAAATAGTGCTACCTGGGGTATGATTCCCTCTGACCTTCCAATTGCAATAACTGCCTTTCCGGTATCTGTTAGAATTTCTTTACGGTAAAAATAGCCACAGCACACAGCCTTAGGGGTCCGGCACGTGCACGCTGGTGGCTTTCATCACAGTGCTTAACACGCTATCTGCCCCACATTTCCCTGGAGGTTTCTGCCTAGGGATACAGTACACTCTAATCCTTGGTGGTACACCTCACAAAGTGGTATCTACCCCAAAAAACGAGGGATGCTCTGCTTGCACTAAGCCCCCAGGAATGGAGGCGCAGCAGCTGGGATGCAGGCACATATTCCCTCTTGCTGCATCTGCTCCAGAGGCAGGATCCTTCGGAGGAGAAGCAGAGAACTGAGGCCAGTAATGTCTTCAGTCACTGTAGCTAAAATCACCAGAGGATGTGTCCAAACCCCAAGACAGCTGAGATAATCTGAGGATAAAATAATTCCCAAGAACCATGGCCAGGTGACTCTTCAGCTCTCCAGCATCTTAGTGACTCTTCAATTTCTGTGATGCCTTGGCTGTCTCAATGTATTTGTTCATCTGTTAATCTTGTAGCTCTTCCGTCCACTGAGAAATAAATCTTGTAAGTACAAAACAGTGTCCAGACACCACTGTGCAAATGCACTCAGTTCCAGCAGCAGTAGCATTGAATTCCTGCCCTGTACCAGAGCATTCTCCCAGTCCCACACCAGTGCTTTACTGGAGAGTGTGGAGAACTGGGAAATTGGTGAATGCCTTCCCAAGGTGTGTGTGGGGTGGGAATCAAGAGGGAACTTCTTGCACATCCTCCCTGTGCACACAGATTCCCATAACATCAAACTGAGTTAAATTCATGCTTTGAACAAGCTACCTGGGCATCTACCAGATAACACTGTCCCAAAGTTTTATTCTCTTTTCATTTCTCACAAAGCAACTGAGTTCTCCCTCCTCTACCCAATGACAACCGACAGGCAGGATAACAGCATCCTGCAAACACTGATGAAAACCCATGCAATTAGGCACATCCTAATCCCTGCAGAGCTTCTTGGCTCATGGAGGTGTAAACGACCCTCTTGAGCACCTCCCAATAGTCCATGGTGTAACACAGGACAAGCACACAATGCTGGGGCTTTGCTGCTCTCCAGAACTTGCCCCGCTCCCCGAAGCACCAGGTGTGTTTTTAAAGTTAGCTGAGCTGACCACGTATCCTAAAATCACTAAATCATCCTAAATCACTAGCTCAGACAGCTGCAATCTGGCTGACATGCTGAACTAACCAAACCCCATCCCTTTAATGTTAAAAATATTGTTTTGAAGCCCAGGGTTTGGTTTTTTTTAGAACCTTGAAACTATGGAAATGAGTACAAGGACTATAAGAGCAAATTGGAGCTCTTACAATGATGAGAAACTTGGGCTTGTAGCCCACGGTTTTGTGCTTGTGCTGTGGGTTTGGAGTCCAACTCCTCTCTGTCTTACAGGTTAGATACTGGTATAACTTTATAAACTGGACTTTTGTTCCAATTTATGCTACTGTAAATGAGGACAGAAAGGTCTTAATGAACTTCTCCTTTGCACTTGAGGGGCATATGATTGTAAGGGATCTGACTTGATTATTTTCTGATAACCTGAACAAATCCCTGAGACACCTGTCTTTAAACAAGGAGCTGAAAAGTCTATGCAAAGCAGTTGAGGAGTTTATGCTCTAGGGGGTCTGAGTAACGTTTACCAAGTACTTTCATTTGAAGTATGTGTTTAAGAGACACTCTGCTTTTAAACCTAATTCTGTCTTCCAGAGCAGAACCAATTTGGAGGCTAATAATGAAAGAAAATGATTTAGTGATGAACAGATAATTTGTTCAAAATCAACATTTGTTTTTCAGTGTGACAGTCTGGAGCTTTCAGCAGGATTCACATCTCCTGGTTAGGTGTAAGCCCGTACTTACAGCAGTAGGCTGGAAAGGCGGCTGCATGAATATAGATTGTTTCATTATTTGCTCCTGCTCTTGAATTTTCCATCCCAGCAATTGGCACATAAGCCCTTTTTATTGACCATGGGTGCTGCTTATTTTTGCTTCAGTATTTCCAGGACCAGAGTCTGACCTTTCTCACAGAGCTGTGCAAGGAGGTTAAATTCACCGCTATTCACAGAGCTACAGCCTGCTGAATTCAGGACCGAGATAAGCTGCTTCCTCCCACTGCCATAAAATTGCTCCTGTCCCACCTACAGTCTCCTTGCAGGTGGATGAGGAGACAGTCTCCTGTCTGGGTGACTACCCAAAACACAGGAACCTCTCCTACAGATCCGAAGGTGTCATGCAAGCCCAAAATTTTAAAAGATGAGACACAAGTAACAGGATTTTCAGAATTATCAAGTACCCAACGGTACAACGGGTGTTAGGTACTTCTGAGAATCCCATTGAGCACCTAAATGCCATAACAAATCTGACCCTTAATCTCAGTTCTTAGTTCTGCAACAGAGATAATAGCACTTCCCAACTCCACGGGGAGGATGAAAAGATAAATATATTAATGGTTGTGAAGCAGTGACTTACAGTAATAACTGAGGCCAGGTAAGTCCCATCGCCAAAGACAGACGGCTGGCAGATGGACAACTGATCTTTCCAAAGCTGCAATATTAGGCTCTTACCTTCATCAAAAATACTGTTAGTCTTGTTCCTCCCACTGTGCACACTTGGCCTGCATATCAATGTGTGAGATGATGTATGCAGGGGAAGCCTTTCTCCAGCTCACCATGCTTAATGGGCAGTGCTAAATGTGCTCGTAAGCCCTTTCAGTCAAACCCATCACCAAAGCATCTCACGTTTTAAAGGAAGGTGATGACATGTGTGCATTTCCCAGTGAACCCCTCTCCTCTGTAAATTTTGAGCTCCTGGGAATCAACAAGGGAGCAAAATTTTCAGTGCCATCCCTGCTTTGCTTTGCAAACTTCATCAATAATTTAAAGGAAGTCAGCATATGAGTTTGTACTGTGGTTCCAGTGAAAGTCATTCTCTTGGAAAGATCATTACTTACCCAGATTTCTAGTTTTCATTTCCTTCATCATAAACAGTCACATTAATCACTCCAGCAGCATGGACTGTATTTCCTTCTTGTCCCTGTCCTCTCCACACCCCCTCCCAAGATAATGCATCATTTTCCTTACTATTATGAACACCTTATTGAATTTGGGAAGGAGAGGATATTACAGACGTGAAGGCAGTAACACCAGTAGCTAGGGGCTGCTGGTGTTCTTCTAATAAAATGGACATCCTTTCCTTAAAAAATTAAAGTTTAACGTAAATAGTTTAGAGGGAGAAATATTTGCCTGGGTCCAGCATTGATGGAAATAGGACTTTGCAATTTGTGGCTTTTAACAAGGAATGGCCCAAAGCTTCAAAATTTCTTGTCCCCCAACAGGGGATTCTTCTGTGTGAGGCACAAACTTTGCTTACAGTACAGAAATGGAAAGAGAAGTTTACTCTCAGGAGGTGAGGAGCATATGATGCAGCAGTGTGGGAACACGAGTTAATTCAATTTTGCTTAGAATCCTCTGGACTGGGAACAGAGCATGTATTACTGCAGCTGTGGCCCATTATTTCTAATGACTCTAATTATTTCTTATGGTATCCATCTGACCAGCTATAAGATTTCACATTGAGCATAAAATTAGCCAATGTTACCACTGTGTCTGCTTGCATCTCATACAATTGGCAAATTATGCTAGCGAGTAAACGTAGAGCTCCATCAATTTGCTGGTAATGAACCAGTATCTCAGGTTGGAATTTGTTTTCACTTTTAACTCCCTTGTTTCAGTGAAATCAATGGGACGACCCATTTGCAGTGACTTACACTTCTGACTCCATTTTGGTGTATTATCTTACATACATCTATTTGCAGAAGAACACACAATACTTTTCTCCCTATTACCTGGAAGTTAATTAGCTTTTACCGAATTGCAAAGAAACTATGTTCAATTTCTCTTTCTAGAATGTTTTTAAACTTTTTTTTTTTAATTGCCTTACCTTTTCTTGTAGTGGAACAGAAAGTTTGGGAGGAAGAACAAGGGCTTGGGTCTGGATTTACGTGGTGAAAACCTCAACTGATCGTAAGTTTAAGCAAAGTTTTACCATCTCCCAAAGAGAAAAAGGCTTTGCCCTGAGCTTTACCCTTCATCACTAGATTTCCTTCCTACTGGAAGGCACTGCTGTTTCATGGGAACGAAATAAGCTAAAAACATGGCAACAACAGCAAGCCTAATAATACAAAACAGGAAAGAGAAGAAAAGGGGGCTGGCCTTGGTACATCCAAGTGAGAGGTTAAGATCAAAAGGGGAAAATGCAAAATGTCTTTTTCCAAGGTACCATGATGTTGACAAAATATGACATATGTGGCACATTACAAAAGCAGCAAGTACTCTGAGAGCTTACAGAAGAGATCATCACTAATAAGACAATCTGTATCCCTGTTATTTATTGCCTAGCATTGACATAAATCTTGTTTTCAATTACATTTTAATGAAGAACACCAATTACTGTTCGAATGGGGACATCTGATTACAGTCTCAATCAACAGAAATAAATCTTGCTTATGGAACGTTTCCAGGGTATTTTCTTTAGGAGTGTTAATTACAGAAGTAAACAAGGCTATATTATTATCATGTCATCCAATTGTAAATCCTGCCTATCGCTGTAAATACTGTTTAGTTTGAGAGCATGTATCATCATAGTTTCCAGTGTTTATGCTGCAAATCTAATAAGTGACAATTCCATTGCAGCCATACTCAAACAGATTTTTATGGCTGGTGGTCCAAAGCCTCGCGTAATTCCTAATATGATCTAGAGGACAACGAATGAAAATTCTTTCAGCTACCATCCACAAGCCATGGTTAATTCCTAAGGTAAATCCAGCTAAATCTGTCAGAGACCTGACAGGAGCAGAGGTCTAATGATGCTTTATTGGAAATTACAGTTTTCTAATTGAGCCAGAGATAAGCCTGGTTCAAATGGGAAGATGTGCAACAACTTTGCTTCCCTGTATTTGGGTAACACAGATGCTAAAGGGATTTTGTACAAAGCTGAGTCAAGAGAAAGAGAAAAAGGAATTCAGAAAATATTATGAATGACCCTTGTGCTTAACATTGTTCATAAGCTTTAATATTTCCCTGGATAGGGAACCTAGTGAACATTCTGCATGGATAGTGCTGCTTGGACTCTGCAAGCACTGCAGTCCCTGATGGATGAATGAATGAGCGAGAGTTTGTGGGTACCTGTGTGCTTGTTCCATCCTCCCCTTCTGGTGTGCTGCATCTATCAAGTCCTGACTATTTCTCCCTGCTTCAGCTCTGCTAGTTCAGTCTCAAGCTAATGCCTTAAATCTCATTTTACAACTTTCCTTCTTCTTTCTTTTTTTTTTTTTAATAGAGCTCTTACAGCTGTAATACAAAAAGAAGTGCTTAATCACAAGAAGTGTAATAAATCTGCTGCTGGTTTTGCTAACTCCAGCTTAGTGCCAGATGAACCAGTTTATGTATTTTTCACCTAGTTTGAGCTGCAAGTACGATGTTTAGTGAAGTTTTCCTAAACAGAGTCCATGCTAAAACAATATTCTCTAGACCATATAATGAAAATATCTTAGTGTCTCTTCAGAGACTACAACTCTGGGAGGATGGCTAATCGAGTAACAGCGGTTTGAAACCATTACAAAGCAGGTCACAGCCAGCATTAGGAAGATGCTCAGCTAATATTCCAAGATTTGGGTCTGCCCAGACAAATAAGGAACCAGAGGAGTTTGTAGGTACGGTACCAGCTTACAGCACTAAGCAGGTAAGAACCAGCTTCCATTTTCCTCTGAAAAAAGTGTCATCCCTCAGCAAGAGGAAAAGTTTGAGCATGGAGTTCCTCCAAGCACACTGCAAATCCCCTGTTGTAGTCTTCCAGTACACTTCGCGCTAACTGAGGCTTAGTCAGAGCTTATTCAGAACAAATAGAAAAACATGGATGAATCAAAATACAATTGTAAATTCTTTGTGATTGCTTACCATGCTACAGCATGGGACCTACTGAAAGGGACGAAATTATGCAAAGTTATCCTAAATGTTTTAGAGTTTGGGGTTTTTTTTTGGCTTTTTTAAAAATTTTTAAAATAATCTCTGTAATGGTTTAGAAGAAGTCAAATATAGTATTTAGAAGACAAAATCAGAGATCAAACAGAAGATACCAAATTAATCTAGGGAGAAAAACGTACTGTGTAAACATTATTGAGATCTAGCTTCATTATGAACCAGAGAAGTGGTGAAGGGTAGAGACTGTCAAAGGAAAAAGTACAAGATTAATGTTTAACAAAGTGGCAGTATGGCTGAGAAAATTAAAATCATCTGGATAATTAAAAATTTCTGTTGCTTATAAATCAAGGAAGGAAATTATCATAGAAATTGGGAGATAGTTGAAAATGATGTGTGGTAAATACAGATGTGGTTTAAGAAGACGATGTGTTTAAGTGGCTAGGGAAGGGATTCAGGGATGCAAAATGAATAATTTCTATTTTAAGTGTAGAGATGACTGCAACTTCACTCTCTGCACCTGGTGGGCTGTGAGCAGATTGGTCGTGCTCTGAATCCCCACTATGCCCGACAGACCTGAGCAGGGAGCTGTCCGCAGGATTACCTCTGTCCTGCTGTGCTCAATCTTTCAGCTTTAACTGATAACCTGGAACATTCAGAGTCATTAGTGTGCCATGTGGCGGGGAACCCCCATGTATCAGGGCCTGGCCATGGCCAGAAGATGCTGAGTGGTCGGGGGTGGCATCCTGAGCAGGGACAGTGCCACCATGCACCGCTTGGCAGAGGTGTCATCAGAGGGGAGCTTGGGCACAATTAATGAAACCAGAGCAATTGTAGGTGGGACTGAGAGATTCAGCCCGCAGAGGAGAGCCCTCTATGCTAACAGAATGTCTGCCAGGAACCAGCCATATGAGACAGTATGAAATACTGGAGCTGAGAGTCAGCTCTGCTGGAGGAGAACCAAGGGACAGATTGTACCCCTCTCCTCGCATGATCAGGAGTGGGACAGTAAATGACATTATCACAGTCCAGGCTGAGTAAGAGCTCTAACTAAGCCATAGCGCTGCTACTGATGCCACTAGCTGGAACTTGAGAGCCTGAAATTATTTTTATTAAAAAAACCCTCACCACCAAATGCCTCTTATCACAACATACATAGTCTGGGTCAAAACTGGTCAAGTAATGGTCTGGAAATTCCTTTGTGGCTGTGTGTACTAACCTAAGGGCTTGGCGCTGCAGCACGGCCATGCCTCTGCTCCCGCTGACCACAGCCACTCTGCGCTCTCAGCAGACTAACAGACTCTGGAGTTAGACATGTCCCTACTTCCTAAACCACCTTTTTTCTGCTTGTCTGATATACCTTGCTATGTAACTTCTTGCAATAAAATAAAACAAATAGAAACAAAATCCTCCATGTGTTGGGTGCATTAACGATCACGCTCATTTCACACATGGAGAAAAATAATTACTTTTTGCGTTACCATAATTACCTAAACTGCAAATGCATTTTTCAGAAACAAAGGTTGGGCTGGTGTAAGTTTCTAATTACAGGTTGAAAGCTTCTAATTAAAAGGCACACATTGGAAGAAAACCTTTCAACCAGAATTACAGAAGAGGCTGCTAAGATTAGGTATTATCTTGACATCCTGTCACCAAGGCAGGGAGGAGAAAAAATAGGAACAAAGCATTAGCTCTTCAACAGGGCCACTGACACCACTTGCTGCCCAATGTCTAACAAAGTGCTCCCATCAGGAACACACAGGAGATGAACACATCACAAAATAGGTCTGTGGGGCCGCCAAGTTTCATAGCAACCCTGAGCTGTTGGAGCGGGCTGTACTGCAGCCTGGAGGTAACAGGTGAGCCTTCAATGGGCTTTTCCTGAAGTTTATACTGGCCTCTGGATGGTGGCAGGTGGAAAAAAAGCCACCTGAGTTGGCCTAAAATTATAAAACCTGATGGAAAGATGGTACTTCTAGATTAACCCAAAAATATTTGTTAACACAGACATTACACATTGCTCTGCTTTGGTGTGACTTCCACGTGCAGTCCATGGTTGACCACTGGGTCCATTTGGGCCAACTCTCTGCTACTTTCATGGCTTGCTCTTCTGCTCTACTTTAGAAGACTGCACCACACAATATTTTTATCTTATTCTTCTGTTTTTCAGGGTGTTAAATAATCCCGCTGAGCAGGACAGTATGTCATCACTGACAGAGAAATCACTTTCTTGTGATAACTCACAGTCCTCAAACGAGAGGATTACTGGCAGGGGTGCAGCGCTATGCAAATACTGCTGTCATTACCATCAGTACTTTGCATGCAGTCTTCTACATCAGAACTGCTTTACGAAGAGAGAAATTATGTAGATTTAAATTTTTAAATTCTTTTTGAAGTCTGTCTTTTACGTGATTTTTACCCATTTGGTCAGACATAAAGGAGAAGTGTCAGGTAGATTAAAATCTCATACGGATAGTGCACAGGTTCAGCCTACAGTGCTTTCTGCAGCGATGATTTACTTTTTCTCTTCTCCAATGATTTATTCTATGGCTTCTAAAAAGATTGGACTTAATAGAAAAACACTTACAATGAGAAATACAGAGATAACAAAACTAAAAAGGATTTGAAATGGTAGAATAAAAAACCTGCTGGGAAAAAAGGTGTGTCTGTATGCATCATATACTTGATGGTGATATCCTTTGGAAACATGTACACACTTGCTTAAGTGGATTTGAAGAGCTTATTTAGCATGACAAATTGGCTAAAACCTGACGGCTATTTCTGAAAACCCATTTATAGACCTTCAGACACTCATACTCCTGTGACATATCCATTCATTGTACAGTCAATTTATAATGATTCCACCAAATTAAATCTTTATTAACAAACTTATTGACTCTGGCTTTGACTTTTTGTCCCGTCTTTTAATTAACCGCAACAATAAGACAAGCAACATCCAATATAACAACTGACCAAACATTTTGTTTAAAACCTGCGGTTTATTTCAAGCAACTTCACAAAAAACGAAGGCTGAATTGCTATTTGCTAAATGTCAATTTTCACACTCTGTTGAACCTTTTCTGAAGCTTGTCAACCACAAATCTGTAGTCATTTTTCCCCCTCTGATCAGAGCTATATAGAGCATATAACAGGTTTTCAGGCACTTTTCATTTTTATGCAGAAGATGTACCATTTGCTGTCCCCAGTATACTCCACGAAATAGTAAATATGCATAAATTGTTAATCTAAAGGGATGCACATGCCAAAATTGTGGCCTCTTTCACAGTCACAATTTACAACAGCAATGCAGTTGTATGTCTGCATGCATAAGGCCACTGAAATGATCCAACTCCTCAAATCTCATCCATTATTATGCAACAATACTGCACCATCCTCTTTTCAAATGTGCTGGGCTCCTGCTCAGAGCAAGGGAGGTGTTTCACCCTCCAGACCACTCGCCCACAGCTTCACTCCCTGATTAGAGGCACAATTCCCATTCCCAGCTGCAATTTCCCACTCTGCTGCCTGGCAGACATAAACCAGCCTCACTTATTCACAAGGAGGCACACACTTCCTTGTACAAGCAACTATGACCATGCACAGAGATGCAGGATTTGGCTCCAGTGAGAAGAAATACCTTTCACAGGGTCAATACCACTGGCAATCACCAAATTTGGTCTAACTTCTCCCACACGTACTACTTGCTAAAGCTGGTATAGCAAAGAGGGATGACAAAAGATGCTGTCTAGGTCAGGATACTACTACTGAACAGGGGGATAAACGGTGTCTAGTCTCATTTCTGGCATAAACCAGTCTGGAAGTCAGTTGCTCATTCCTGTATCAAACCCAGTTGAACTGAGACCTGCCCTTTAACAAGACAGCCAATTTTTAACAAGTATCCACTGATGAGAGATTCCTCTACATCCCTCCTTCATGGCACTGCTGCATAACCTATTTTGACAATTCAGAAAATTTTCCTGTGTACAATTTACAATGTGCAATAGAGAATACAAATAAGGGAAAAATGTACACTTCTCTGGAGAAAGGCCAGGATAAAGCCAAGGAATGGGCAAGACTGCTGAGGACCAAGAATGAGAGAGGGGACCAGTGCTCCTTCGTGTGACCGATTGACATTTCATCACCAAGCAGTTTGGCAGGGCAACAGGAAGGATGGGGAATATTTGAAGCAGTTCGTTTCAAAGCTCTTTGATACTCTAGAACCAAAAATCTTAAAGCTATTTAAGATTTTCAGCTGATTTACTGCTTTCAAATATGCAAAGTAAAATAGGTTGGGAAATGGTGCAGAGAAGAAAACAAAGGGATTGTGTGGGTGGGTGGAGGGAGGAATGAAGCAGAGGAAGAGTTCTGGAAAAAAAACAACCTGAAACCCACTTGCTGAAAAAGAGAATACAGAGATGTCTCCAAAGGGATTACTTTAATTCTGGGAATAGGATGTTTTGCAAATTGTTAGCATCACTTTATCTTCAACTAAAAATGAAACTGTTTTCTGTTTATCTTTTGCATATAATCACTCCAGAGTAAAACACATGTTTTAAGGTCAGGTTTGGCAATCTTTCAAGAGAGAGATGCTAGATGATATTTTGCTTAACTAAAACAAAAGCTGAGCCTGGTGGTGGCAGTTCACCATGTGCTGGGAGATGACTACATTGGCATGAACCCACCTTGGCACAGAGCAGCTACATCCCTGTCCTGCTCCACATGGAATTGGTGGGAACTGGAAGCTATGAACTACTACTCACAGGTGCTTGTCTCAAGAAGCTGCAACCCCTTCTCTTGGCTCTGCTTATGGTATTTGGTATGTGCCACTGTGCTATCACTGGCATCCATGCTGCAGGTTGTTGACCTTGTTTGTTTTAAGGCATAGACTGAGCTCCTCGGGTCAACCACAGCAAAATGAGAAAAACTTCAGCCTCTCTTGACTTCCATGATGTTTCTTCCATCCTTCCTTGGGCAAGTCTGCATTTTGACTATAATAACCTCCCTCATATGTCATTTTAGCAGATAAAGAGACTATTACAGCTGCTAATGGAAGAGGTCAAATGGAGCTGAAATGAAATGGAATTAAAAAAAAAAAAGTAACTGATGTCAGTAAGCTTCTGAACCACTCAGTGGCATAACCTTCCTAAAACAGGTTTTTAGCTGGGAATTTAATTTCATTTCACTCTATTTTATTTTTATTTTAAAAAGAGAGGCAGGCAGGTAGGAGGACTGGCTTTGTGGTTGAAGAACTGGAATTAAATTTCCAGCCCTGTGATGAACTGCCTTTGTGACCATGTGCAAGTGCATTCTGCACTCCCTGGGTTTCTTGCAGTAGAGCAGTGGTGGGGATGGCTCTGCACGGCCCAGGAGGAGTAATTCTCCCTAACACAGCAAAGTGATACAGGCAACTCTTTGCCACTGATTTCTCCTAGTACCCACACCAACTCATCTGAAAACTTTCTCATAGCAGACTGCCACCTCCGCTGCAGAGCATGGCCCTGAGCCATCACTTCCACAAGGAGCTCAACCAGATGGTCTCATGTGGTGTCTATGTCCCAGGTACACAGAGGTAACCCCACTGACTTCCCAAGTACTGCCTGTAAAACAAGTCAATAGAGTTACCTTGGAAACATAGCACGGGAAAGGAAATTGGACCTTAAAATCAACCTTAATTCTTCCTTTGCCTGGCCAAGCAAAATAATAATAATGAAGAAACATTGCAAGAGAAAAAAAATAATTGTGGTTATTTTGCCACCTTTGAAACCAACAACAATCAAAGCTGTAAGGTGTAATCTTTTTTCCTGGAATTCCTTGCTTTGTTTGAACTGCCTGTGCCCTCATGGTATCGCTCAGAACTCATATTAATGCTATATATAGACTGTCTGCTTGGTAGGCAGCGGTAGGGAAAATAAAACAGGCAAGAACTTAAACTCTGATTTCCTCCAGCGCAGGTGGAATATGGACAATTTTCTGTAGGTGGCCACCATTGCTAAAACCTTCCTGGTGAAAATTACTACCATGGTCTTAATCTGTGTTAGTAACCAAAGCCACCACCAAGCCAGGCAGGGCAGAAGTTAGGGTATGTTTCTTCACTTCTCTTTAAAATGCTGGTGTGATTCTGTTCTTTCAAACAAAAAGTACAGGAAATCTCTTGATTTCTACCATCCAAAGCTGACACTCTGTCCGGTTTCCAAATGTCACCTGCTCTCCATAGGAAGAGAAGTGACACACACTAAGGCCGGCCCGTTGCATCCCTAGCACAGGGAACACCAAAATTCAGCATTCCTTGTAACAACCCCATGTCCCAGCAGCCAGGAGTGGTTAACTCCTGTTCCAGAATAGCGAATCCAGCCCTCACTTTGTGGCCGCCAGGTAATGAGGACATTTGTATCATGTCCATGCACCATGATGAGGAGCCATGTCCAATACTGGACCTTCCAGTTCACTTGCTAACGTTACCCAGCATCACTTCTGGGATAAAACACTGGAATGAGTCCACCTACAGGATCACTTGTTCTGACACTGAATATCAAGCCTGCCATACTGAGGTCAGAGAAATTTGTATAGCTATGTCACAGAAAACAGCCGACAATTTCCTTCAGAGAGATTTCCTTAGTAGAGAGGAGGCACTCGAAGATGTCCTCCTGTCCCCCCTTTGCAAGATGGATAAGGAATGTTTTCAACATTAATGACTCACAGATTTTCCCGATGTTTCCTTTCATTTTTCATGATCAGACTTCAAGGTTGCCCAGATATCAAAATACAACTTTTCAAGTTGGATCCAAACATTTACCAAGACTTGGCTGCGATTTAGGAAGGTGAAGAACCAGCCTCCCCAAACCCATGTCTGTACACCAACATGCCAGGAAGTATTTAATACTGAGAGCCCAAAGCTTCCAATGGGAACTTCGGTGTTCTTTGAGCTGTGTTCTAAAACACATTCTCATGTCCATGCAACATCCCAGCTTATTGTGGGAGTGAATATTTGTTTTTCAAAGCAATTTAGAAGTGCTGGAGAGGAAATGGCCTGGAAGTCAACCTGGGTTTTCTCCTGCCTTGGGCCTTGCATTGCTGTATGCGACCACAAAGGTAATTTCAGCGTGCAGAGCCTGGTCTCCTTTTGTCTTTTCTTGTTTGCTTATGACACAGGTGCAATGACTACCTCCTCCACTATCTACAGAGCATTATACACAGTAAGAACTGGGTACATCTACAGAATTTAGGAACTAATCCCATGTAGAAAAATATTAGCCAAACATGCTCTAACTGAATTAGCTGTGAATTCAAAGGGAAACATTTTTTTTTTTTAAAAAGGACCATCAGAAAGATGATGCTGTTTTTAAAATTCTGGTGTTGCATCTTCCTGTGCCCATTGCACGTGAAGGAGGTAACTGTATCTTATCTTCATGCAGTATCTGCTGCTGGATCTTCTGACCTAAACGATTTTCATTCTTATATAACGTACCACATTAACGCTCAAGGGAAGGAACCTATTTCATTTCCAGACTCAATAAAACACGGACAATAGGATCATGAGTCCCATCACACAGGTCTCTCAATAGAACCTGACTCTGGCATAAACAGGAGGGGAGAGGGAGACAGCTGTCTCTTAGAAAACTTGTAAATTGCAAAAGAATTAATTTGCTGTCCCTCAGATACTATTAAGTTCACTGCAGTTCTTCCCTCCACCTTACTCCAATGATTCTCACAGTCTTTCTTCCCGTGTACTGCTATAGAGTGAGTCACCGGGTATAAACAACACTTGCTCTTACTCTAAAAATAACTATTTTTAGTTTACAGGTGATGACAGTAATGGAGTACCCAGGGCAAAACCACTGAAACCACACAACCCCCTCAAACCAGTATAAACATACTCTGCCACTTCAAAAGAGATCAAGAGTTCAACCAGCTCCATCCCGGCAGCACCTGAGGTGGATGCGGTGTGAGCTGCTGTCCCGCAGAGCCCAGCTCCTCCGGCAGGGATGGGGAGTCACACCTGGGGGCAGGTTTTATCCAGCGATACTGACTACACTCCTAGTGTGCTTCTGCAGATGACAGTATACTGCTATCTTCATCTCCTCTGGCGGGTATCTTTATAAAGCAGTCACATCCTGACAGTCATGCTGCTTTAACTTTACTGCTCTAGTTAGAGGTATAATGTGGGGAGAGCGTAAAGAGCTATACCTGGACAGGCCCGTTTTAATTGTTCCCACTAGACCTGCGCTCTGTGACCTTGGACATCTACAGAGTCATAAATACGAGCTTTGATTGCTGTTCCCATAGTGACTGGCAGGAGGAACACACTGGAGGGTGGACGAGGACTGCTTCAAGTAGGCAAGCAGCAACTGGAAATGATTAAGTTCAGAAGCTCTGGGGACACTAATGTCACTACAGGCCAGCTAACCTGGAAGATAAACATTGCTGGGCACTGCGAAAATGACTTTTCTATTTGCTTTCCACTGAGAGAGTGAACTAGTCTACAGTACAGGCACTGGGCTTGGCAAATGAGACCGAGAGCTCTTCTGAGGCACATTTACCGGTCCTTGCTGCTGCAGGAGATGTCAAAGCTACTAGTGGGGCCTGTCACGTCTGTGCTGTGCACACTTACTGTTGAGGACCAGGAACAGCAGCCCTTGGGCTCGGTTAGACCCCCAGAGCAGGCACGGCTGATGCACAGAGAACATTTCTGTGTGGAACAACACACAACACACGTGGGAGGCCAAATCATCCATGCAAAACTGCCAGGGACCTGGGCTGCCGCTCTCCCAGTGACAACGCCAACGTGGTTACTTCTATAGCCCTCTGCATCGTGCACTGAGGGCTGTCACAGGCTTTGGTGTGGAAATGGGAGACCCTTGGCATCCCACTCTGAAAGGGTGAGGACCTGGCGGAGGCACCCGGGGAGAGGACACCCAGCTCTCCTCCAACTCTGCTCTGTGCTGCGAATATAGAACTAGAAATCAAACAGCTCTAAACTCTCCTATTTCCATATAAGAAATGGTAGGAAAAACGTAGACACACATGCTGGTGGCCTGAGTATATATAAAAGCAGGTCAGGAATATTTATATTAGCAGAGTGCACAGCAGGAAGAGCTGAGTTGTGCTGATGGAAAGCTGCCCGAGCATTTCCGAGTGACCTGCTCAGCAGCACGGCGTGGTGTGCTCGCTGGCTGCCCGTCCACATGCACCTCCATTAACTCCCCGGAGATCAGGGTCTTACACATCACAGAAGAATGGAATTTACACATGGTCAAACCTAGCACCGCCTATAGATCGCTCAAAGTTATAACCCTGAAAAACACCCCAGCCTCACTTATGTCTCCATAAGCACATTAAGGGCGGGACAGA
Source organism: Pterocles orientalis (assembly GCA_011057875.1). Lineage (NCBI taxonomy): Eukaryota > Metazoa > Chordata > Aves > Pterocliformes > Pteroclidae > Pterocles > Pterocles orientalis. The sequence continues at coordinate 1,792,274 of WKFP01014582.1, read as the reverse complement.
AACCAGCAGTTCTATAATAGCTGATCATCCAGGATGAATCAGGAATTATTCAGATGGAAAGTAAAACTGAATCTACCTGTCTATACACTTTGGACACTATCCAAAGTCTCCAATTCACATCTGTTAAACTCTCCAGACTTTGGTACTGTGGTAACTTTAATGCCAAAAGAAAACAGATAAGGCAACGGTGGAAGTTGTACGAGGCATCACTTCCCCTTACTACCCATAGCACTTTCACACACACATAGGTCTGTGAAAAAAACATGGTAATTCTGACATGTTATGAGTCAAGATTACACAGTTGTCTATGAGAAGAAGTCTAGTGTCACCCCACAGGGACACACTGTGCTATTCTCATGCGGTAACTGGTCTTCCTGGTCTTTTCTCTCTGTCTCTAGCCTTTCACTGGAAGTAGATCCCATCATTTTTCAAGCAGTTGAGTCAGATTTGCAAAGTCTGCACATTCTTATAGTGGCAACAAGCACTTAAAGCATCAGCTGTTTTTTTTCTAAGACTGGTTCCTCTTTTTTTTTTTTTTTAACTAAGTAGAAAATGCCAGAATTGTCCAACATTCTTTTTTTTTAAAAATGACCTGCTTGTGACCCCCTGATATTTGCACAGTATGGACCATCAAACCATGAAAAATCAAGCATTATAAAAAATGAATCTCTCAAACTAGGTGCTCAAATGTCTTAAGTTACTTTCACAAATATTGACTAATAATAATTATTGTCTGCTCTGCTTCACTGTTAATCACTCTCTCAGAAAGTGTACTTTTAAGAAGAATTTTGCATTTTTTCTGACTGCAGCAAACCATATGGAGAGTGCCTGACAGGTCCTGATGGATAACACATATACTAACAGCTTCCCAGAATACTCATCTCTGAAAAGAAGGAAGCTCTGCAGGAGTGGCCTGGATAGCTCCATAAATCAATTATGTTAATTCCTGACAGCTACTACAAATTCAGGGATGGTCAATTCTAAGGATTGGTCCTACCAAACTCTTGTAACTGTTCTTTCAGAAGAGTCATAATCTCCACTTGGGAGCAAGAGAAACATATTAAAGTATTTGGTGGCTCTGTTGAAATTTCAGCCTAGCTCTTGGAAGCTAATAAATAAAAACATAGTCAAAATATTTTTTAATATTTTTTCTGCAAATTAAAATCTAAAAAAGCATTTAATTTATTCTGGAATAGCTCAGTCACACTGGCAGGTTAGCCTGTGCTGTAACCTACCATAGCCTGGACGAGGAAAGCCAGTCATGAAGGAAATAGTACACGCTTTGCTTCACTCAGAGAACTGGCATCCAGCTAGAGGAAAGCTTCCTCAAAGAGACGATTATGAAACCAGCCCTCACTTTGGTATCGCACAGACATTTTGACATACTGTGTGAGTCAGAGAATCACTTTTAATGCGTATCTGAGCACCTTTGCCTGCAGAACTCCCATTGCACTGACACCGCTTCCCCTTTCAAGTCACATCAGTTCACAAGCTATGATGCAACATCATTGAAAATGTGCATGTATTTATTAGAGGTTACAGCATAAAACACGCAGGCACCTTGAAAGATATTTCAGACTGTGACAGCAGGCAGAGTGACTGAATATATATGTCAGAGGTTTATGATGAACTCTAAAGTGTCTTCATTTAAGAGGCAGCATCCTTTTTTCTAGGCGTCCTTTATTGCTTGATTTATTCTATCTATCTGTAACTAACCTTTAGAGTCATAGATTTAGACTCCTGGTGTGACGTTGCTTGAATGCCACGCACCTCAGAGCTCGGCAAAATGTTCTGACAAAGTCATTGCTTGGTCCTCTCTCACCACTCAGAACAATGCCAATGGATGGGGAGATTAAATGATAACCCACTGCTCAACTGAGAACTCATAAAATCAACATATTTAGTGGGTGTTACAGAAAACTTGTCACATGCTAAGCAGAAAAGAGCAGGGAAGGACTAGGAGAGATTTCGTGTTCCATTTTCCACTCTCTTTAGCTGTATTGCCCTTGATGTTTTCAGCAGCAATTTTTTTTTCCCCCCCCCCAAAGAATTAGGCATGAACCCATCGTGGGGATGAGGAACTGAGCCTAAGGAAATAACAAATTACTCTCTTCTTGACACATTCAGTTTGATGCCATGTAGCAAAACTGGAGCATTTATGGAAGTACGTGTGATATAGACGGGCCAAGTCTGAGGCAGCTGCCAGATCCCAGGGCTGAATTCAGGACCCAGGCTGTTTCCAGATGCGCAGCTCATGCATACAACGGTTTACAAGAAGATCTCATTAACTTGAAACAAATTATACAGACGTGTGCAAGGGACATAATGTGCTGTGTAAGGCCAACACGACCTCATGATTTCATGGGAATTTTTTTAATAAAGGCAAAGCATTGCGTAGAGGATTGAGCCTATTAATACTAACATCAAAACCACTTTGGTAATCCCACATTACCAAAGTTCCTGTACTTAAAAAAGTACTAGTGAACGAAGGCAATGCCTGCATTATGATATACACCCAAAGGTTGGGATTTGGTGAGGAGTAGAAATGCATTGCCCAAATCTTTTGGCACCGTACGGTTGGGACTGGCTTTTTCCACTGCGCTCCCAGCACTGCTCCTTTGCCCTGCAGGAACAAGAATTGATCACCTGGTACTGAGAGGTTTGGAGGCGTTAAATAGAAATGAATGGCAATTATGAGGGATTTAATTTTTGTACCTTAAAAGGCTCTGTCAGAAATGTCATTTGTAATTAATTAGAAGTGTATATACCAGATCAAAGCCTGTTAAAGTCAAGTAGTTTTCAACCCAGGGAACACTGGGTTTCAAACACTGGCTGAAAGCTCAGGACCTTTTCACAAGTTTCTCTGTGCTTTCCAGGTGATCCTTCTGGCAGCATTTGAGTTTCCAAAATGAAATTCTTCAGATTTATAAAAAAGCTTCCATCTTTTGACAGAGCTCCTAATCTGATTCTTGTAAGATACCCTGTTTGTCTAGAGAGACTTTTATTGCAACATGAATTTATTACAAACCATTTCACATGCACACATTTTCAATCATACCTTGTGGGTCATAAGAGAGAGAATTTAATTTCAGAAACCTTAGGAAGCAATAATAATCTTTAACCTCTGGCATTGCATGCGAAGATACTGCACATTTTCTATCAAAATGAACAGCTCTAATAACCTTCCATTAATATCCATTTATATTTATTACTCTTTCATTAAAGCTAAGACACCAAATCCTTAATAAAAAAAATTAAATTGGCATCTTACTTTAGTTCTTTCTCTGTCTTTTAAAATGTTAATACTTAAGGAAGCGGACAGGACATGACATATTTTATCCCTGCCACACAGTTCAGCACTAGCAGCATAAACTCTTTGTGTCTTGCTTTTTGCCCTTATTATATCAAATATAGGCAGATTTTTACTTAGTTCACTGGCAGGGAACATCATCTTACAGCAGCACATCCCCTCATTATCAAACTGTTCTCAAACTCACCAGGAGGCCATTTCCTTTCTGCTCTTTTATGATCCTTGATGGCCTAAGTTTGGGGGTTTTTTGGTTTACTTTCTTGCTTGATTCCCCCGTGCCACTTTAATGTCCTCAGCAAGCCTGCCACAACTGTCCTTAATGACATGAAACCAGGCAAAGAAGGAGAGAATGTGTTTGTCTTTTTGTATTGTGAAAAGCAAAAGACAACTCATGAGCTGAGGTCAACTCAACATCAGAGACAGAGCATTGCAGCCCAGTTTCAGCTGGTGAGACAGCTGCCGGGAGGCTCCCAAGAGCCTGACACCCATTTGTATCAGCCTAACCTGATGGAAAACTCCTCTCCTTCTGCAGCTACTGCCCACACCCTGGAAGATTTGTTCCATCTAGAGAACAGAGTTGTATATTTCTGAACTTGTTTTTCAGGCATTTTTGGCACCACCCACCTGCTTTTTGGCCATTACTGGGTTGAAATCACATTTCTGCATCCTCGTTTCCTGCACGGCCCTGAAGCCACATGACACTGTGTGAAACACACGCTTATAAGTTCGGCTTCTTCTACCCAACGTCCTTGTGCAGCTGAAGTCGAACACAGCATTATTTTATTTGCCAGCAAAGCCGTGTGTCTGTACTGAGGTGCGTATCTACAGCAGCCACCTCTGCTGATGGATGGAATGGTGGCTGCTCAACCTTTAATACGGTGCTTTTACATGTTTGGCTCCAAAAACCTGCTGTTCTTTTCAGGGAGTCACACCAATGCCAACTCAGCTGGGAACCAGAGCAGGGGACTGGCAACTTCAGAAGTGTCAGCAGAATCCGGGAATGAGGCGGTGAAGTCCACAAGCTCTCAGCTTTACTAAGATGGAGAAGAGAAAGAGGAACCACCTGCCAGCTTCTGCCTCGTCAAGTGGCTTCTGCATTTCCATTTCTTCCCTTCATGGGACACGAGCATGCAAAAGGTGCAGGATGGGTCACCGATCATCTCCGGTCCAACGTTGCTGAGCCGACTCACTGCTGAGCCCTGAGAGCACACGGCAGCACACAGCTAATGCTCACACACTGATAATATATTATTATCCTTCCAGAAGAAGTAGAGACCAAGGGAGCAACTATGGGTTGTGCAGAGGTCCCCAAAGAGGGACACAGGTTTGAGTGCCAAGTCAGATTTAGAAAGGGGTTCTCATCAGCCCCATGCTGCCTCCACACAGAGGGACAGAGCCAAGTCCAAACACCATTCGAGAGCAGGGAGTGACATTCCTTTACTATGAAATCAGTGATGCCATTTGATCTGAAAACAGCCAGAGGTGCCACAATAACCCACGGAATAAATCTGCACTGCAAAATACACAGGAGTAGAGCAGCAGCAGCCACCGCACATTAAAAAGAGAAAATCAATTCATGAGAAAACGACATAGCTGCTCCTGTTTGGCCTAGAGAAAACAACTCTATTGCACATAAAACATCAAATCAGAATAAAGATTCTGTAGGCACAGTGGATATTTATGATTTCTCTTAATAAGGATACAAAATACTGCTTTCAAAAGAAAGGATCCCATTATAGTTATGGACACATTTTCTCCTCTCTTAAATAGTGCTATGCAACAGCTATTGATTCCTGACTACAGCTGGAAGTACAATTAGTGTATTTGTAGAAGTGTCCCTTTTAATCACAGTGGACTTACATAGCTCAAAGTACCTCGCTCACACTAAATAATAAGTATTATTGCGTGATACAGCCAAACCCTCTGGCATCAGCAGAAGGAAACAAAACCCTGAGGAACTCCTCACTTGGGCAGGGAAACGCCTAAATTGTCCTTCCCTATTTTGTATCAGGTTAATGAGAAGTGTGTGTTAAACACTCGCTTTTTAAGGAAGCTGGTTCATTAACTGCTGGTGTTCAGCAGGCGAAAGCCCAGCTGCAGTTCCCATGCCGGGCTCTGCATGGCTGCGGGTGCAGGAGCTCTGTTTGCCAGAGGGCTCCCAGGCTTGTGTGCAAAGACCCAGCAGGGAGACAGTCCTTCCTTAAAAGCAAGTACCAAGTGCCAAGTAAAGAAAAGATTTTTATTTTACCTGCTCTGCTCTCCACTTTGGGTTTTAGAAATGTGAGACGCAGAGCTGGAGAGAAATATAAAGGGATAGAGAGAAGTACTAAAGAAAACCATGTATTTTTCTACCCAAAAGCAAACATGGTGCTCAGTGGATTACATCCCTCTCATTTCTTTAAGATAAGAACAGTGTTCAAAGGAAAATCTTCTCTTCTGAGCTATTCAGTCATTTTGAACATGATTACATTCGAAATCTCACAGTATTTGCAAAGGATTGGGATCACAGCGATAGGCGGGTAAGGTGCTTTCCTTGCCACCTTTCTGTTTACTTCTGTATTTCATGCTCCTCGGTACAAATAGTTCTATCTTAAGTACAAATGTTATGATAAAACAATAGCTACTGAGCCTCTCACAGGGCATTACAAATGCTGCACCTCAGACCAGCACACCAACCGACTCACAGTGCAGCATCTCCCAACCACCCCACGTAACAGCAGCACCGGCCAGACTCTGCCGCCAGGCAAACACCGTGCCCAACTTGCACTGAAACAAATGCTGGTTTGCCCACCCCTCTCTCCAAGTCTCTGTCTGATGATTGCTTTTAGGACACTTGGGCTGCAGTCAGTCAATAACCTGCAGATCCTACTACAGGAAACACCCCAAAAATGGTCCTTAAAGCCTGTAGACCAGGTATTCCTCCCAAGCAGTAAGATTTGTCAGTCCAGAACACGGCAGCCCTCCTTAATCATTATCAAAAAGCAAATGAAAGGCAACATTTTCTATAAACATTTGCATTCTAGAAGCTAAAGAGTATTTTAATCATTTTTTTGTTAGACCTTCCAAAAATATCACCTCAGGGAGCAGACTAACCTACCAGACAGATACATCATGTTAGATGTGTCACCACATCCTTTTAATCAGCGCATAGTCAATATTCTGTATTGTATGAATAACTAATTAGTTTCACAACTTATTTCCACAGATGTCATTGCGAAATCTATCTGAGGAATGTCATCTGCACTTGAGAGGACAAGCATTGTAATTAAGTATTAAGCCATTTCACCAGTGTGAGCCTGCCATGGAGTGTGAAATGGCTATAATTCACATTTTAAAGACCTTGCATTTATTAGCACCTATTTTCTACTCAAGGTTAGCGGTGTGCTGCACACAAAGTTAAAAAAAAGCAAAAAAAGTTCACATTTTTGTTATTGAAATGAATATATGTGCATGTCTGACTGTACAGATTGGTCACACCGATAGGGTTTCTCTCAAGTCCCAGAGGACTTCTGGCTCATACACCTTTGTGCACAGCACTCGAAGGTTAGATGAATACCCTGATTACGGAGCAAGCAACATGCTGCTGTTGAAAGCTAATGGCAATCCCAGGTGCAACACACCTAGGCAGGATACAGATCTTGTATACAAGAAAGATATTCGACCTGAGATAACAGTCAGGATTGATGATTAATATCTCTCAGAAAAAGGCTTTGTTTGCATTAGGAAATCTCTACAGGAAAATGCAGAAAAAGAATAATGAACCGTGCTGCTGTATTTGATTCATGGCCCAGGAAAAGTTAAAACCCGTCTCTGTCTGGAGCCATTGCTGCAGTTGCAATTACGCTGCTTAACTATATAACTATATGCAGAAAAGGAGTTTTGTGTCCTCCCACCAACCTCCAAATAAGAGGGATATTTCCACTGCTCTCTATCCCGTAGGCTGTGCCATTTGGCAGTCATTCCATTTAGAAATCTGCCCCCTTCCCTCCTTATTCCCACTCCTCTGTTTTCCCTTGAAGTGCCACATAGCTCTGGTGGAACACACACACACACTCCCACACCCACATGTTCCTGCAGCACAGGGGACATGGTTGCACCAGGAAAGAGCCATGCACCTCACTGCAGGCTGCCCAACCACAGATTCCACCTGCTTTGTCTTTTTTCCCCTAGATTAAGCCTATATATTTTTTTTCTTCAGCAATATACTGTGTTTGAAGCACCTTCATGCCAAGCTCCCATTCCTGCCAAGCCTGCTTTCACCGTCCATTAGACCTCCTTGAAGAGGATCTGCCTGTCCATGGACAGATCCTATTAGCAGCACTGTGAACAGGGCAGGGATGTGATTTATCCAGCTGGAATAAATCAGCAAAGCTCTGTCAATGCCTCTGCAACTTCCCAGGCATGTGCCTCCTGAGTATATGATCCATATCTGGGTTTCACCTGCTGAAAATGAAGAAGGAAAGGACACCAAGAGCTGAATCCCCCTGTTCTGGTGCTGGGTGTGAAGGAGGTGAAGATCATGAAGAGAAGATTTCCTGGGGTAAGGACAGGCAACAGCAATCCCCCTCTCCTATTCTTTGCAACAGAAATACTTTAACAGATGGAAAGCCCCAGCAATCGACTGCCTTGTTAACTCCAAGCCTTGGATCCAGTGGTATAGAGAGATCTTAATACACCGCCCACACGAAGCCTATGGGAAAGACTGCCTTTGATTTGGGAGGGCTGGGGCTTGTCTTCTATAATAGATGAACAGGCAGCAGCTTTGAAGGGATGTCAACAGGAGGAAAGACTAAAGCAAAGTGGCCCTGGCTATAAAATCAGTGTGAATTCTGCTCTGAGAAAGTCTCATCCAACAGCAAGCATTTTGGGAACCCTTAGCTGGCACGGGCAAACTGGTAAATCAGATGTGGTCTCCTAGATTAGAAAATGGAGAGTGATCAGGGACTCGGCAATTCAAAAGAAACTCATCAGAGTCCACTTAAATTAGGTCAAAGTTTAGAAACCAGGAACCTGTTCTCTCATTTTAGTTGTACGCTCATACGTACATGTTGACTTTAGTGTAGATAGTAATATAAATCCAACCCATCTGTGTCATACGAAAATAGTTATATTTTATAAAAAACACCCATATTCCTGTTTATACTAGTTAGAATCATAGAAACATTAAGGCTGGAAAAGACCTCAAGGATCATCAAGTCCAACCCAACACCACCTAACTCACTAAACCATGTCCCTAAGCACCACATCTACACGTTTCTTGAACCCCTCCAGGGATGGTGACTCCATTTGTCACAATGTGGAAAGTAAAGCTCATCCCAAAGCAAAAGCCTGCTGTCTTTTAAGCTGGTAGGACTACCAGAATCATTGGGATTGCACTGGTAAAAGAGAAAAGAATTACTTCCTTTCTGGTAAATCGATCAAAAAGTAACACCAGCTAGATACAAGGCTATGTTTGCCACTTTTTCCTTGCTGACACCTCACAGGAATCCCCAAGTGTTTGCTGTAAACTAAACAGTGTTTCAGTACCACAGACTAGTCTTTATAAACGACTTCCATTTCTCACCAATTACCTCCTCTTTCATACCATTCATTTTTTTGCATTTCCTCTAATTTTTGTTCTCTTAATCTTTATTAATGTAATGGGCTTTAGACAGAAACATTATTTGTGTTTGTACTTACTGAAAATGTCTCTGCTGCCTTGTGAAACACAGCTGAGAGAAACCTTAATTCGCTAAGAATTATTGTTTTGCAAAATGAGTATTATTACATTAGCTGAGCACTGTATTTAAATTGCTTTTTGTTACAATAGGTCTCACTTGGACTATTTGGATAGTTCAGCACTGTACATGGCAAGGTAGAACTGCACTAATAAAATCAAGCTGCAAGTACATTTCATCTGCCATTTGGTACTTCCAGTGCTTCATAATTAACTTTGGTCAAAAATTACCCCTTCGAGCCCAAGGGATTAATTCTCCCTTAACTATATTTGTGCATTACAGGAAAAACAGCCATCCCTCAGTTTCCTGGCCTTGGATGAGCGGTTTACTGCATTTTTAACCTACAATAATCGTGGATGAATTCCAGGTGTGTACTTGCCCCTCACGGAATGAATTTCATGCTGTCTGATTTCTTTTTATTTAACTCTGAGAACAGGAATACCCTAAACAAGGTTTCCTCACTCAGGTGCCTCTGCCTAGCATGACCTGGCTGTCAGGGAGGCACCTATACTGGTTTTGAACCCAGGGACCTGTTCCCACCAGAAGCCCAGGATGGATGCTAACATAGAGCACCCGTCCAGCATACATCCTCCCAGCTTCCAGCACTTAGCTGTTTAACAGCATCCTCCTGATAAATTTTCTTATATTGGATCATCCACTTTTTAATCCCCTTAAATTATTTTCCTTCTTCCTTACTCACTGGCTAGTCTAGCCCTTATCCCTTGTCTTGGAGGGTGTGTCAGTGGCAATGAAAGCACTGATCTTGTTAGCCTCCTTGGCATATATTTGCCTTTTGGAAGAAAGTAAATAGAGGAAGGCAGGTGACTCCTGCCAGTGTCAAGGAGAGGCTCTCAAGACAGGCTCTTCCCAAATTACCTGGGTGCTACTAAAACAATCTAGTGAGAAAAGGTCACATTGAATTCAACTTTTTATACATAGGCAATCACATTACCATATGTCAAAGACACCAACCTGCACTAAAAAGAGCCAGTGCAGATGTGTTTTAAAAAGGGCACTAAGAAAAGAGGACCACACCTTGTCTGTTCTCCAGGATGGTGACCAACTTGTAGAGCAGCTGGTTAACTAATAAATGAACTAGGCTGTATGAACCAAAGACCGCTTGTCAGCTCAACGGGGACAGAAAGAAATGAGAACATGTGTACCACTCACTCAAAGCGTGCCAGTCTTTGTGACACATGGACATGACTGGAGGTCTTTGGGAGATGGGAAGAAAAGAAGGAAAGACACAGAAATGACTGGCATGATGGTGTACTGCCTGTCTTGCAGGAGAAGTCGGTTTGCCTGTTAAGGAGAGGAGGAAGGGAAAGAAGACATACAGATGGCCTGACTCCCAGTGGCGACAGCAGCAGTTGGTCTCCTCTCTTTCCAATAGTGACAGTTCCTGTCACCCTATTTTGAAGTCTCCTAACGAAAAAGTGGGAGCCAGTATGGTACTGAAAAGAGCAAATGGACAAAGCACATAACTAAGCGTAACCATTTGGTCTAGGAAGAGTAATGGGAGGTTGGTGGCATCTGGCAAGAGCCTGCAATAGCTGAATGTGCACTTCCCCACCCCAAGAACTTCAGCCTAAGGAGGAAATAAAGTTTGCACTATTTATTACAGAAAAAGGCCTTTTAGAGTCAAGCCAGCTACTGAGTGCATGTTTACAATGCTGCTTTCCCGGCAGTGTATGCAAACCAGGACCCACGGCTGCCATCTCATTCAGTCCCATTTCACTGCCGCTTCTTTTTAAACAGGCCAAAAGGACACCTTATGCACACATCGCTTTCAAAATAGGAAGGTGCCAAAAAATGGCCCTCCCAGAGTAAGATTATTTCCTCTACGAACTCTGTACCGCACCCAAAAGGCACCATTTTACCTATGAAGCAGCCAGAGCTCCAACATGTAGTGAGAGAGATGGATGGTTCTTGGTTTGGGAAAGAATAGAGCATCTGCTCTCGGGAAACCTTGTTTTCTCAACACAGTGCTACCATTGGCTCTTCTCAGAGTGGTGGAAAATACATTTATTTTTGCCAGGATAAAATTTTCAGAAGCACACAAATGCTTTAGGACTCTGTGGGACTTTTTTTTTTTTCCCCAATGTAAATCCTATTTAATGAGTTCACCTCAAAAAAAAGAAAAAAGAAAAAAAACCCCACCAGTTTTTTACAGGATTTTTTTCACCTAGTCCACTAATTTTAAAGAAAGTCAGTTATCTAACAGCTCTCTGCACAGAACAAGTAGAATAACAACATGAATTTAAAGCAGATCAAATATACCGAATCAACCCCTCACATGGATACTGCCATTAATTCATTTCAATTTCATTTAGCTTAATTCTCCTTGGAACAGCGAGGCACACTCAATCAGATTAAGGCCATTTTAATTCGCATTTGTCCTCTCTAATATGACACCCTACACTTATTTGGATTAAATCCCCTCACCACGTTTAGAAAACTCCTAAATAACTACAAACTTGGAAACAAGTCGTGCATTTTTCTTGCACTACTGAAAACAGAACCTGGTTTTGTAGGTTATTCAGATGCTATTGGATTTTTAACCATCATCATGATTATTTTTTTCCCTGAAAACATCAGCAAAGATGGGCCATGCCCTGGCAGCTGCATGTCAAGCTGAGCAAAGGCCCTGTTTCCTCTTTTTTTAAAGGAAGTATGCCAAAATTGGGAAAACCACAAGCCAGGGTTAAAGCCACTGCATGGAGAAAGAGAACAAACTTTGATAACAAACTGCATCACACCAGCACTGCACTTGTTGTCTGACGCATGATCCCCAGAGTGGAAAATGGGAACAAATTAGAGTGTTTCCAGAGAGAAACTGAAGGATAGCAATAGACCCAAGGGAAAGCAGCCAGGATATTCTTCACCTTCCACGGTGATCTAGCAGGGCCATAACTGTCCCTCGTATTAGAGCAGCGAGAGTTAATGAGAGGTGCTCTCCCATCTCAGTGCATCCACAGTAAATCTGCAGCACTTGTGCACAGCAATCTGAAGATTGCCTCATCCCCAGCAGCTTCCAGGAAAGGAGAGTTTGCAACCCTAGACCTAAGGATAAGATGTCCTTCTGGAGATTTTTTTTTTTTACCTTTTCTCTCTCTCTCTCATTTTCTAAGGAAGGATAACGAGAGCACTGATGGCAAACCCCTACAGCCTTCTTGGTCAGAAGATATCAGAAGACTTAGTCAATAATTTATTAGGCCATATGATTAGTCTCTTTTCAGTGACTAGTCATTCAAACTAACCTGTAATGCCACTTTTTTTTTTTTAACAAATATAGTGCCCAGCATTAGCTTGAGGGCAAAACTGGTTTTCAGGACCTGTGCTGTTTATTCCCCTCCTGATACATTGCTGTCAGCAAGTGGCTTCTCTCTAAGTGTCAGCAGTTACATGCATGCACAGGTAGACCCTGTGTAGGTCAGGGAGGGTTTGCATTTCTGCAAGACAGATAATGCTGGGGAGCATTATCCTTTTGCCTGCTGCTACTCCCTGTGATTCAGCACAGACTCCAGTACCTCCTTGCACAACCAGGAGAAGATTTCTCTATTTCTTTTAAAAGGCTGAGCCCAAAGTAAGCAGAGCATGTTGCAGAGGAGAAACTATGCTCTCATGACCTGTGATTGCCTCTAGCTTGGTCATATCACATGGAAAGACGGCAGGTCCCTTCCCTTCCATGGCATCCCCTTGGTGATGCCTTCCAAAGCAAACCCCCAAGCTCTTATGCAAAAGCAGAAATGATGCCCAGCAGTACGCACAACTCCAACAAGGCACCACTGAGTTACCGTTAAACCATATTCCAAAGTTTACCTTAGTTCCTTGAAGGGGTCTGCCCTGACATTGGGAGTTTCTATAGATTTAGGGAACACTGTGCCTTCTGCTCCTGAAATCACAAAACAAAACAGAAGACAAATTGTAAACATCATAAGCTGTTATCAGGGGAGTGATTGTCAAATCATAGCTAGGTGCAATTTAACCCATCACCTGACCCCATTTCTCTCTTGTGCACATCCCTTCTGTCCCCAGGAAAAGCCAGACCTTGATCACCTGAAATTGATTGCCTTGATTACAACTGGGATTTGTCTGCAAACTGCACTTCTGTCTGTAGAAGCAGCTGCTTACGCCCTGACTGTGGGAAGTGTTTGCTGACCCATCTGATGCATGCAGCTTGGAAAAGATACCCCCCCTTGGTAACCAGGCATCTAATCCAGCTACGTCCCTCACTAATGAACCTGGATGCACATCATGAAATTATTTCTTTTGCTGGGCTCTGAGAGATACTCAAAGGAGAAAGACAAATTTTGGGTCAACCGCTGCAAACACCTCTCTGGTCAGGCTATGCTCCTGCCTGGGGAAAAGGAGGGAGGTGTCCCCCCACTGCAGCACAAGCAGGCAGCAGACTGTGCTCGAGTCCCATCACGGCCACCGATTTGATGTGTGACCCAGAAGTCATTTAACATCCACTCATTTCCCCTTTCTCTTGGAGATGGTGGGGAAGGCAGCACTATCCCCATTTGCTGGGTGTTTTTAGGTCATGAGCTATAAACTGCTAAGTAATATTAACAGTACTCCTAAGTTTCAGGTCACTCTTCTGTGACCACTTGCACAGCCCAGGTTGGGCCATTTCACCTGGCCATTCCTGCATCGGGTCCGTATTTGTGCCCGAGCCACACTGTCTTTCTCTACAAAGATGTGCTCTCCCAGTTTCATTGTTTTAAGCCAAATGCAGCTCATGTAAGTACCCTCTGTAAGTCATTCCGTTCTGCTAACTGTTCTAATGTAAAAATGTGCATCTAATCTGAATTGGTTTCACTTCAGCTTTCAGCCACTACATCTTCTTGTGTCCTCACATGCCAGCCAGTAGTTGCTGCCTGAACAGAACCTTCTTCTTCTGCAGGAGTTACCGACAGTGACCCAACCACCCAACCCTCTCTTTGATTCTCTGAAAAGTTACAGCTTTCTGAATCATTCACTATGAAGCAGAATTTCTGGACTTCTCACTGCTCTTTTCTGAACCCATTCCACTTCTAAAATATTCTGCTGGGACACAGGAGTCGCCATGTGCTGTCACTTATGCTCCATGCTGCAGAACATCACTTTCTCACTCACACTGAAACTTCCAATGAAAACACAGCTAAGAATGGTATTAACCACCTTAGCGCAGCAGTGCACTAGAATTCATGTTCATGTTCTCTAATACATAGCTGCCTCCCCAGCGAGCAAGTATGACCAATATTCTTAAAATGAGACCTGCGGTCTTGTGTTCAGACGCACTGTGAACAGCTAGTCATTCATTATCTGTCTTCATCACTGCAATTTCAATGTCAGCATGCAATGGCACCAGTGGCATTTTTTTAATTTCCTTAACTTTTTCTTCAATATAGCTATTCGTGCAAACTACAGATCCTGATGAGACCTTTTACATATACTGTTTGAGATCTCTCTTCTATTATAATTGTTACCTATGTGCAGTCTGGAAGTCATTAAAAATAACGCTCTGAGATGATGCAAAACATGTTAAAACTACTTCCTTCTGTAACTTCTGAGAAACACCTGTAGCTTCATTAAGACTATGTTTTCTTTGCACTGAAACAAATTATCTAGGCTGTCACACTGTGTTAGAGAAGAAAAATCAGAATGAGAATAAGCACTCTAACATTTATAAAAAAAGCCCCTTCTTTTTGACCTAGAAAAAAACAAAGTAATCTCACAGATGATAAAAGCAGTCTAAAGTTTGAAGCTTTATACTTGGGAATTGAAATTGATCCTATAGCACAATACAGATATTTAGCTCTTAACTTTACTATAAGCCTTCATCGTTACAAGTTGTCAGAAGCAGCTGTAACTTGCCAGCCATGAAGGTTATTATTATCAGATCTGTCCTCTCTCAACAATTTCCAAATGATTTAAGTCTCTGCTTATCCACACAATTGCCTTGGTTATTAGCTTTGCAATGAAACTTAGCAAAAGACGCAGCCTGCACATATCTGCATAATAAAACAATCATTTTCAAGGGGAGGAAGATGAGGAAGTGCAGCTGCAGAGGCGCACATAGATATTCTTGTAACCCTTTCCACCCATCTTGCTTAAATTGTGACTTTATGCTGGTAATTTTAATTCATTTTTACACACTTTAAGTCAGCTACTTAAATTATGCAAAGCCCAAAATAATGATCTGCAAGTTATCAGAAACCCCTGGAGCATAAGGAGAAACTTTACCATATTTCTAATGACTTGGGGTTTTCCAGGCTTTCATTATTTAATTTAAATGCAGGAAGCAACTTTGGAAACAAAAAGCAGTGAAGACTCTGATGTAGTCATTTCAGGAAGGCTGAAAATAAAGAAGCCTGCTATTTCTTTCATCCGTCTCCTCGTTTTCCATTCCCTACACACAGTTCTTAAACCTTCTTTTCCTGTCTTTTTTATTTCCAGATCCATGGAAGAGTCCCTTATGCACTGGGAACAGGAATGAGATTTCCAAATCCTTCTGTTTCTCTCCTTTGGTACGCACTAGAAGTGGACGCTACCTGCCTTGATAGGGCTTGCTGCCCTGACAATATAATTTCTTATTATTCTGTTTTAAGAACACAAGCTCTCCCAGAGGGCCTCCTGTCCCTGTCACCGAGAAGGACAGCAGCCACGAGGGGATGCTGAGGGACCAGCTCTGAGACATCCCTCCCTTGACTCTGGCTGTCAGCAGCTGAGGGACTCCTTGAGCTGCCCGTGTCATCCAGCCACTGGAGAGACCCTGATAAGCTTTCCTCCCCTCACCTAATTATCATTTTAAGTGTCCCCATTTCTATAGCAGGGGGATCACAGATGAACTAAATACTCTGGAGAAGTAAGTATTCAACTACACTGGGCATTTGTGTCAAAATCTGGCTCTTGGCCACTGTGGAAGTCCCCAGCCAGGCTGTGATAGCATCCATGCTGGACTGTGTTGAAAGGTTGAAAGTGAAGCGGTTGGGTTGGAGGAAGTGACCTCAGTTAGTGGTTTTACTAAAGGCTTTCGCAAAAAAAAAGAGAAGGAAAGTTTGAGGGAAATGTGCTGTTGACACTGAATTGGGTTATTTTGGCTCTGCAGAGGAGGACTGGAATGTCATGGAGGAAGAAACATTTGACCTTAGGGAGTGGAAGAAGAAAGAGAGGGTGAAATTTAAAAATACGAAGTCCAAGGTCATCTGCTTAGAAAGCAGCATGAATTTCTGTTCCATGTTGGACACTCCCTGGATGGAAATACCCCTGGATAAAGGCTGAGCGCTACTCATGATCCATGGCAGAGGGACAGGTCCAAAGGGAAGACAAATGTGACATTAAACTGAAAGGCAAGAGGCAAGCCTAACAGGAAAATTAAAAAAAAAAAAATCACACTATTTTAGGAATCACCAGTGAATCCTTGAACGATTATGTAGCCCCCAGCTCATCCCCAGTGAGGAAAGTGTACAGAGAATAAATATTGTCATGACTGCAGGAACATAAAATCTCTACCCTACAAAGTAGACTTGGCTTTTCAGCTTAGCAGCATGATGGCTAAGGAAGGATATGAATGCTTTCTATAAACATATTAGGAGGACAAACAACATGAAGGAGAAAGAACCACTGGCTATAGGCCAATGTTGGCTCGAGAGCAAGTGGCAATAAAGTGGTCCCAAATATATTTGGGAAGAAAAATAGGTGTTTTTGAGCACAAAGAGGAGTAAAAATGGGAACAGCTTTTCAGTTAGAGTAGATGGGGCAGACAATCTAAGAGATTTGAGAATTTCATGACTATAAGATGTTGGATATCAAAATCAGAGACAAGATATGCAAGACCAGAAGGTGCCGTCTAGTCTTGCACTCCTCTAGTCTTATTTTCCCTGTCCTCTAACCGAGGAATGACGGGTTTTGGCAAATGGTATTAATACATAGCTCCAACAGTTCAAGACTTAGCTTCTACAATCTCTCTTCACAAAGCTGCTATACCCCTCTACTCCCTTTATTGAGTATAAAACAGAAGTAAATTAAATTTGTTATTGTCCAACGTAGCTTCTGCTTCCTGAATTACTTGTTATTAAAACATTTGCTATCTACCATGAAAAATGCATAATACAAAATGTCTATTTCATTGCAAAGTACTGAAAATATTTTTTTTTAAATCTTATGAGACTCTCTGCTGCTGCTAAGGGTAACTGACCTGCAAACAGCCAAAGACAGTTAAGAGAAAACAATCACATAATTTGTATTTAAACGTACTATACTGTACATCCCTAGGCAATAAATTATTTTCTCACAGTATTATATCAGAGCGACTTCTATTAAAAGCCATACCTACTGATTCCCTCTTCTGACACTGTGTAATTTACCACCGATAAATGTTCATAAACAGTTTGACTGAAAAATCCATAAAGCCATTTCAGCTTTATTTTAAGTTCCATTTAATGTCCCTCAAAGATGATTTCATCAATGTGTTTCCATTAGCTGGTTCTCTGCCCAATAACTTAATTCCGCACAATCAGTCAGGAACTTATAAAGCATATGACAGGATCTACCTCAAGTGTTTTGAATCACCATAAAGATTCACTCAAAGAGTGGTTATTTTTTTTCCCTTCTAGTGCATAAGGTGTGCAGGCACAAATGTCAAAGACCCCTGTGTAGGTGTTCACTTTGTGCAATAACAAAAATCAAGAGTCCTATGGCAAGGGAACATTTACAGCTCAACTTCAGGCTTTGGGGTTTTTTTGCTTCTGTCTGTTCTCTTATTTGAGACTCAAGAAAGACTGCATGAGAACAGGTTTGCCAGATAAGAGCTTTCATCTTCTCTGGCAATAATGGTTTCTTAGCAGCTCACTGCCACATCCAGGAGACAATCCCATTGCAGTCTGGACCACTGGAGGCGAGTTGCTGGACCTACATCCAGCTTTTGGACCTCCTCTCACTTCCCTCTTCCCATTCTGGACCCACCAGAGGAGCCTCCAGTGCCACTGGTCTGTTGCATCCTCTGACCAGCTCCAGCTCTTGCACAGGAGACACTGTCCTCTCTTGCTGCACAGCACGTGCCTGGCACAAGCTGACTTCACATGGGAGCAACAAAAAAAAAGCCAGTGGGCTGAGCTTTCGGCAATCGGCTTGCTCTATGACATTACTCCAAAACATAGAATAAAACTAGTTTTTTTTCATCCCAGTTTCACATTGAAACAAAGCAGAAGCATCATGTTGTGTATGTGCACACCGGTCTGCCAGTCTCCTGTTGAAGAGCACCTTTTGAAGCATTAACCCTCTTCATCCAAATGTGGAGTTGGCTGATCAGTCTCATGAGCTTTGCAAGAAAAAACTGGGAGATGACTAACACCCCACCAAGCAAAGGCTCTGGTGGGAGTTCACCACTGGCTGGATGTTAGCAACTCCATTAGGGGAGGGAGGAGTTTCAATTCTCCCAAGAAGGGAGCAAACTTCAGCTGGAATGTGCATCTCCTGAACGAGCAACAAACCCAACCAGAGGAAAGTGGGCACCAACAGTTCAGCTTTCTAAGCTGCCTCTTGCTTTCCCTGTGTGCTGCAAAAGTCCCTGAGCTGCATGACACTGTCCTGGCACCTTCCCTGGTGCAAACCCAAGGGCCATCCCCACTCTGGCCACAACTGGGATTCAGCCATGGTGGCAAGATGCTGATCACATACCACTCCCTCTGCACTAAACTCGCTCTAGGCTTCTACTGCTATCAGCTGGAAGGGGGAGAAGATGCTCAAATGCAATGTGATGAGAGGTATTTTTAGACTAATGACTGATGCTCCTGCTGTCAAGGGTAGGTGGCAATCAGCTGAACAGCACTTGGGGGTGAACAGAACACGAGGGAGAGAAATCAGGTTTCTGCTCAGCTGTGCACCTGGTTCTTCTTCCTTTCCTTCTTTTCTTTCTAGACAACACATTTCTTTACCTCTCTCTGTATTCTTTTGGTAACAATTCCAGATGTGCAGTACACCTTTAGTGTTGCATATCACTGTTTTATAATGAAATTGGGTTCTTTGATTGTGATTTGCTGCGATTTTTTTCTAGCTAAAATCAAGAGCCAATGTATACCGTGCTGGTGATCTCCATAAACTACCTCTGTTCCCACTGTTATTGATCAGGACACATTCAGCAATTTGTTCATGAAAACACCGTCTGACGAGGTTCTCTCTTCTCTAGGTCTCATCAGGGTAATATGTGACAGTCTCAGACTCTGTGCAAACAGATGTCCAGGAAGCAAATCCAATACAATATAGGTAGAAATGATTTGTGCCCGCTTCTTTTAATTCCTAGCTTTAAAAGCCTTATTCATCCTTAATTTATGTTTTTAAATGGATGAACATAGTAATTGCTGTTGCTCTCCTTGAATCCCATCAAATCTGAAATCAATAAGAGCTCCATTTCAGGGCCCAACAATAATAGCATGGCTAGGCTAAGCCAGTGCACTGAACAAAAGCCATAAAGCTTCATTCATGCTTCTTTCTAGGATACTATAAAAACAGTTCATTGCAAAGGTCTGTCTGTCTGCCTGCCTTTGTTGTCAAAGTGTTGGGGAGTTTTTCATTTAAGGGCAATCTATGTAATGAGATCATGTGTGGCATCAACAAATGTATTTATAATAAAAATGTAATATAAATTATTTAGGAACTTTTAGGTTTTGGTCTTGGCGCTGTAGGCAGATGGGGAGTGAGACAGCCCTTGGGCACAGGGCTGTGGCGGACTCCTTGGGAACTCCTTGAGAATCCAGCACCATGAGCTCCAATGGGTGGAGGAGAAGCAGTTATCTGAGTCACAGTCCCAAGAGATAAATGGAGCCTGGTTTTAAGCTAGAAAACTTGCAAATAAGATGAACCACAAGCTCTAAGATGTGTATGTGGGCCAGTAGTGATGTGTGCGTCTGTAGACACATGTTGAACATCAACAGCTTCGCTTCAGTGGTTGAATGTCTGAGAAATATAAAAGGAGTAACAGAAAAGAGGAGAAGGGCTTGCATCCAAACTGAGAAAAGACGTACGAAAAGAGGCTGCTATAGCTTATGTTGACCTCTAGATATTTCCTTCTTGACTAGTTTTGGGGTCCTTCAACACTTTTCCTGGAACTCAACAATAGCAATGTCATCACTGAATTCCTTTGAAGCTCTCCTTAGCATTCGTGTGCAAAGTTGCAAAGAAACTCAGGAGAGCACCTGAAGTAGGAATACACAGTAGAAATTTATCAAGGAGAATATTATGTGAGCTTCAAACAGATCAGGTTGTGAAGGCTGGGGAAGACACTTAGGAAATAAAATATAAATCTTCCACACTTTTAGACTTGATTTCAGTGTTTGGTAAGTGTACAGTATGTTTCTTTCATAATGCTTGTGACATTTAATCAATATTAATCTAATAGTGGATGATTCTTCTTTTTCCTTAAACAGGATTAAGGTAACGCAATCTGGACACACATTTCAGCCTGGACTAGAAGCCTATACACTTTACATAAATGCTGTCCTTTTTGCCTGGAATGTACTTTGAAGTAAAAGCAAATACAAGGAAAACTTCTCAAGATATCTCCCTCCTGACACACATTGTTCTCTCCAAAAGACAAGTTTACAATCCGGCTGAGTAGATTTTGAAAAAGGAGAGCAATGTTATTTGCATTTGGCATTAAAAGGAATGGACAACAGTGTCTACACCTATTGCCCTCAAGGCAGCAAAGCAATCAGAAGTATCCATTCAAGAATTGTATGTTTGCTCAGGATCTGGTCATTTTAATCTCTTCCCTTAAGCAATGGGGAAGCAAATTTATTTGGAAGAAAGCATCCAGAAATCTCATCCTAGCCTCTGGGGAAAAACTCCCACCCAATTCAACCAAAAACATTTTTTCAGTATAGGTTTCTAATTCTTTGTTACTGCTGAGTACAGATTAAATCACTTTTTCATACCTGACTTTTACGTTGATAGGGCAATAGCACAATTCCTAACTGAGAGCAAAAAAGAATTTTCTTCTGGCTTTAATCACTGATAGGAAACATCTTCTTTCCCCCCACTGCTCCTTAATTTTGCTAAATACATTTTTTTCCAGCACCATGGCTCTGCGATGAATGCAAAGAAATTTGATGAAACTCTGCTGCCACAACTGAATGCTACAGACAGTGGAGGCTGTTCCCAGTCTTGCTAGTGCCAGTGCTAACACCTGGTATCTTCATTTGTCAGTGTATTTCCCTACTTTCCTCATTTTATTCTCTGTCCCTTTTCCACAGGACCAACGACTACATGACAGCTTGGCAATTGCTCGGGGACTGCATTAATATTACCACTTAATTACCTACAGGGAGCGTGTAGTGAATATTTGTCGCTGCTTCCTAAAGAAGTTCATACATCTTCAGCAAAAGGTCAAATGCCTGTCCAAGCCTCCTGAGCAGCTTGGTCGTGGCATGCTCGTTCCTCTTGCTGGCAGCGCAGAAGGGAGCCCTGGAGCATCTGCTACCTCCGGGTGCCTTGAAGCAGCCCCAGCAAGCAGGAGCTCATCTGCAACTCGATGAACTGGGAAAGGCCTCTAACCCCAGTCTGATGGCACAGCATTTGCTTCCAGGAGCATAACGAGGTACCGTGGCCATGATTTGGCACCACCGAGCCAGCTTTGAGTTGGATGCAACTTGCTCTCCACTGCCTTTGTGAAGGAAAAGGATCATCGTAGGAAAATGTTTCAATTTGCTTAGAGATGAGACTTGTAGCACCATTTCTCCTTTGAAAAAGCTATTTACAGACCTGTAGTAACGACACATTTTTCAGGAAAACATACAAAATGCATAATAGCAAGTTCAAGCTTGGCATTTATCCTCAGACGTAAAGCTGGAGCAGACTCAACGGTGAGGCCAGAAAGCTCCAGCTCCTCTGGATCAAGCCTGATTTCAACACTTGGCTACGAAACTTGTTCCCTCTGCCACAAACAAATCAGCCAAATGCCACTTTGAAATCATAATGGCTGCTGTAAAGGGCAACGGTGCATGTCCTGACCCATAAATAACAACTTCTGAAGAAGGGTGCATGCAGCAAAGATTGGTGGCAACTCCTAGAAGTTGTTAACTTTCTAGCTTACACCACCCTCTAAGATGACTGGTAGCAGCCAAATAGCTTTGTGGATTATTTTCATGAAATAGAACTACTCTTGCACTCACTAAAGTTACTCGCCTGTAAATATTGCAGCAAACACAAGCTAGAAAGGATGGGCCAAGAAGCTACTAAAATTGTAATTTTGTGGAAATGTGAGCAGAGCCCTTCAGCCAGGCTGGTGTTGCAACCACAGCTCTGCAGGGATCCTCCTAGATCAAGCTAATACGAGGCTCCGTGAAAATGTTTGTAGATGTGAAGCTTTAGAGACAGCTGGGCCAGCTTACACAGACGTATTAGTTCACCACATTCACATTAAATCGTGTTCTCCTCTTGTCCAAAGTGAAGGACACTGCAGATGCTTTTTCAGCTCTTCCACGGGTAATAAAACCCAGCACTTTGTATTCTGCAAATACAGAGTAGGTATTGTCCCTTTGTCCCCCAACAACAGAAAACCCCTACCCAAACTCCCCTGTTGAAAAGAGCTTCTTATGAGACAGTCATATAGTGACCTCTTTGAATATAATCTTAGGTTATGTTGATTTTATTGGTGGTGTTCCTTGACTAAAATGTCTGAAGTCCATAATACGTGACTCTCATTAATAAAATCCTAGAGATGTGCCTTGGAAATAATTTCTCCAAACTTACTAATAAATTTGCAATAACATTTCACCAGCTGATGCCTCTTTTCAGGTGCATTCCCAAGCACTTGGCAAGTAGAACAAAACATGGTCCCAAACTAGTACTTCTGCAAGCCTAACCCGTGCCCAGTATTTGCATGCCCCACACGGTTCATTGCCCGGAGGGAATGTGCTACAGTGGAAAAAAGCTACAAGGTAGAAATAGAGCTCATGTCTCGTTATTTGAAGGGAGAGCAGGCGGGGGGTTGGAGAGATCAAAGGGACGTTTTGGCCAGCCTAGGTGCTGGGAGGACTGCAGTGAGTGGTGGGTGGGTCACCCGTCTCTCGCAGTCTTTATACTGGGAGATGAAAGGCATCCTACCCTACTCTGAATGCAGCTGTTTTAGTCAGGGTTTGCTAGAGGGAAAGGCTATAGCCAAATGTTTATCATTAGGCTGTACTAGAAGAAAAGCTTATGCTATGCTAGTCTAAATGTCCAAGTGACAGGCAGATTTTCCAGGGACCCAGAGGAGGAGCAATTTGGGAGCAATCCTTGTATTCTTCTATTACAGAAAAGGGACCTTGTGGTTTTATGATTAATTCTATCCTTATTGCAAAGCAAAATGGTAATCTTAAGGGTGGTTCAAAAGCGTGGTTGATTTGCAGTGGGACAGCATCCAACCCATGCAACCCTACCTCCCACGCTACCCTTCCTCCACCACTCAAAACCAGGGACTGCGAAAGCCTCTAAGCTGCGGGAACGCATCTTCTACGTCTCTATTTCAGCTCACTGCAGTGCATGTGGATTCCCATCAATATTATTCTTAAAAAAAATGTTAAATCCATCATAAATATTAAACATGAGAGTATACTGGCAAGTTTCCCTGAAAACAAACTTCAAAAAATAATCTCCAAAAAAGATGTCAAGGCCCTTGGGAGAACTGACACTGGCATGTCATCAGATGTTGTCTTATAAGGGTAAATTAAGCAGCTCTAACTCTACTTGGAACAGAGTTTAATTTCTGTAAAAACTCATGCTAATTTAAATTGCTTTAGATTTAATTAAAAATGCTTTTGTATAGAGATAATAATGTTAACTCTGTTAATTAGTATCAAGTGGCATCTAGAGGGCATATTTAAAAACTAATCTGGAGAATAAATAGAGCTAATTAACAGTCAGAATAATGCTTTATGATTGTCTTTTGTTTATAAATGCTATAATGTTCAATATGCTATTAAATGAAATCGGTAATTAATATATATCAAAGTTATTTTTTAATGCTCTTTTAACTAAAGAGTATTTCTTCTGCACCATTTTTCAAACGGTCTGAACACGTTTCACTTCTGGAGGGAGGGAGGAGGGGGGAAGGGGAACCGCTGTACGATGTACCACATACAAATTCAATTAGGACCAGCTCATTCATCTCCCATAACGCAGACCGTATGTGTTTATGAGCCCGCGGGGCACATCCAGCAAGGCATTAGCTTGCATCTATGTGGTGTTTGCTAAAAGGTGCTGCTAACTTTGGCAATGGCCAGCTCAGGGAAGGTTTGCACTTCACCCCACACACAACCCCACCAGCAGCACCACGGTACTGTTTACCAGGCAGAGAAGTGGCACATTCTGCCTTCAAAATCTAAGCCTTGCAAAACCAGAGTCGCGGTTCTGAGGAATGAGAACGGCTCTGAGGTTTGCTGTAGGATCTCTTAAAAAACTACCAAGTGCTCAAGCACTCCAGGAACGAAGCTTGTAAAAGAAAGCGGTGCTGAGAGTGAGAATGTGTCTCCTCAAGAGTGGAGGGGATGGCTGGGCAACTGCAGGCACTGGCAGATGAGCTTGTAAGAAAAAGGACAGACCAGATTTGGCATAAGGCTCAGTTTCTACATGACTTTTTGTAGGCAAACATGAGCTCCTTCTGAGTCATCTGGACCAATGCAGCTGCGGAGCTCCCAGCTGGCTCTGAGCAAGGCTGAGGGAATTCGTGCTCGTGTCTGGAAAAGGCTGGGTGGATGTTATGGGAGCTGACCACGGCCAAAGGGCTCAGAGGGCTGCCCTTGTCCTCAAACAGAAGTTCCCGTTATCCTGCAATCTCTCCTGTGACAATAGGTTAGACTGGATTCACCAAATCAAACAAACTCATTGAAGCACTCCAAATTACATAATGCGTGAAAAGCGGAGGGGACTAACTGTCCTTCTGTGTCCTTTAGTGGTTAAAAATCAGAAATAGTCCCCCAAAATACAATTAAAATAAAAAACCTTTTCATTTGGTAATCTGCACTACCCATGCTGTGCAATTTTTTGAAGCACCATCAAATGAAGCACATGTCCTACTCATATTTTTTGGTATACAACTCTGTGTATCCTCCCTTTCCAAAGCCTCACTAATGCTGAAAAATCCTTTAGCTACCCAGAGCAGAGTCCATTTCAAAAAAGAAAAGCACCTCTTTCCTCGTAACAGGGCTTCAGCATTACTTTGTAGAACAAACTTTCAGAATCAACTTTGAAGCACATACAAAGAAAAAAAGTAATTATCATTAACAAGATTAAAAGCTATCCACAAGCCCAGTAACTGCTGCTCTAACCTCTGTGAGATGACTTTCATGCCAGATTGCAGATATACCCTTCCTCCTATAACAAGTACGTGTTCAGCAATAACGAGAACAAGTTGAGATTATTTACATAGCGTAGATAGGTGTCAGCAGACACATTCCGACAGCACCTGAGATCCCAAGCACCAGAAAAATGATCAAAGGAATTTGTCTGTGTACTACAAGTTGGACTAGCCTCAAGTGCAGACAAAAACACTGCAAGAAATATGAACATATGGTATAATCCTTCCCAGTATGGCAAACAGCCATGGCAAACACTTTTGGAGATAAAATTAGATTGAGGAAGCAAAGCTGGAGAAAAACAAAGCCAAGCATGAACTCTGAAAGCATTTCAGTTCAAGGTCATTGAAATACTTGCCACGTAACATCACCAGTGGTATCATTCTACCTTTTATTTTCTGACAGATCTGCATAAGCCAAATAAACCCCAAGAAACACTCAGTTTCAAATAAAAATGAAAGTGCAGTACAGTGGTTAGCAGTATTTTTGATGCTGTTTATTCTGGAGACTAAAACAAGGCAGAAACTCAAAATAACTATCAAAAATAATTGCCGGTTTCTCCAAAGTACAAAGTAAATAAAAAAGCAATATTTTTGTAAGTATGTAATCCGAGAAGTACTTGCAATGTGTAAAAAAAAGTTTCTATAAAATCTCTTGTGTTTTAAGGTCTCCAAGAAAACATCTAAAAACTGTTGCTTCCTGACTTCATCTATCCTGCACAAAGACTGTACAGCTGATCAGCTCTGAAGGGTGCAGTGTGAAGGGAGATTTGTGGCAGAAGATGGATTGTGATAAATGCTCCTCAGCTCTGTAACACTGCAAGAATTTTGAATGGTCCTTTTTAAAGTTTTAAGCTAAAAAGATACTGTTAATTCTGTGAAGTTCAAGATATAAAACTACAAAACTCACGTAACTTTGTATAGCTGGTGACTGAACTAATCCAGTACATACCAGCAGTGACTTGCAAAGAGCTTCACCTGGACTGTCTACAAACAGGAACCATCTAGAATAGCATGACATCAGGTGATGAAAAACATCAATGGTTGGATACAAAGTCCCATTCATGATGGTTAGACTCTTAGGCCCTCATTAAAACTTCTTTAGATGACACATAATATACTAACAAAATGCTACCTAGTATGTACCAAATAACAGTAAATAAAAACAGTCTAAAAATATTCTAAAAAAAAATCCTCTACATCATTCTAAGCTCCTTCGTTGATTTCTGTGTTTAGGAACTTACTGGAGAACTAAAGGAACAATTTGAAGCAAACAGATGCATCCAAATCAAGCCATTAGAAGACAGGCATCAGTGCACCCACAGACACCAGTGGCACAGTCATGTGACTACCCACTAGCAATATCAAGTTACCCAGTCTGGTCCTACCTGAAAACATTTACAAGCAAATCTGAGACTAATCAAAGAGCATGGATTGAACAGGAGAGCCAGAGAATTCAAGTACCCAAGAGGTAATTTCATGGAACTATCAAATACATTTGAAAATTTTACAATTTTCATAACAGCTTCTTTTTTCTAATTGAAAAAAAAAAAACCCAAACCCCAAACCAAACAATAAACAAACCCCTCTCCCCAGAGCCAAAATGCATCCCCAGTTTTTATGAGGAACTACCGACGTAAAGCCTAACAGTTAGGACAGCTGGGGAGGCTGATCCCTCACAGGCAAAAGGAGGGCTGGAGCTGACCCCTCTGTCTCGAAAGGCAGAGGGGGAAGCGGTGGCACTGGTAAGGCTGGCCTCTCCTCTGTGCATGGGGCGCTCAGGCCACGCACAGCATAGCTGGAGATGGCTCAGACACACAGTGTGCTCTCGCATGTGGCTAAGGAAAAGTCACTAATATAAAGGCCACCAAACTATTCAGAGAATTAACGTGGCATCCTGTCTCATGCTGACTTTTTCACTGCAGGTCTCCTCCTCGGTGTTCACTTCAGAATGAAGGGGGAGCTGGTGAAAGTGGTGGGATCAAAACCACGAAGGCTGAGGTTTCTCCACGCACAGTAACTGCGGTCGTGGAGGCGTCCCTACAGCATCCCCTCACGGCCTGCGTCCCAGACCCAAGAGATAAAGCTGTTCAGTTTCCAAAGCTAGTTTTAAAGCTACTTCACTGAGCCAGACAGACCACTTCCAGGGGATTTTCTCTGGAGGAAAATAACATATTGTGCAAGTTAAGAAACCCCTCAGATAGAAACTCTTGGTCATTATCTCCTTGGAGAAGATTCAAAGCAACAAAGACAGCGAAAGGCTTTATCTCCATAAGAAGCTTTCTGCAAGTGTGAAGAAAAGTCAGGCAAAACTATTCTAACGTTTGAAGAGGCGCATATTAAAACAGTGATTTAGTGAATAATCTTTTACCTAAAACTCTCAATCTCTCTGCTCCAACCACCACTTCGTTGTCATCTGCAGAAAACAGCAATTTTCCAGAGAGGGTTTTCACCTCAAATTTTTGGCTGTGTGCTTCCACTGCTTGGGGACCTAGAGGGAAGAAGAGATTTCATACAACCTTTTAGAGAAAAGTAGAAGAAAATCACACAGTAGCTTCATACATTTAATAAACCCATCTGCTGAGATTGGACAAATAGCTCTGCAGATACAACCTACATCTGACAGAGAAGTCTGTGCTTTTCAGAGGGTGACCTCTCATTAGAAAAGGGCACTGTTTGCTACCCAAATAACAAGCCCTCAACTATTTCCACTTTGGTTTTTGTTAACATTATGTGACACATAAATCACCATTAAACTTGGGATAGCTGGGAAATTTTTACGGAAAGACAGACCCACATGTGAAATAGTAATGCATATACCCAGCCACGCTTTGAGAGAACTGGTGCAGCTGCAAGAGTCATTCCTGAGTACATTTTGCTTGGACTGATGCTGCAGTGTAAAAGATTCCTGGTTTTCTGCCTGTTAAACATACTTGGATTAAAATGATACCAGTGTCATGCACAGTCCAGTTTAAAAAAAAAAA
>WKFP01014582.1:1719953-1753711 GCA_011057875.1 Pterocles orientalis | reverse complement strand
TAAGTCCAAAATAAAAAAAAAAAAAAAAAAAAAAAGAAGACAAACATCACCAGAGGAGCAAATGTTTTCTTTCTTTTGGACTATTTCAACTACGTGCAGGCCACGATGAACAGCAGAGTCTCTCACATTTCAGAAAGTTTTTAGACAAGTAAAACTCTCTTTCTTAGCTCTTATTTCAATTCTGCTGCTTCTCCTGCAGTGCTGGGAAGCCTCTGGCAATGCGTTTTGTTGTGGAGCCTGATAAACATCAGCTGCCTGAACAGCAGTTCTGTGCAGGTCTGTAGCTCAAAAGCTGCAAAGAGCAGACCCCTCAGTTATCCAACCTGGGCTAAACTTCGGACAAATCACCATCTAACAGCCCTGCGCATCTCAGTCCAAGCCACAGCCTCCCTGGAATATTCTGCTGCACATGGCAGGTGATAGGACTTCACGTTACTTCTGGTCATCTTCTTGCTAGCTAGTCTAGAGAAATAAGAGCCGACAGCCAGTATTTTCTTATAGGTAGTTTCTAACTCCATCTATACCCAGCGTTTCCCTGCACAGGTCATTTGTATTGGCATCAGGGCACGCAAAGAACCACATGCATGGTTCAGACTACAGGAAAATGAGGCTATGCCAAGATCCCTGGAAACACTTAAAAATCCAGCAGCCATTCTGAGAAAATCCAGTATTTTCAAGCTTTAAGTTTGATTTGTATCTTGCTAATTAACTACCTCCCTACTCATTGCTGCAGCATGCGCTGCTCATATGGGACCGTGCCTTTGCTCCACTCTGAAACCAAAGCTGCTGCCGAACACAGAAACAAGCTCAATAGCCAGAACATCACACTGGGAGACGTCACTATGTCCTCCCAAGCTCTTATGAAATGGAGGTGCTTAAGTGAACCAAATACCCTCTTGAAAATATATGAAGAACCAACAAACAAACTAATTCTGAATGTGAGAATCAGGGAGCTTGGGGTTGAATTTATTTCCTTCCTCCAGGCAATTTTCATGTGTGCTGCCTAAATCATTGCTTACTGAAGCTGCATATTTAATTATTTAATACTGTGACTGGAGGCCAAGATGTTATGTAAGCAAACCAAACAACCCAGTTGCACATAGAAACAACATGTTTATGGTTTACTGGCTCTGCCACACAGCAGTATTTCTTGCGGTCCCTTGAGAAATCTCAATAAATAAATATCTATCCTATATCATATATATTATCTATTAGCACATATAACACATTAGGCTCTTTCAACCCAAATTACACATGCTGCTGTGTGCTGGGGATTTATTAAACACCCATTTCCCCATCAAAAACACTCATGCTTGGGAGCATGAGAGTGTTTTTCACCAGCAGAAGGGCACAGAGAGCTCTAAATTGCAAAATGTTCCAACCCAGACACAGTTAATCAGCAGAGTTCCCACGATCTCAGGCAAGTTAAAAGTGTCTCGGGAAAAGCCTGTGCCTGTTACAACAGAAATATCACCCTGCATATGTTCTTCTTGACCCTGAAGTCATACCACTAACCTTTCTGTCTCCAGATTGGCTTTCAAATGAAAACGATGGTCTGCTTCGTTATCAGAAAGCACCAACCAGCTGTCTCTCCAGCACAGCTTTCATGTCTCTAGCTTTGTTTCTACAAAGTGGAGCGAAGTTTTCATTTGTACTTCACAAGACACCTGGGCTCCCCTCCTGTGTGCTAAAGCCATCACAGCATCCCACAACACTCCTGCTTTCATTCCTCCTTAATTCTTCCACGCAGCCTTTCCCCCTCCTTACCTGTTACAAGGCGAGTAAGGACTTTCGTCTTCTCATTGAGGATGTTCACTGTCACATTTCTGGCAGACTGGAAGTACAGTGGGTTGCCCTGGAACGAGACCATGAGAGCAAGCACATGAGGTGGGGACGGCTGCCCAAGACCAGCCTGCCTGCAATGCCTGGAGCTTTGCCCGACGTGCTGGGCTGCTGCGAATGGCCCCAAGGCTGAGGTGCAGGCTAACCTCTAGTAATTTTTATTGTCCAGGATAGCACCATAGCCCATGTACCTGGCTCAGATAATGTCCCAGAGACTGGCCTTGTTTCAGGGATAGTTAGCTCTACTGCCAGGGTGAGCCAACCAACCTGTTATTTTCCAATGTGCAGGTGATACGGGACCTGACCTAAGCTTCCCGAATTTCATGGTGTTTGGGAGGGTGGCTGACTGCAGCGATGCCTTTCACAGTCAAATCTGTAATACCACACTCAGCTTCAGAGGACCCCAATGAGTGACTGTGTCTGCGTACCACACGGCCATATGAGTTAGCCATGCCCAAGGGCTGTGAACGAGAAAACCCTACTAACACGCAGAAAATGCCTTTGATCTCAAAGTACTTACGAACCATCTGGCATGTACCACCATCACATTCCAGTCTGGCATGCCAGCTTGGGATCGGACCCATCCCATCAGGTCTGGAGATACACAAGACAAGAAGTCTTCCCCACTCCTCACTTGACCACACAGATTTCTACCCATTTTTCATTTTTATGCTTTAACTATACCTCTGAGAGAAGAGCTAGAGCAGCTGTTAGCACACAGGAGCCATGCAGCTACCTGGCAGCATCCATCTCAGGTATTACTCCCACAGAGCAAAGCCAAAGAATATCCAAAGAGAAAACCATCTGGCTCCTTCTGTGTGCAAAAGCATCCAAGACACCTGGGAACTCATGTTTACTCCAGGCAGCCCCAGTCCACACAGCTGGTTTCTCAGGGACTATTAGCCACCTACGCCACTAGCACAGGGTGGCCCCAACTTAAATCAGCCAAAAATCTAACGTGCGAGGTGGAAATTCACTGCCAGTATCTCTTTATAATGTCCAAAGCAGGCTGCTGACTAAATTAACCAACTGACTAAGCCATAGGATGGGTAGAGATGCTAAAATAGCAAGAAAATCAGCAAGGAGCTGAAAATTTGATGTCCATGTGCTTCCTCCACTGACATCTTCTTCCAGTGTTTCAAAATCTTTCCATTAGGAATGAATAATCAGGATGGGGATAGAGGATCATGCAGGTCAGGCATGCTCTCCCGGCCTCCTGAATTTATAAGGAACATAACTAATATTTGCATAGTTGTCATGTTTCTGGATCATGGCAGAAGGACTAGGTTGTCTGCATATAAACCATAACAGGAGCACAGGAATGCACTCGTGGAAGTCCTGTGGGGGACTGGAGCTCCAAGGAACACTTGTAGCGATGGGTAAATGATTTCTGGCATTGTTTGCAGAAAACCAGTCTCAACAAAACCAGCCCCACATGTGAACAAATATTCACAATAATTACATTTGGTGCCTTAACTATCTGTGCTGCATGCACCCACGGGATCCGCCCTTCAGCAAAAGAGGGGGAAATGAGATTTCTTTGATCAATTATAACTAGACCATTATGGCTACTTTCAGACTATTTACAACTAAATAAAAATAATAAAAGGAAAGAATTTCACTTAATCATTTCCAGACCTCGGACAAGTTTCAGAAGCTCTTGGTGTCTCTGTTTCCTCATGCACTAAATGAGGACAAATCATCCTTTTATACCTATGTGATGTGTTTGACAGCTTAAGTAATATAGTATCTGAAACTGAAATACGATTAATAAGTTAGAAGTAAGGAGCAGTGGTAATGATTTTGCTCTTTTTTATTTGTGTTCTTCTAGAACCTAGGAATTAATGTTGATTACTATTTTATGGTTAATAGCACAGAAAAAAAAAGTTGGCTTCACTTGAATATCTACTTGCTCTGGTATTAATTCTCTGCAGCCCTGATCAGGAACTTAATCTGAACAACCCCAGGGACAGCAGGTTACTGCTACATTTTCATCTCACACTTACAGATGAAGGATATTTTCAAAGGCAGGCTATAGTCATAGGTGAGACTATAAACACGCCACACGAAGAAAGGTTATATTTTTTACTTGCACTATTTGACTTTTGTTTATGGAGATACGCAAGTAGCTAGAGTGTTTTGAAAAGGCCAGGAAACCTTCTAGTTCAAATTCAGGGAGGAAAAATCATTCAATCCTCAGGGCTTTGAAACTCTGTTACTGATCTGCGGAATAGGAGATTGCACTGCACAAGTACTACAAAAGATAAGCCAAGGGGGTGATATACAAAGAGTCATAGAAAAAGTTGCTCTGAAGAAGACTTACAAGACAAGCTAAGAACTGGCATCCACCTACGAAAGACTTAAAATACATAATCAGACCTTGAAACGCTTACCCCAGCACAGTCATCTCATTCACTGATTCAGAGCTCAGATTCACGCAGCCTTCAAAAAAAACTAAATTTCCCTAATGGAAGAGTTATGTTTTTATTGGTCTGCAGGGAAGGAACATTTCAAGCACTTAATGCAATGCCTGCTCTCATTTCCATAATTCTTCTTCCATTAAGAAATGAAAAAGAGCCGAAAAAATTACTCCCTTTTGCTGAAAATTCTGCAGATTTTTTGCCCATCATCTTCTGTTTACAAAGGTAACAACACTGCCATCTTTTACACACTGAACATTTTAAAAATATTTCCTCTGTTGCAAGCTTGGTGATGATGCTATTAATCACACAGAAAATAAAATAACTAAAGCATTAAAAAATTCTTTAAAAGTTAGAAATTGTAACTGAGAAGACAAACCCTTGCTTTTACACTTTCATGTTGTCATGATAAAATATTAAGTATTCTGATGCACATAGCAATTGGAAATCTAGATCAATATGGCATCATCACCAAAATAAAATAATTATACAGTGAAGCAATAGTCTCATAAACTGTCATAACACTCAATAGACCTAGAGTTAGAATATCAGCATGCAATTAATAAGCATGTCTGACTCTAATTATAACACTGTAAGTACGAGACACTCCATGTTTCTGAAGTATATGCAACAATCCAGTTCTGAATCTTTCCAGATAAATAATATTAAAGAAATAAATACATTTTACTCTTGGGATTGATGCAAAGAAAATGTAATTGAATGGAAAACTGGATTAAGTATTCTTTCAGAATTCAGGTTCAGAGAAGTAGGGAAAATAATCTTTTTCTCTTTGTCTATCTGTTTCTCTCCAAAAGGTTGAACCCAACTCTTCAGAAAAGTACATTTGAGATAAAACACATCTGATATCACTGATCACACAATAACCCATCATATTTCACTGCCTGCATGCTCTCTGATGTACTGAGAAATCTCTTTCTCTGTCATCTGTTCTTCTTCCTCTCATCACAAACACAACAACAAGGTTTCCCCACACCTCTCTTCACAGATGCTGCTCCCAGCCCACATGCTGCCACTGACTTGCTTTGGATGCCCAGACTCAACTGTTAAGACTTTAGCCTCTTTACAACAACCCTCTATTAACTGTGTGGCGTTAGCAGAGTCCCAGTCCACGTCCACCTTAGCCACCCCATCGCACTGCACTGAACTACAGCTTTTGATTTATCTTCCTATGCAACTTGGCAAATTAAATCAGCGGTCGCCTCCTTTCCAACACTGTTTTATGTTATTCTTTCTTTCCAGTGGTTCCCTTGATCATTTGGCTGGAGAAACTGAGGTAGAGACACCAATGGGAGTAGGATGCATTTTTTTTTTTCCCCTTCTGCATGCTTTCCTGTTTGCTTCTGATTTATTTCAGCTATTTTCCTGGCAGGACACCGATGGAGGATCCCACCCTGCTGGGCCACAGCTCCATTTCTGAGGCTAGGTGAGGCTGGGACCTTTTAAGGGCTTAAGGACTCTTTGGGCCAGTTATCTACTTCCAGCCCACCATGAATCCACTATTCACCTCTGCAGGAAATCCTTCACAGTAAATATATCATTCTGCCTCCTACTCCATCCCCTCATTAGCAGACCCAATGGCTCAACAATAATGCAAATGTTTGTAGGCACACAAAAGAAGTTGCCACAGCTACACAATATATTAAAACGTCGGACACATGCTGCAGAACAAAGAATGTGAAAAGTACAAAAAAATTCAAAACAGTAGAGCTTGTTTCCTCACTAAGCAGTGAGGCATCCAGTAAAACACAGAAGACTTCACAAAAGGTACCGACTGATTGTTTGCTAGGTTAAACACATGGCAAAACAACCCTAACAGCTCACTGCCTGTCTGTCTTTGGCTTGCTTTGGAAGAGATGCTAAAAACTCCTAGATCAGAGACTAAAACAGAAAAAAAGCACTTTGACTGACAACCCTAATTTGCAACTGAAGCAATCCCAACCAGTGCTGTCTTTAAGGAAATTCAGTACTTTAACAGATGTCCTTAGTCTGCTTTAGGGAATTATTAAAAAATATTTGAAAATCCTTTTGAATTTTAACAGGCAATTTTAAAATAATGCATCACAGTCAGTGTGTTTGTAATTTGGATGGTCAAAAGGAGCAGCTTTGATTTGATCTTTCAGATTCAAAGACTTTACACAGTAGGTGCAAGTGAAGCTTGGGGAAAAAATGGAAATGGTGAATTTCCTGCAGGTTTGAAAAAGTAGTAGGAAAAATTAAAATATTAAAGCACAAACCAGGTTGGCAAGGAACAGTCTACGGAGAAGACACTCAGGGCACCATTTTCCTGCTCAACTGTACCTCTCACTGACATTACTGAAAGCAAACACTGCTGGACTGTCAGAGGGCAAAAGCTCGTTTTTTTGTAAAGCAAGCAGCCAGCCCGCTATGAGAGCAAAAGCCCTCCTTCACCTGGCCTGGAGCCACAACCAGCCCTTTCGCTTGCCTGCACCCTCCAGTGCTGTCTTAAGGAGCTGCTGATAGAGGGGAAGTATTCACATGGGTTATAACAAATACATTCCTTTCCTGAAGTCTAATTAGCCTGGGACACAGCACTGTGTGCAAGCTCATTTTTGCAGTTGTCAGGCATGTCCCAAGACCCGCCAGGAAAGCTGACTTTTTAACTTTTACTCTGTCATTTTTGGTCAGTTGACAGAGACATGCTTAAATTAGTATCCCTGACCCAGTTTTGCATGTTCCGGTATGACTTACTCATCCTTCAAAGGGAAGCACTAGTAATATTCTCACTGCATGACACTAAACGCAGAGTTTCGTGACAACAAAGCTCTCTGGAACATGCTGTGAGCACACAGCCCAACACAACAGCCCTGACCCCACTCCGGCCTGGAGAACAGAAACTCCTTTGGGGAGTGCCTGATGCTGGAAAAGCTCAGAGCTGCTTCCACAAAACAGAGCGCTGGGAGCAAACAATCGGGTAAAAAACTTCAGAATTGGTAACAGATGCTGCAGAGATCAAGCAACTGGCACGGCCACCACAGCAAACCTCACCAGAACATTGTACAGACGTCGTGCACCTCCTGAAAAACAAACAGACAAAACAGCGTCTATCGTTGGCTGTGAAGATGACAAACATGGGAGTATCTAGTGAACCCTGTCCCCAAGATCCAGCTTGGAACAGCTGCCTGGCCTTCATCTATGTCAACAGCAAGCCTAGACTTCAGGCCAGACTTGCAAGCCAACCGTAACAGTTTCTGTTTCAAAGGTGAACCCAATAGCTCTTCCTCCTGTTTCTGATCTAGCTCGCCACAGCAAGAACAGGATCTTGCCCAGAAGCCTTCTGGCACAAAAAATTAAGTTATGTGGCTAAAGCCCTAGGTGCTAGATCAAAACCACCCCTTAATAGGACTTGAACATATTTTTTGTTGTCTAATCACTGAGTCTCTTTTGATCTTGACTTTGTCCTTCAACCAGCTTAATACAATGTTCATGTAACTAAATCCCTTTTTTAGTAAAACTTCTGATTTTACAGTGTAAGCTTTTTCTAGCAGAATGAAAGCTAATTGCGAATGGAATCGGTAACAGATAAAAACAAATGCTATAAAATGCCCGAAGTGTTGTACCACAGTCGATCAAATGTGCGCTGACGACTAACTTTCCATCACTGGGGAATGGATCTCCCTCCTACAAACTAAGCAGGACTTGAGAAACCGTAACGCTCTTGAACAGGAAAGCAGCAGTCCTAGGTTCTCAGCACACTGACCACTACTTCCAGTAAAACTCAACCATGGATTTATTCACTAACCATTTCAATTTACTTGAGTTCTTCTGTAGAAATACCTAACTGTAGTAGCTGCTCAGTGGCAGCTCACGTCGCTCTGATCCTTGTCTATAGGAGGTGTTGCAGCAGCGGGACTTGGGCTGTCCTAGTTATGGTCAGACTCCAGTGGTGACAGATCCCCTGCTGAACTGAACACACTGTAGATAGGCACAGGACCACAGGAGACAGGGAGAGAAAGGAAGACAGCTCTGCTGTGGTTTAAAATATTCTAAATCATCCAACTACATAGCTACTCCACTGCTTGTAACTTTCCCTCCAGACAAGCATGCAGACCTCTGTTCATGTGTTTTCATTTTTATGGCCTTTCTGGTATGCCTACTACCTGCCTTAAACATCTTTTAAAACTGCTGGTAAATCATACCTTGCTCTCTATAAAAGGCATTTGAAGACAATATTAAAATTACACTAAACTGGCAATTTCAGAGTTACTTTCTCATATTATCAGCAGTACTTGGATCACAGTACAACCAGAAGCAATTAGGATCTCAGTTAGTGAGGTGAACACAGATTAAAGATTACCTGCAGTTAATAACACTAAGAAAGGCACAGCAATGTCTTCCAGCACTTTGATTCTGCAGAGACACGGGTTCTGCAACACTCACGGCACCTTTTAGGCATTCTGTCACTGCACTGCATAACACCAAGTTATATATCCTGATATTTTTCTCCAGGAAGGCTAATAACACGGCTATCTCTGAACATTGCTTTGAAATTATAACTTTCCTTTACTGCATGTCATGGATCGCTTCCTTCTTGTATTAGATTATAAATGGCCATGCCAACTTACGTATGCGTGTATAGCACAAAACACAAGCAAGATCCCAGCAGAGGCCCCTGGTGTTACTGAAATTCAGCTGCTGCTGCTAATAAGAAGGAGGGAAAACATTTCCATCTGTCTAGATTGGGAAAAAGAATACAGGAGTCTCTGATTCATCTGCATCCGTATGCCGGTACGCAGACAATACTTATGGACACACAGACATATGCGAGGTAGCCAGCAACAGAAATCAAATCAATCATAGATCACAGCATGTGATTTGCCTAATTATGACTAACACCTCACATTTGTTATTTACGCAAAAAGCACTTTGTGAATGAGCAGATGGCATTGCTATGGGATGGCACCATCCTCGACAGTTGCAGATGCAGAGCATTTACACAGCATGCTGAAAAAAATGACACAACACAAGCTGCTTCCTGGGAAAAAAGATTCAAATTGAACAAGTGTCACCAAACAAAATACACGTACTTATTGATGTTCTGAACTTATCTGATCCAGCCTCTCTCCTCAAACCAAATACATACGCGCAGGCCAGGCAGTGATGCTATCTAGACATCATTAAAATCTCTTAGAGAGAACTGTCACGTGAGCTGCCGAGCACAGAAAAGCGGAGACGCAGACCAACTTGAGTCTAGTTCCAACCCGCAAACAATTTAAATCCACACCAGCAGAATCAATAGGAAGAAGCCCTGCAGAGAAAGCAATTACACTGCAAAAGCAACTATATTACAGCCCGGTTACGGCTGGAGGCAGGATGCAGAAGGCCATCCTCACTTCTGTGATTACCCAGTAGAGTTCTCTTCAATGCATCTGGCCTGTGAAATGACAAGATTCAGCCCAGACATGTTCCTGCAATCAAAGTGTTTCTGTTTCTGGGCTTTTTTTTGCAATCATAAGGCTCTTCTTCACAAGCCCTGTCCTTCAGGTTTGCTGTGCTCCATAGGCAAATACGGGTCTGTGCATCAGGAAACAGGTTTGAAGGGCCCAGTGTGCTCTCCTTTGCAATAGCTTCATGGGAATAATAATCTCACTGCCTGGGTCTGCAATCACTTATTCATTGGAGAGTGTGCACTTGCCACTGTAAGACACAAAGAAAGATCATCTGACCATTCCTGGTGATAGAAAATTCAGATTTTCCATTCAAATTCGTGCTTTTATTTGTGGTTCATCTGCATTTTTTTTTTCCGAGCTGCCATAAGCACATACACTGGTGTGACAGGTTTCAAGCAGCTATAAAATGACTGATGAAAACTACATTTTGGCCTTGCTGTGGGAATATTTATTGTCGAAATATACTCAGTTAGCTCTGTATGGGCAGGTATGGGAAAATAGGAAGGATCAAAAAGAAAGGTTGGGCCCACAACCCTACCCCTGATACCAAAGTAATTTGATGTGCTTTAATGAAGATACAGCCTGATGGGGTCACAGAGACATTCGCACAGACTGTTTCTGAATTGCTTTTATCTAACCACTTTCTTTCTTCTGCTGAAAGGATCAATGCTCAGCTCTAAGGAGGATGCTCTGCTGGTCGACACGACTAGACAGAGGCTTCTCCACAGGAATAAACACAGGGACCACACTCTGACCTGCAGTGCCACAACACTCCATGTGTGAGTTAGTGCCAGGAACCATCCTGAAGAGGAAGGACTGCAAACCTCCATCTGCCTCGGAGAGGCTGAACGTCTAAGAGCCATAGCAGTAGTACACTTGAAAAGGTAAAATCACAGATGCAGCCACACATGTAACATGAAACTGGAATGATCTGGAGGAAAGATGCTAAATGCTGCTGGATGTTGCTACACCAAACACAGGTACCTACAGAGACAGCAGGACAGCAAATGTCTGATCAGTGGGACAGTCGCGTGAGCAGGAACAGGGTGCTCTGTGTTGGGATGTGACTGCACCTCGTGGCTGCCATTCAACAGACAGTCTGGAGTATCTGCTTCAGGGTGATGAGAGGAGAGGAATGCAGTGTATTGCCATGTACAGGGCTCATGAGCAAAAAAACACCCCTAACCAACACCCCTGGGGAGCTGGGGAGTGGTATTTCAAGAGATGTCAGGCTCGCAGAAAGAGCAGCAGATGCTTTTTCCATGCCTGGAAGAAGACAGGAATGTTGTCTGGGGACATGGTGCATAATAGCAAAAGCAGCCAAAGAGATTAGGATGTGTGAAGGTAAAATAGAGCGCAGGGAGGCATAGAAAAGCTTAGGACCCCCAATTACTCTCTGGGCAAGCAGCAGGTCGGCTCAGCCTGTCCGGCTGTTGCCAGTTTTGAACAATGTATTTGCCTTCTGATGTTTTTTATTCCTGCAGTTCTTTCAAAACTCTGGAGGAACAAAACTGATCAGTGAAGACACCCGAACAGCGGCTCCTACCAGGGTAGAGCGCAGGAAGGGTCCTGCCTGCATGTTCCTGTTTTTTTCTACTTCAGCTAAGCTATGCTTCCCAGAATGTTGCATAATAGATAACATTGCAGAGAGAAACAAAAAGCCTCCTGCTCTCCCAACTGTGTACCAACATCAAGGTTCATCATTTATAAATAACAGCTGGGATCTTAAGGAAACATATATCACAAAAGTCCGTTTGCAGCAGGAGCTGGGGATTTCAAGATTATAGCAGCAATACAGATAAAATATTTTGGCTTGAAGCAATGGTAAATATGCAATAAAATGTGCTTCTCAATGTAGCAGCATTGACAACATACGGTGCCATTGCCCTGACTAGCCTTTACTCCATCTAAACAGTAAAGGATGTTCTGCAAAAAACTGGAGGGGACAAGCTCTGAACACTCAACAGCAGGAAACGTGTTCAGGTTCATCCCATCAACTCACTGTCCTACCACCATGGCTCTTTATTAAATCAGTTCAGGTTGATCACTTACTCTTGCCCTTTTACAGCAATTCGTGTGCTTTTGGATTATGAAGTATTTGGTGATCCACTGTGTGACTTCACCTGTGTGTACAACACATCAGTGAATCTGCTTAAAGGAAAATATCAGCTGCTCTAAGGTGATGAACAGCTATGCCCACTTTGTACTTCTAACCTGCAAAATATCCCTGGAAAAAGAATGACTTTATGAAAAACAATTAATTCACCCTCTTCCAGAGCAACCTTATCAAAAGAAAGAAAACAGCTTTCAGCTAAAGAACCGAAAGCCCAGCTGGAGAGACATGCTTGTTCTGTCAGACAAATGACCTCTCTTCTCCCCTCAATCAACCCGATTGTCTGTAATTTTATTTATTTCTCTGCTTTTAAATATCAATGTCCTACAAAGCTTCTCACTGGAAAAAAATACATCTTATTCTTCAGCGGTGCTGCCTTGGGCTGCAATCCTGTCAGATCACATCCAAGAAGAAGGCTCAGCTTGCATTCGTACTTGGAAAAGAAAACTTT
Organism: Pterocles orientalis; assembly: GCA_011057875.1. Lineage (NCBI taxonomy): Eukaryota > Metazoa > Chordata > Aves > Pterocliformes > Pteroclidae > Pterocles > Pterocles orientalis. Next base: position 1,741,456 of record WKFP01014582.1, on the reverse strand, counting down.
CCAGGCACTGTGAAGAGTGATATGGATGATTCAGTGAACAGCATACTTCTGTCTAAATCAGTGGCCACCCATTCACGGGGCCACTGGCAATCTTTTGCAGCTGCTGCTGGTTTCTTAGCAGACAAGCAGAACTCAGACGTTAACCACTTTTCTTCATTAAATGCCTGATGTCTAAACCAAGAGACAATGGAACGGTATATTGTTTTGCTTAAGGAGAAAAAGAACTAGAAGCAGAGTATCAAGCTGCAGCTGGAAAGAAAGAGAAAGGATAAAGCCTAGGTCATAAAAGCAATTTTCATTGCCTAGTTTTAGACTAGAAATTAAAAATCCAACAAAATATCCTGCACTGACTAAGATACCATGCAAATCTTGTTGTGCAATTACTCACCATTTTAATAAACAGTGAGTTACAAATCAAACTTCAAATAAAACCTTCCCTTGTAGACAATAAAGAAGGGCTTTCCAAGGAAAGATGTCTCTCTGTCCTTAGAAGGGATGTTTCTGGGGGAAGTTGGATGAGAGCAGTGCTACCTGGGGAACCTCAGCGGTGAGAAGACAAAAGCACAGATCCTTTAGTTCTGCTCCTGCTCAGGGAGAATTTAAGGGCTGAAAGTGAGGAATCTCCTGTTATTTTATGTAAGGATGGCAAATAACGATCATGCCCTAACAGACAAACAAGGAAGAAATACTGTGAGCTGAAGCACTTTGAATTTTCTTTCTGTTCCACAGATTGTTACTGTTCAGAGAGAAATGAGGAGCAGACTCCCTGCTAGTACTTTGTACAACCTGCCTCAGAAAATTACCCCACCTTTTAAGGCCAGAGTGGAAGCAAACCAAAAAAGTTCACTGGACTCAGAATCACAGCAAATCAAGAGGAAATCAATGGACACATGGCATTTTATACCAAAAGTCTGCACTAAAAGATGAAAAAAGAAACAAACAAGCAAAAAAATGGGCATAATGGAAACCATTTTCCTTCACAATTGTCCCCCCAAGAAGGATAATTTTTTTACCATATCATATTTTAAAATATCTTCCAGCGCTATCAACACACTCCTCTATACTTGGGGCACATGATCTACCAAAATGAGCACACGCAGGGACACAGCACTCCTCACACCAAGCCTCGGCTCCTGTAGGAGCAGATGACCAAGCTGCTACGCTCACCCTTATCCCCATCTCCTGTCCCACTCTCTGTCTGCCTACTGACAATGTAAAACCTTTTGGAGAAAAGGGCTGCATCTCTCCCCATGTCTGTACAGAGACCGGGACAGACTGCTGCCAGTGGCTTTGCTCTGCCACACACATGTAGAAATTACAGGGCACAATCCAGCAAAGAACACAACGTGCTCCCAACTCTACACATGCCAATAGCCCTACTGATGTCAATGAGATTACTTATGTCTGTAAATCATGCACATAATTAAATATCTGGTTGGACTGAAGTTTAAATCAATGATTCACTGACAAGTCAGAATGCCATCTCTGTGACTAGGTTTATAGCCACTTATATCCCACATGTACAGTAGTGTCCTGCACTTTGACACTGCCACTAACGCTGGTGTGGGACTGTTCCTTACTGAAGGACACTGGTGTACACTGGAGTAGATGGCCAGGCATGGCCTCAGACAAACAGAGATCAAAGGTAGAGATGTTCCAGTCAGGGAAATGTTAACAGCCAAAGAAATCTTACTTTTTCTTTCAAAAGAAGCAACCCAGTTTTCCCAAGAGCCTCAACCAATTTGCCCTAAAAGAACAAGAGCAAATTTCCAGTTGTTTCTTGTTTTACCCTGCGTTTTTCTTTCTCCAAATCCAACATTTGTCATTTAGAAACAGAACAATCAGATAAACTTTTATTACTGGCATAGCAACTGGTAAACGAAACCTGGAAGGTCTGGCTTTCCTTTCCTGTTGCAAATCAAAGAACACACACACGAACAGTCTGTAAAACCAGTTGTGTCTGCCTGCTCCTCCTAATGACAGCACAGCTTGTCTTGTCAGGCAACGCCTGCCTTACAAAATACATAACTTTGCTGCTGAAATCTGTTTTGATCAGCAGAAGAGTTGCAGAAGTGTTTGCTGTCCTATGGTAAGAAGACACAAAGCTCTCCTCTTGAGGCTTCTCAAAAATACCAGAAAACACATTCTTGTTCTTTATAATTGGATCTTTCTATTTGTCTTTTTGTGTTTCCTTTGTACACGGGTCTCTATCTTCTCTCTATCCGTACTGTATAAAGTTTTATTCCTTTTTCATTTTTAGTATTTAGAATCTTTTTTTATTTTATATTTCAGCCTTTCCAAAGCAGCCAGTATCCTGATTGTCAGCAGCGATGTCTAGACATAGTAAATCCTTAAACTCAAAGCCTTTGCCCTCAACAGAGCGCAATGCAGCAGTACACAATCACACATCTTTCCCTGGGCAGTTCCAGGCGCTTTGTAAGGCTTATTTCCTTCTGAGGCTACAGGTTGTTAAGATGAAATTTGGATCAATTTTTAGACTGAGAATTCAGGGTTACTCTACGAATGCATTCAGTCCCACGGGTTGGTTCAGGTCAGCTGTAGTCAAGTACCAGCAGAGCTTCTCTTTCAACAGCAATACCAGTAAGCAACAGGAAACCCATCATCAGTAGGGGTGACTGATGTCTCCACATTCATGAGAACCCCAGTAAACGCCCTGTGCTTTTTTTTTTTGAATTATTATTATAAGATTAAACACAGAAAAATAAGGACAATGTTCAGCTCCCGAAGGTTTACAAGCCTGTAGGAATACTGGGAGGCCACAATAAATGGGTAATTAGGAAAAATGAGCTTCACAGCAGCTTCCCACTTGATTCATAGAGGTAGCATGCAAGCCTGAGATGTCAAACTGAAGCTGAAATAACAGATGCTAGAACGCAGGGCATGTCCAAGGAAAGCAAGAAACTGCCTGCCAGACTCGTTCAGCTCAGCCATTTTTTTTTTCAACTTTAAAATCAATAATTCTATGTCTTTTCCCTTTTGGGGGAATAAACTAAATCAAATGCTTATTCTATTCTTTTAGGTTCTAGTGCCTGCACTCCTGTCTCAAGGCTTGTGACTCAGCCGAAAACACAATGTTAGCTGATTTGCAAAATTTCTGTGGAAATACGGCCCCATCACAAAACTCAGCCCCACTGTCCTCTTCACAGCTAAACTGCAAGCAATTTGTGGGATCACAGTAAAGCTGCAAAGCAAAAGCTTAGAGACCAGAGAGCACCCAGCCCTAACCCAGCGGCTCACTTTGAGCTGTGATGCACATCACTGGTTTTTATGACCGCAGAGTCCAGCTGCAAATGTTTAAAACAAAGAGGAGAAGGGAATCAGATCAGAACAGCTCCCCTCTCCTTACACAAACAGCTCAAGCAGAGAAATTTCACCTGTCAAAGGGAAAAAGTCAACGGAACTGGGAGATCATTTAGGAAATTTTCCATCTCCTTCCTATTTGGTTTCAGAGCTGTTAATTAATCCGCAATATCTCCACAGCCCAAACTAGAAGGTGGAAACCACAGACTATCAAGTGGTTATTCAGTTTATGGGTTCAGATACTTCTGCAATGACCGCATCGGGTTTTCTGGACACAAAATCTCCACCAACGTTAGGATAAGAAAGTACAACCATGTTGTTCCCAGAGTTAGTGCAGAGGTGTACTCATGATGAAAACACAGACAAAGCCTAGGTAGGTAGCCCACTTGGCACAGCTGATTGACTTTAATAGGTGCTGATTACACTGCTCATATTGCATGAAATTAAAAAGCTTACAAATGTTATGAGCCATTACCCTTCCATTTAAGAGAGCTTATGACAAGTTAGCAACATTTAATGAAATCCTTTTCAAAATGCCATAGGCAGCCTCCATGAGATTTTGCTTTGAAATGCAACTCGTGGAGTTATTTCAAAAAGTTTGCTTACTCCAGAGTTCCCTCTCCTGCTCTTCTTTGGGATACTCTGATTTTGCAGCTGGCAGGATACTTCAGCTCCCTGATGTGCTCTCAGCATGTGGCACACAGCACCAGTTCGTTAGACAGACAACGGGGCACAGACAAAGCAAGATTTAATTCTGGTGTTATGGGAAGCGCTCCTTCAGCCAGCCTACAAAATTTCCTTCAAAATTCAAAGTGGAGAGACTTCTGGCCAATTTTACTATGAAGCTAGAGGGAAATGTTTTCATAGTTGTTGTAAAATTTACTTAAACTTCCACCTTTTAATTACACTGGAAATATCACGGAGCCACTAACTGCCCCCAAAGCACTGGGGCAACCAAGGTTCAGTCTGCAGTAAGCTCTCTGGATTTTATTGCTTAAAAATGAAATTTATTAAGAGGAAAGCATATCAATTTTATAAATCCCACTGGGCGCTCACAGCCTACTGCCATATGTGGACTCAAATCTGCTTTGGATGGCAACAGCAACAGTATCTGTGCATCAGGGCGCTTCTGCCAATACGATGCCTCGTCCACTTCTGTTTATTTTTACTGTCTGTTCCGCTGACTGCCAGCGCTCCTCTCTGTTGATAGCTGTTGGGCAAGCAAGACTCAAACTGACCAAACTGAGGAGACATTTATAGCAAACTCACACTGGCACAGAATCTCTGACAAGGTATTTGGAGCGGTGCCACAGCCAATGCTTAACAAACCCTATAGGGGGAAGATGAGGTGGACAGGCAGGGCTGCAAGAAGCTTGCTTTTGTTGGCTGTGCCATCAGGAGCAACCTTGTTCATTTTTTTTTTTTAATTATTGGGCCTTTTAAACAATATTTTAACATCTGCTGCCAAAAATCAACCAAGCAGCAGTAAGCTATGAAGATGCAGTTAGGAGGAAGCATCGCCCTTCAGAAGCTGACCTCGGACAGTGTGAGATTTTCTGATGAAGCCACAGCAGCAGCTGAACTGCTCCAGAGGCAGGACACCAACATCTCTGTGAGCTGCCAGGAGCTCTTACAGCCTCATTCATATACTAACATGCAAAAAACCCCAATTCCTCTTCTTTGAAGAGAAGCGGTCACTAAGGGAATAGCTAAACGCTGGGAGGAGTAATGGGCAGAGAGGCGGTGGGAGCGCACAGGGACTGCTAAGTGACAGCAGCACGGTGAGACTAACTTCATTTCCACCCTGAGATGGTTTCGGTGAGTGTGCTGAAATCCTCAAGCACTTTGCTAGACCAAATCATCAGGAACTAATTCAATATCCTTTTATTGGTCTGTAAACCCTGACAAAGGAAGAACAGGAATTATTCTGTCTCCTTTCTCAAAAAATAACATCATTCTTTCGTGCTATCTATCTGAGCCTTTACTGAAAGCTAGATTTCTGCTGCACAGTTTGAGCATCATACAAAACTGCAATTCTCTTGCCATCTGCATTGCCTCTCCTCACAGGTGAATGGTGCATTTTTACCCAAACTAGTATCTTATACTGTATATAAACATGTATTTATGGCCATGAGGCAGGTATGCCCCATTGTGGACACACGTCGTTGTTTTATCCAAACACATGGTTTATTGTTTTTCAGTGCGTATTTTTAGCTTTGAGGCTTGTAGACCTGCAGAGCAAATAATACAAAAGAATACGTTCATTATAGAGCGGCTTCTGTCCTTTAAAATTATACCACTCTTCCAGATCTGAACAGAGTGAGACAAGTACATTGGCGAAATAATTATTTATCACTCTTAAGAGCTGCCTTTAAAATTTCTATCATTCAAATACTGGCTGGGGAAAATGAGAAGTACAGACAAGCACATTTTATGCACTTGCCAGTCTAGCTTTTATGCTGATGAGAACTTGCTAAACACCAGTAAAGGGAACAGCAGTTATTAGCCCTAATTCACAACTGTGAATTTTTTTAGGCCAAACAGATGCCCTTGCAGAATCACAGCAAGTGTTAACGACAGGTCCTGTCCTCCTTCCACTGTAGTCGCCTGTTATTTTGTACAGCTTCAGACGAGACCAGGTTTGCTCCAAGGCTCTGAGCGAACATGCTGCTCTCAGTGAGACACATGGCCACAGGGAGCAGGATAGGGACCTCTAACATCACCCAAAGAAAGGAAAGCAGAAAAGGGCACTGTACTTCGCCTCAGGCTTTTTTCTTTGAGGTATAGGATTCTTCTTTTAAATTCTTTTTCCAGTTGATTAAAAAGTATGGGATGCAGACCTTCACCATGAAACTGGCTAGATACACTAAGAGATCTCTTTTAAAAGACATTTGAAATCTCCTCAAAATCTGTTCAGTGAATTTTGCCATCATTTGTATCTATACAATAACAGAATAGCTTGGAGGTCCCCCCCGGTAGCAGAGGACAGACAAGAAAGGTCAGTGCCCATGGTTAGATCTGTGTTCCCAGAGCCGCCCGTCAGCAGGAGAGTCTGGAAGAGCTGAACGGGGGGAACCCCAGCCAAGAGCTTTATGCTGCAAAAAATCTCTGTCAGGCAAATCCATACACCTTTCTTCAGGATTCAGGGTAAATAACTTTAAACCCAGGTGTAAACATTTGCAAACTGAGGTTTATTTTTTCTATCTATGCACTTGAAATGAACGTTGAAAGGGCAAAACCATCCTAATCCTATCATGGGAATGTCTGTCTCTGCTTTCTAAAGCTGAGATTATCATCTCATTTGTTGTCACACAGCTCCTGAAAGAAGTAATTCACTTGATTTTCCTGTATAATCAGAGCACAGGATTTTATTTCTGTTGTTATCAGAATGGAAAATGCTCATAGCCTGGTCTCTGTCTTGCTGCTTTTAACTTACAGACCCGGCTGTGGTAAGCTTCAAAACACCTCAGCTGCACTAAGAAACCTAAATCTGTGCTTACTGTAAATTTCTAGCAACCTGCTTGTTAGAAGCTCTTCTCAACAAAGGCAGGAAAATTTCCAGTATTAAATTTCTATTCAAATTAAGGCAATGAAGACTGAAGACCACAAAACTGTTGTCATTGCTTTCCAGCACGTAAAATCAACAATTTGTGCTGCTGCGTGCAACTTTCAGTCAAAGTTTGTCTGATTTACAAGCAAGCAGATGGTTCACATGATAGTCCGCAATAAATTACAACAGTTAGAAAGACAGCTACATTTTAAGAGTGACAACGCAGCTGAGCTACAGACGGGTTTATAGATGACCCTTCCAATTTTTAATAATCTCCATAATTTATGTGCAACAAAAGAAATGCAAGGATTCCTAATGCACCTTCTTGACTAAGTACAAATCACTTTTATTTACACAGGCAATACTTCATGGTCCAGTTAACTGCTTAATTAAAGGCAGCAAGATGCTCATGTTCCATGCAAGTGGCATGGAAAATACTGTGCAGTGTGCAATATGTTCAGCTGGGAGTTTAAGATGCTCTGATCACTCCTGGAAAAGGGAATGCATTTATTTCATTTCTTGAAAGCAAGACTACAATGGTGTAAACACTGCTACCACCAGTTACTATTTATTAATCTCCAAACAAGCTTTAGGCTCATGCAGCAACAACTTTATGTTTATTTGCAAGCTCTGATGCCTAGATATAGGCTCCTAATCCTGGAGGCATGACACACCTAGTCTTGCTGAGCCTGGGCTAGGAAGGGGAAACAACAGGAACATAGACTCTCAGTGTATGAAGAGTGAGGGATTTGGGGGGTTACTCCGGAATGGGTGAGGGAAAAGGAAAGCGAGCCTGAAGGGTGTCATTCCTGAGAAAGGAGGCAGCAGTGATGCAGAAAGAAACTGGCTGGAAGCAGCTTTAAGTATCCTGTTCGTGTCAGTGACTTCAATGACCAGTTCTCTGGCATGGGACCAAACAACTTCAGTCCAATCCTTCTACTAACATTTCTGAAGATGCCTTCGTTGGGTTGTTATCCCACCGTACAACAGATTCACTTCTTCATCGTAACTTCAGTTGCAATGAGTTACCTCCTAAAAGGAGCACAGCTAAATAAAACCACTCTGTCCAGAAGGCGATGAAGGGGACAGTACCGACGAGAGCTCTTTACGGCACAAATTACAGGAGCTCAGGGGCTCCTACACAGCCAGTCTCTTGGGATGACATTTGAAGGCTTTTCTAACTCTCTAAACCTTAGTCTTCCCTTCCTGACAAATTAATTTGGAAAAGAAATCCACTCTGAAGTGGAAATCCAAAACTATCTTTAAACCAGAAGGCACAGCTCCTAGGAACGCAAGTCTGTGTGCACTTCCAATCAACCACATTCCTGGGACTTAAGAAATGCAGCAGAGACACCAGTGACAAATTCAGGCTTTCCAGAATGATCACAATTCGTGTTTTAGAAATATTTTGGCAGGAATTGCCCAGCTCTGCCCACAGCAGGGCAGTGTGGGAGCAGCACTGCAGAGACACTAAAGTGGGAAAACCCACTCCATGGAGGTCACGGGACTGCAGCCACTCACACAAAAAGCAATTCTCCCCCTGCCATTTCCACGCAGCACCAACACCCTTCATCTGCTACACAGAACGACAGTGAAATTATTTTTTTTTTAAATAAAAGTCTTCTATAAATAACAAGTGTCTGAAAGTCTTTTGAGCTTTATATAAAACCATTATCTAGTACTGTACACAACTCTGAGGTTGTTTAATTAAACATATGAAAAATATTATATGTCAGCTTATTTCTAGGATGCTCTTTACTGTTATGTGTCATATTGTTTCTGTTACACTTTGCATATTTAAACTGCATTATGCAGTTCTGAAAACCCAGAGAAGATTACTATGGAATTAGTATGAATGTTCATCTGTACTGCTGAGTTTGGCCCTTTATTTTAGCAACATTCATCAAGTTCAGGAATTGCTAGTATGCTTCCTTCCAAGAGAATACTGGGTCATACTACTTTTCTTTAAAAAAATATAGTGTTGATTATGTAATAATATTTTTAAATATTCAGCAATTATCACCCTTTGATGGACTGCAGCTCTTTCATTTGCTTATAAGAGGCCAGATTCACACATAGCACAAGAAAGCAGAAGCTGACTGAAATCAATAGGGCTGTCCCTGTTGCCCCCAGCCCAGCAGTAACTCCAGCTTTATCGTGAGCAACCTGAAAGCCAGCACAGGCTATTCCAGTTTAACTCCACTGAGAAGTCAGAGAAACTATACACATGGTTTATACAACTATATAGTTAATACAGTCTCCAGGACTCATCTACTGAAGCCAGCAGGGATGCTCCAGCTCACTAGGCTGGAGATCAGACCTTCTGGCTTGCAACTAAATCCTTCTCTGGCTAATAACAAAAATCAGCCTGGAGGATGTATAGCAAGGAACACACACACAAGTCTTACCTTCTGTTTCTTGTTCCTTGCATTCATTAAACTGTCTACGGTGTAGAAACTAGCATCATAACCTCAAGAAGGGGACACCTTTTGTCCTCCCTGCTGTATTAAAATGTAGATCAATATGATTATATGTAAGTGGTAAACTCCCCAGTAGCAAGAAGTGGTTCTCAGTCCTCTTTAATCAAATATTACTCCCAGCAACCTAACTAGAGAAAAAGAAATGTAAGTAGCAATTTGTCAGTCTATTTATCAAACAGAGTGCTGCACCTTTTCCACACACTTTACATTACAAAGTGTATGACACACAAAGTTCTACAGTTCCATTTTAATTCAGGGATGAAAACATTTATAGATATGAACATTTTCTCATTAACTTTTCTTCCTAAATGATTATGCTTGTTCAAATCAATTCCTAGGCATCTTACAGAGGTTACAACCTTCAATAATTAAATTGGATATTGTATTGGATGTTGTGTTGATTATGCCACAAGTTCCAATTTCTACAAGACCACTGAAATGCTGAGATAAAGGGTCGTTAACTTTATTTAATTAGCTATCTGCCATTGTTATCAAAATGGAAGGTTGGTATCTGACTCAAATTAACACTTTGGATCAGGAAACAAGATAGATGACATCTGAAAAGGATCTTGGAAACTCTCTATAATTGTTTCAGTTATTTTAAAGCTGCTCAGGACAAACAGAACTGCATTAGAAAGAGCAAAAGTCACTGACAGTCAATGAAATGCTACTACGAAAATGGTATTTCAGTCACACTTGGGTTCTTTCTCATTTTCAGTTGTTAACATCCTTGCCACTTTTGTCAAGCAGTCTCTCTCAGCAGCACTGAATTTTAACTGCACATAATTTTAAAACACAACATGAAATAGAACTGAGCACGTAATATGGGTCTATTGTGCCAGCTAACAACAGATCAGGCCCTTGTGCCAAGGCATCACCTCTCTGCTCTCTGTGGAAAAACAGTAACTCATGAAGCGTGAGCTGGATTGCACAACTGCCTGCCGTCCCTCTGCCTTGGAAACAGCAGGTCTTGTGGCCAAGGGTTTTTTATGATTTATCTCAAAAGGAGACAAAAAGAAAATGTGCCATCTCAGAGGTCCTGGAAGCATTTTAACTACAAGCTAAACCCATGTATATCAACCTTGCCCAGAGGATACAGTATCCAGAGAAGGTACCCAAAGGACACCCACTGTCTCACTCTTCAAAATTACATTGGTATAGAGTTATTTATCCAATAACTACGACACTCTGCCATGGATTCTTACAGTTAGGGCTCCAGAAACATGCTCATTCCTTTCCCAACAACTTACTGGTCTTGACCGGATTTCTTTGGCGTAGAGAGGTTTCAAGAATTCAGAATCTCCTTCAAGCTTTAGACCCTTGTCCGTGATTCTCAGGTTCCCCATTCCATCCTAAAGCACAGACAAAAAGAAACAACATTAGTTACAATTACTAAATTCACCATGCTGCCAAAAGCTGATTTTTTTTTTTTTTTAATACAAGAGAACATGCAAAGCACTGGGAGGCACTAGAGAATGCAATTTCTTGTGCTATCCTTTTAGTTCTGTTTCTGTGAAAAAAAAATTCTATTCAGAATAATCTGCAATGCCCCCCAGTAAACCATTTACACAGATGAAAGATGTTCTTTTAAGCTAGTCATCCCTACTCAAAGAGACAAAGCGATGCTGTGTTAACAGGAAACTACTAACTGTAATATTCACTGGGTGCCTGTATATTAATATACCTTCTCTTTCATAGAAAAATCCATATAAAATGATTAACTCTGCTGAACTCCATATAGAGAATATGTGACTAATTCCACTGAACCGATAAAATCAGATTCGGCTGTGTAGGAGTACTGCAACAAAATGTGGTAGGGAACCTGACCCCTGTTATTTGGGGAGATCTCTGGAAAATACGGACTCTTGGGTGGGGTTTCTTTAGGGCTATAGACCCTTACAGCAAAAAAGATGTGGAAACCTGCTGATTCATTTCAAGTCTCACAGTCTTCCCTATGCTTTCAATATTGTTAAGATGCTCCACAGCTTTATTGGAATATGCATTTATGCAAATATTTGCCCATGTAAAAGCAAGGACACAACAAGAATATCTTTCCAACAGACACCTGTCTTGGTGTAACTCCTGACTTTTCTCTCCCACAATGATCAGCTCAGGATCAGAGCCCTCACTCTGCTCCTTGCACAGCCCCAGCACATCCCAGCCATCTGAACCTCCATATCCAAATGTCTGGGTCTCCTGAGTTGTTCTCCTGTCTTTCAAATAACCACTGCAAACTCCCAGTGGCCAGGCAATGAAGTGACCAATGTAACTGGACTTCTCTCCTCATCTGGATTCCACAGTTGCAGCTGTCAGCCCTCACCCTCTCCCCAGCCCTGCTCCAGGCTCCCCTGGGCTCCACCGCTCCCTCCGCTGCGACGACAAAAATCTTATTGACAAATGACATGAAGTGTTGGCTGCAGGTCTCCAGCAGATGACCGCAAATAGCCCATTTTCTTTAAAAATTGTTTACTTTTGTGCATCCAAGATGTAATGAAACATCTGACAAACCATAATAGCAAACAAAATATATGTCAAAATTTTATATAACTTTTTCTTATGGTTTTTATGCAATATGACAGGTGTACAGATACACTATCACAGAGCCGAATTGGACCAAACTATATTTCACCTTTAACTTGCGAAAGTCGTAACTTTTACTAAGATGAGAGAAGTAGGTTCATTTAGGCTGTCATTGCTTAGAACGGGGTGTGTGTGTGCAAGAAATACGATAAGGGAAGGAAGTGTAAAAGTAAACGTATAATCAAAACCACATCAAATGCAAGGTATTATTTCTAAGATTCAGGGTGACTGTCACACTCTGCAAGGATTGAGGCAAATTGGGTTTTTTTGCCTGAGAAAAAGATGGTCTGAAGAATACCTTTTAGCATCATTAAGATTTGAGACTTACGCTAGCGAAAGCTATGTCTCCACATGTTTAGATTAAGACTGGGAAATGACTGAGAGTTGGGTAGTCAAGAACAGGCACAACAATCTTCAAACATACCCCTTAAGCTATTTTTCAACTTGGTTTTTTTTTTTTTTGTTTGTTTGTTTTTTAACATTTCTCCAGGCTAGAGAAGCAGAAGGATGATCCTACGTGACGCCCCAAGGCCTCCAAGATAAGGCAGGATACACAATCACAAAACCTACAATAACTGGAGCTCAGCGTGTGGAGGGCATTGCAATGAGGGACACACGCATCAGCACCTCCAGCAACAGCATTCATGTTACAGTGGGAGAGACGTTGAAACTAAGGGTCATACAGGCTACAGGATGACAGAAGCAGTAATTTAGAGGAATTACTAATCTGCAAATATGGACATGCTATACTGATTCCACAGGATCTCGTCATGCACTTTAGGGACTCATTGAGAGGGACTGGGCTGCTTCCTCAAGTGCAAATTCAAATCAAGAGAGTCACCTCAGCACCTAACTTATAGCTGTTCCAGGGATTTTAGAGGAAAGGGGTATGTACTTGGGTGGAAGCCCTGAGAAGATCAAGAAAGGGCTTGGAAAATCCAGCGAAACAACATTGATTTGGATATATGTCTTGCACGTTTTCTATTCCAGCTGCAAAAAATAAACCACATCTGTTTACTTCCTCTTTCTCCCATCACGTGTACACCTCCAGCACTGCTAGAGGAATCCCTGTCACTGAAGGTGAATGGCCACCCAAACAGATTTGCATGAACTATTGCCAAAAGGCATGAATTTGGAGGGATAAAAATCAAAGACATAGCACGGCTCAGCAGTGACGTTGGTCACTGGCCAGAGCTTCACCCTTTCCAAGAAGTATCATTCTCAGGGTGTACCCTGCCAAGTAAAGATCGTTTTTGCCAGAGCGTGGTGTCTTAGGAACAAAGGCAGGCTCAGGAGCGCTCAGTGACAAAATGACCGCTGTCATCACATTTTGAAAAGAAAGCTGTAAGCAAACTTTAGAGACATATGCTGAAAATGCTATTGATTATGGAAGGGAGACGAATAAGAGATGGATCATAAAGTGCCAGTTGCTACACTCCTTGTCCCCAGCATAAAACAGCAGCTTACCAATTCTGAGTTGGTGGTGGCACAGAAGGGTTTCAAACAAAAGGATGAATGAAAATGAGTGAAATACACACATCAAAGAGCCCAGATTAAATTTCAATAGCAGGATGCTTTCCAATTTGAGTGAGCAGGAATTATTACAGCTATCTGCAGACCCTCACATGTTTTGTGCTGCTAAAAAAACTCTACAGTTTTTTTTCCCAAAATAGATATTTCAGTAAGGTTACAAGCCCTAAGAGCTTTCACGTTGCAGGCCCTTCTAGGGTTTCATTAAGAAAAGTTGCAGGTCACGCCAGCTGGTATGTGCTACTTATATGCAATCCTGACCACTTCCAGGGCTCGCTCCCGAGCTGGAGTGGGGCAATACTTTAGCAGTAACATGGACCAATGGATAAAGGGACTTGTCAAGTCACCCCTGAAGCTACAGAAAACCAGCAATTTCCATGGCTCACAACTATATCCTGAGCAGTGATACAGATCCAGCATTCCACTGTTCTCTTGCCTGTTTCTCTTCCTTGCTCTCCTTCACCCTCTGTCTCCCAAGCATCCCCCATAAGATAATTACATATGAAAAACACACATATGGGACATTTAGCTCAGCTAGCAGGTCCCACATATCCCCAGAGAGGTATCAAGTGTATGGGACCATGTACTACAACCAAAATATGAAGAACACGATTGATTTACATCATATAAGCAGGGGTACTCTCTTAAAAAACCACTGGGTTGGTGAAAGAGACACTGTTATTCTTCACCTTCAATCTTTCTCAGCCTCTGACCCCCACGCACTTTTCTCCTCCTGTGGGTGACAAACCTAACAAAAGCTGCACCCACCGGACATTACCTCCTGGCTTTCCCAGTCTCTGGGATGGGGATGCAATGCTCAGCACTGATTCTTACCACGATTAAATCTCTGCTGCTCATGTTTCTCATGATTAAAGATGACAGCTTTTTGTAGCGAGAGTCTGGGTCAGCAGGTCAAAAAACAAGCAAAGGTTGTCACCTGAGTTTAAAGCTAATGAGTATCCTGGCCTCTTGTAGTACAATCACTATTAAATCATATTCATTTATTATTTCCCATTAAAAAAAAATAAGTAGCTTGCAGAATTATATAGAGATCCCAAAATACAGATGTATTAGAGAGAAATCACTGTTATGAAAGACTACCTCGCATGTTGTTTTGGATAAAGCATCTTCATCCTCCCTAAATTATATGGTTTAATAACGAATAAATGTCATACTCTGCTACAGAGAATATATATGAAAATTCCTATGAAATTTCATAGACTGTGACCTATAAAATGTAGCAGAAATCTGGCCAGAGTGACAGAGATCGTGAGTTTTTATTAAACATCGTGTCTGTGATTGGTATATATCCTTATCTGCCACTCTACTGCTTGTGAATAAGGAAAAACCAAACAGTATTGATTATTTGACACACTGACATCTGACAATCTTTGTTTCTCCCCTTTTTAGTAGTGGACTCCACACTGGAGAGTGAATGACTCATTGTGCCAGCACAAGCCAGCTGTGTGGGAGCTTCCAGGAGGCAAGCTCCAAACAGGAGGCACAGAGCTGGGAACTTCCCATTACCACCTGCTTCGAATTATTTGGCTTTTTGGTGCAACGTAGTGAGAAGTTTCACATCAGTTTTATCATCTACACTCCCTCTCTTTTTACGCAATGCCTTGTAATGGGCAGGTATAAAAATGTACGTGCTATTGCTGACTGCTCTGTGCTGAAAGGGGACAGCAATGGTAAAATTCTGAATAACATAGACAGGTCTTTTCCAACCTTAATGATTCTATTATTCCATTAAATTCTAGCACTGTTTTGTTTCCCTTTTTAACAGTTGTGGTGGTTTGGGTTTTTTGGGGATTTTTTTTTTTTTTTAATTGTATGGCTGGTAGCTGGGAGATTCAGTTAACAGAATAAGAAAAAACAGCCAACCTAACCAGAGACACATAATTGCTGCGGTAAATACCTGGAAGTGGTATTAGCCACATCGATCTGGACTGCTCACACATAGGAATAGGGGTAATTTTCAGTGGTGTCTGCCATCCGTGAGCAGCTTTATTGGATCAGGCTGGGCTCACGCCACAGCCTAACCTAGTGAAGGTGGTGATAACACGTACTCCCTGTAGCCCTTCGTGCCAGGATACTCTGTTCTTTGCAGACAATAAATTCAGCCTCATGCTCCTCTGTGCGTCCTCTGTTCTCCCGGCATTTCTGAACACAGAAGGCAAATTTGCTGTTTCCTGAGGTCTATCTAAGGATTTTAGGGATACCAGTGATGGGGAACACAGAGAACTCCAGCTGCCTGCTGGCCACCACCGGCACCAGTGGGTATTTCCCCACACTTTTTCCTGCCCCTCCATCCCTTTTCAGTTTTCAGAAGAAAAACTGTTGGCAAGGTTTGTCTCTGCACAGCAGGTAAGCATTTACTTTCTTACTAGGAATAAACTGAAGTTATGTTTGGCAATGTCCTGTGGGAAAGAATTATCTTTGGAGACTGCTCATGTCAGATGGCTGAAACACCTGATTATCATTGCTTGTATTATTGATTGCTGTGCTCTGCATCGCTTCCAGATATGTACAAGTTATTACACAGCTCAATACATCCAAAGTTAGTGAAAAAAAAATAGCAAATGCAAGTGACCTGCTTTTTTCTTCCCCCACTGGGAAGATTTCTGTGCTGTTCTACTACCTCTGACTTGACATTAAATGTTTCCAGATTCCACAGATTTAAGGAAGGTCTGTATGGATACACATCGCTGTCAGTTCTTCACAGCCCCAAACACCTACTTGCTTTAATAGGATCTGCCCTCTCTCCCTCCTTCTCCTCATTTTCTTCGGCCTATTTGTCATCTCAATAGAGACCCCAGTACCCAGCTGGAGATCAGCAGCAATATTTTCTGATGGAAGCCAGGAGAGGCTAAACACCCACCAGCAGCACCAACCCAATAAAGTTTAAACTGGTTACACAGCACAGGGAGACAAGGTGTGGCAGCTCCTACTTCTGAGATAACACCTTATTTCAAGACCTCACCTACGGACTCAGGTTTGTGCGCACAGCAAAGAAAACCAAGCCACTGTAGTGTTACCCATCATATATAATTGTATGCATGGATAGATGCTTATGCTTTAAATTGCACTGCAAGGTCTCATGTCCACCACTGGCATCATTCTGTCTTTTCTCCTGCCGGCTTGTTGACCTCAGAGGTCCCTGTCAAATGCTACTGGTAGTGTTTTCATTTAAAGGCGATGGGCACAGTGTGGGATAGCTGAGCTGAGACACTGGTGGGTGCAGGAAGGTGACCCCAAGCACCCTGCATCACTGCGAGACAGCGTACATGCTCTCTCCAGGGAAAAGGATCAAGACACAGATGAAGCACAGCTAAAATCTTGGCAGCGAACTGGTGCACTAAAACAACATTATAAATTGCAAGACTGACAAGCAGCTAACTCACAGAAGGCTCCCTCCAGAAGCTCGTGACAGGCTGTGGGAAGACACCTCTATATAATCTCTGGTGTGGCAGTAATCAGTCACAGGGAGACATGGAGTTCAACGAGCAAGGACCAGCTGTGGGAGTCACCCACTGGAAAATGACCTCTAGAAGCTGCTGTTAAAGTTGGAGACACTTTTACTTCCTTCCAGAGGTGTGAAATCATCTGTGATAGCTACAGAGAAGTCAGGTGGCTGGTAACTTACCAAGGAATTATGTACAATGGGGGGAATTGCCTGCAGACCATTATGGTGAATATAAAATTCAGCCCAAACCACGCCTATGCAAAGCTCAGAGCCCTTCTTTTCCAGTGGGAACCTCGGGTTTTGTAGAGAGAGAGGCAGATAATGAGAAAAGGGGATACGACAAGGAGAGCACAAGAACCAGGAGGACATCTCACAGTTATGGCAATGAGCTGCAACACAGAAAATCTTGACTTCATTCCCGTCAGACTCACATGCTGCAGTGGCACTGGGAATATCTTCCATGTGCACGTTCCCATAGCACCTTTCCCCTCTATCAGTTCCTTCCACATTGACCAAGTCCTCACTGGAGCCAATATAATTTTTTACGAAGATTACTATGCAGCTGTCATTGAAGGCAAAATAAACTTACACACTGACTTTACTGGAAGCTAAGAGAAACGTCCTAAGAAGCAGGAAGAACAGGATCAAACGTGGGTTTCCAATTACTGTTTCAAATAAGTTACAACTGACCAAAGCAACTAAATCCTGTCCCTTGAAACAGTTCCAAACCAGTGCTGGAATAATTGCTAAACAAATCGTTCAGCCAGAGCCTGAAGAAAGCTCAGCTCAGGATTTACTGCATATTGCTGGCACTACTTTGGGCAGGTGGTATTTCTTTTCAAAGCAAACTGCTAGTGAGTTTATTCAAAGTATGACCACATGTGGCACAACAAAACCAAGATTTCTGTGAAAGAAGCTACTGCATTTGAGAGCATATTTTGTCAGTGAAAAAGATTAGCAGACCTTTTAGGGACATGATTACGAATCCCAATATTGCTACTACAACACAACCATCATTCACAGATTTCCTCTCCTGGGTAATAATTTCCCTTCCCATTGGTACAGTAAGGAAGAGATCAAAATCTGCCTTTCATGCCTCCCAGCTCCCTGTTATGGAGCACTTTGGCACTAAAGCATTATAAAATGAGCCATGTTCTCTTGAGATTTTTTTCCGCTTTTTTGCTCCAACACCAATAGTAAGGTTTCACATCTTATAATCAACATATATTCCAAATGTGTCCCTTGAATTCTCCATCTTTTTTAGTCTAGCTCATTACCATAACTATGCTAACTAGAAGGCAAAAGTCCCATCCTGCAGAAATTTGTGCTCACTCAGAAATGGAAAAAAAAATTCTTATACTCGTAAGAACAAGCACTCTTCTAATGCAGCAATTTAATAATAAAATCAGCACATAAATTCCCTGTTCAGTTCAAGGGGTTGCAGAAATGGGTTTTATAAATGATGGCCTAATGCTCCTGAATTATGATAGTCTGTCAGTCACCGAATGAAGGATAGAATAAACACTTCTTTTTTTCTAAACTATAAAGATCATGGACACAACATCCTCTGCGGCATCCCTCCTCAAAGCTACACCAAGACTGAACTCACTCATCTTTATATTGTTGGTAGCAGTTTCCAGGGAGAAGAAACACTTTTTTTTTTTCTTTCTCTATCTTAGTGGATCCCTTTTATGTTCTGTATTCACACTGTGCAGTAAGATTTTTCTGACTAATCTGGTATTTAGCAATCCCCCCGACCAGCAATGAAGCTGGCAGATTAAGGGCTGACAGTGTGAAAAGGAAAGTACCGGGTCTCACACGGCGTTTCCGAAGGTGAGCTCTTGAAAATGGGGCCAATTATTGGGTCACTTTTGTCTGATGTGAACATGCCAAAACAACTCAGGGGCACTAATTAGAGCATAATACCAGGTCTGTTCAAAGAAGTAAGGCTCACACAAACACTCTCTAGTTTCAAAACCTTGTTCAAGATCCACGCCAACACTCAAGATACCAAAAATACAAGCAGAGGTGGAGAGAGACCCAGCAGGGCAGTGGCCACTCTCACAAGTCCCGTCTTTAAGGCACATCTGAGGACTCCACCTCAGCAGCCTGATTTACAGCCTACAGGAGCAGTCGGAGGAGGCACCTGTTGCACTGACCTTCTCAAAAACCACCCCACCTGCGCTATATACTCACTGCTATGGCAACACCAGCCTCCAACAGCAGGATAATCACAATGGGAACCCTTATTTTCAGTTGCTTCATTTACTCTTCTCTACTATTATCTCCTCTATTTCCAAAAGCCAGGAGAAAACAGGGTGCACGGGGAGGAATATTTTCAACGCACCTCAATTAATGCCTTCTGAGCCTGGATTCAGCTAATATTAGGAATTTAACTGAGGAACTTGCATTTGGAAGATAATCACCCCGTGCTACCTCTGCAGTCAAGGAGGAGAAAAAGGCAACAGAGTCCACCTAGCACCCAAACCACGCCCTGGAAATGTTTTTTCCCAGCTGCCATGGAGTTCCTCCAGGGTGACTTAGGCATCTTTTCTGGATGCCTACAGATAACTGGGAGAAACCTAGACCTCACTAGTATGCAACAGGATTAAAACAGAAAATAAATGGGTAGCTAGGCAAAACAATAAACAGATATCATGAAATGAAATACACTTCAAAATGTGATTCCAGCTACACTGTGGTAGGGCTGCTTCAGAGATTATTTTAAAGTTTTTTTTTTATATGAAGTCTCACTTTCAATAAGAGATAGGAGATTCGGCACACTCAATTTATTTGCACATGCAGGTAAAAAGAAATTTGCTTTAAAATCAAATTCACCGTGTTAAGAAGAATCCATAGTCCCCTTGTTAAGAAGCTGCCCTCATGGCTAAGGAACCACCACTGAATTTTTATAGCTGTATTTGTCACAAAAATATATGATTTAGCTCTTCCACTATCAGAATATACTGAAAAATAATTTAAAGTGTCTTCCAGACTTATCTACAGTGTGTATATGACATTGTTGTTAGCAAGGGAGGCTCTGGGGACAGCAAAGAAATGAGAGAACTGAAAGCGCTGCTCCCAAAGAGGCTGAAATAACTATATTGCTTCTATTGCTTTTTGAACAATTGCCAGCAAATAAGTATTCACAGAAAAAAAATATATGGGTACGTTTAGGGTCCCTCACGACTGCAAATGGTGGGCAAAGAATGAGACCAGATCTGTGGAGCACATCTACCGATTTCAAACAGCTCCACCAATTTACACCCACCTAGTACCTGGCCCCGGAGCGCAGCGGTAGGAAACGGAGGGCTCCTGCTGAACGCCTGCGGCTGGCAGGCTGAAGGGCAGTCATTTCGGCAGCCACAACAGGTCACAGCACGGGGAGGAAACCCTGGCACACACCCCCCGTGCCTTGTTGGGCGGATGGATGAACAGCCAAAAGCAGCCAAGCCACCATGGCTTGTCCTAACGCTCCGTGATGGGCTGCGACTGCCCAGGTGGACCAGAGGATAAGCAGCAGTTTAGTTTCTGATCATCATTTACTCCTCCCCAACCTCCCAGCCCAAAGTATTTAGCATCAGAACTAACTTATGGCCATCTAACACACCTAGCAAATGTTCTCCCATCTGTGCATGGCACACGCTATACTGCATGCATGCTCACACACATGAACACCTTCTTAGGGGAAACTGAGGCACAAAGTCAGGCATCCACCCGCAGCCACATGAGAAAGCTGCATTGCAGGAGGAGCTCCCAAGGTTTCTCTCCAGCACCTTGTTGTGTCACAGCACTGCAGCTAAGAAACTATATATATATAACCTGCTCCTAAGAAACAACAGGTTAATTTTAGCAACTTTCAAATGCCAACAATTCAGACATCAGATACTCTCTCTTCTCCCCACGGTTTGCATTCCTCTGCCTCCTCGCCAGAAGATGCATTATGCTTAATGTCCTCTGTCTTCACTGTCTTCTTCACAACTTTTTAGTGCACATTCAAAAGCATGCACTAGAATAAAAATAATGCTCATTCCACAGCGAAGGAACTAGGAGGTTGCCAGTCATCAACCCAAGCTCAGAAGCATCCTGCAAGACAGCACCTCCCAACATAATCCCCCAAAATTATCATTATGGTGGTTTATACTTCTTGAGATGCAAAGTAAGTGGAAAACATTGAGAAAATTTTCCTGCTGTTTACTTTTTGAGAAAAATAAAAGCAAAATAGCATTTTTTTCCTATCCAGAATCCATGCGTGGGGTGTTTTTAATTTCAAATTACTTATTGAGTGGGTGCTCACTGAGTCACAGGGGACTTGTGCCAGATGCCAAGAGATTCTCTTGGAAGTCAGGAGTACAATATTATGTGCGTGAAAATCAGGTGGTTATGAGAAACAGCCAAGAATCACACGCAAAAATATACAACTGGCATCAGCAAACTACAGCAGATCAAGACACAGTGCCTTTTTTAAAATACTTTTTTTAAACAGAGAGTCTTTAAAGGCACAGGAAAGTGATTGCTCCTACTGTGCTTTGGCCTTTAGAAAATACAGCTCTGTGTGCCACTTCATTACAGAAAT
>WKFP01014582.1:1670000-1719933 GCA_011057875.1 Pterocles orientalis | reverse complement strand
GAGGGTGCACTCTATTCCCTCATCCAAGTCGTTGATGAATATATTGAACAGCACAGGTCCCAACACCGAACCCTGGGGGACTCCACTAGATACAGGCCTCCAACTAGACTCCATCCCATTCACAACAACTCTCTGGCTTCTTTTCTCCAGCCAGTTCACAATCCATCTCACTACCCGATCATCCAGATCACACTTCCTCAGAAGCTCAGAAGCATCCTGCAAGACAGCACCTCCCGACATAATCCCCCAAAATTATCATTATGGTGGTTTATACTTCTTGAGATGCAAAGTAAGTGGAAAACATTGAGATAATTTTCCTGCTGTTTACTTTTTGAGAAAAATAAAAGCAAAATAGCATTTTTTCCTATCCAGAATCCATGCGTGGGGTGTTTTTAATTTCAAATTACTTATTGAGTGGGTGCTCACTGAGTCACAGGGGACTTGTGCCAGATGCCAAGAGATTCTCTTGGAAGTCAGGAGTACAATATTATGTGCGTGAAAATCAGGTGGTTATGAGAAACAGCCAAGAATCACACGCAAAAATATACAACTGGCATCAGCAAACTACAGCAGATCAACACACAGTGCCTTTTTTAAAATACTTTTTTTAAACAGAGAGTCTTTAAAGGCACAGGAAAGTGATTGCTCCTACTGTGCTTTGGCCTTTAGAAAATACAGCTCTGTGTGCCACTTCATTACAGAAATATGCCTTATTTAGGGATATTAGCATTTCTTCCTTCTTCTGCTCCTTTCTAAAACATGACACCAGCAGGAACAAATTAAGGGACCCACAACCTGCATATTTATTTATGTATTTATCTGCTGTGCATCACATCACTTCAACTTTTTTTTTTACCAGCACCAAGATAATCTAAAATAATGAAAACTGTTAAAAAAAATATTAAATGTCTCAGACCTGGATTTCCTTTGTTGTGGACCATGTCTGAACCTTCTGCCAGGCCACGTGCGTTTGGGAGGTGAGTTGCTCCTGTGCAGTTTTGCAGCAACAACAGCACGACTAAGTGATGTCTACTCCCTCTACCCTGGCAGAATGAGCCAGGGCGAGCAGAGTGTGTGATGCCATCAATTTAAAACACGCTATATTCTCCAGCGGGTGTCAGCAAGGTTTGGCAGAAGCCCCTGGTTATGCTCCCTAGGAACTTTTCAAACAAAATAAACAAACACGCCGCAGGAGGAGGACGCAGCCCTTGCCAGGAGCAGCTGCCTGGTCCCAAGGGGCAGCCCTGACCGGCGCTGGGCACGCACACAGGCAGAGCACAGCACATGGGAAGATGGTACACAGGACCAGGCTACACTAAAATAACGATAAAATAATGAACTCAATGAAATGTTCTGGACCAGCGAGTGCTGCTGGTTGGAAGCACACCGGTCTGCTCCTCCCCACAGCCCTTCGCAGGCAGTCGGGACCCCATCAGGGTCCAGACAGGACTCCAAGGGCAACCGAGACTCCTCTTACAGCTTTGAGGTCATTTTGGAAGCCTGTGCTTGTTACTGCCTGGGTAAGATTTTTCTTTCCAAAAGAAGTACAGTCAGGGGATAATGACACATAATCTCTAACCGCTGCACTTGGTTAGGGACCAAAACTGCTCAAGAAGGAATTTTTATTCCTTAAAAGAACACAAAGCATTGAGTAAAAAATGCCGAGGCAAACATTTGTATTTCCCTTTGGCTGAGCATCCAGAGCATGTCTGCAGACTGCCTGAAGCCACAAGATTTCTTTCCCTCTGCACTGAGGCTGCATGTCAGCGGGTCTGCCTGGGACACGTCTGTGACAGCAGGCAGGAGCTCTGCATCCCTGCTACCTCCTCCCCTTCCCATCCACATAAATCCTAAAGAAGATTTCTCTCTCTTGTTTTGTCTTTCATCACTGACCTACCTGACAACTTTAATGAATTTAATCTCAAAACACTCAGGGATATAGGGCAAAAAAATATTTTTCCCAGGCTACAAATAAAGAACGCAGTTCCAGGGAGCTTAAATGGCTCAACGGGACATTTTGGTAACCGGAGGAAATTTAGACCCTTATGATAAATTTGAGATATTAACGTAAGAATAAAGTCGCACTGCTAGAAGCAATATCTTATTGACAAAACTGCTAGAAAGTTGCAAAGGTAATAAAGAAGGAATTGAGATGGATTACTGGTGATATACTTCCGAATGTGTTATTCAACGCCAGCTGTCAGAGACCTCGCTTATATTCTTGGGGAAAATACTGTACCCATGAATATCTTTCTCAAATGGAACTATTAATGAAAGTAAGTACACTAAGTGTGGCCAGTGACCATGTTATTGAGACAGAGATATTAACACAAGTGTTACAGTTTATTATTCTAATTGGTTATTTCAAGTCCTTGCTGACACTATAACAAATGTATAGTTTACAGCTACAGCTATGGCTATGTAGCACGGCTATTTTCTCACTCAACACATTAAAAAAAATCAATTTTTTTCATTCAGTTATTGGTGGGGCCTTAACGACTTAAGCACTCTTGGCAATCAGTGCAAACACTGTATATTTCTAGGAAATCCTCAAAAAATATCTAAAATTCCTAACATGCAGAATGGGACCAGCTCACAAGAAGACACTCTTAGGGGATGTTTGCTGCTTAATCAAACAATTTCTAAGTTATGAAATAACTTGACAAAAAATGTCTTTCTTTTAGTGTTCCAAGCTTCTGTAGGCGACGTTCCTTAGAAAACCATGTTTATTCCTCAAATGCTTAAAGATTATGTCATAATGTTTATTTCCAACATTTGTTACCAAATACAAGCAGCAAATGCTGCAGATCAAAACGTTTCAAGACTTTGTCAGAAGTCCCAGAAGCTGTTAAAACACAAGACATTGCCTAAGTACAGGATATCTCTATTAAATGAAAAACTACTTAAATATTTGCTAATGGTCAACAATATCCTTTCCAAAATAAAAAAGAAAAAACTTACAGTTCTTAAGAAGTGCGAGTGGAAGTCTTTGTCATTTTAAAGACTTTATTTAAGACTAAGCTTGAAAAGATCTGTTTGGGAGCTGAAAAATCCTTTATATGTAACTTAAGGATAGTTTGGGTTATTTTGGGCAGAATTTTAATTTCTGTGAAATGATGAAAGAACTACAGGAATATCTCAGAGGCAGATTCAACTGAAGGAAAACAAACATTAAAACACTAATTATATAGACACAGGGAGTATTTCTGCTACTCAGAAAAATAAACAGAGAGAAAACAGATTCAGCTGCAAACAGAATTTTCAAAGCTTACTGATGTGTCCAGGACCAATATTTCAACAGAAATATTGAAATTTACAGTAAAGCTATGGAAAGCCAAAAAAACCACCTCTCTGACTCAAGCCCCTCCCTCCTTCAGCATTCCTCTGATCTCAATATTTTTGTTTTGTCAAGGCTTGGCCACGTCTTTCTATACTTTGGCAGCTGCTTCTGCAACACAGATACATCACATACATCTGCTATGAAACTGTGCAATGACTTTGTCAGAGTCCTGCTGAAGGTCTGTGGTTTGGTTTTTTTCCCTTCTCAATCGCTCTCATGGGGGAGGAAAATCTTATATAAGTTCAGATAATAATAGCTTTGCTTGTTAAACATCAGATTAAGTATTTCTGGAGAAGAAACGGCAAGTAACATCAGTAAATAGAGAAAATAGCAGGGTATAAAATTCTTCAAAGTCTTTAATTTGTCTCTTTCAAGACAGCTCCCTGAATGACATGCAAGTAACTGAGGTGATAAATATTAATTGCATTTGCACAATTTAGTTCTGAGCCTTCACCTTTGCCCGTTTTGAACAGTTTAAAGTACGCAGGGTGTGCCCAAGAGGAGCCAAGTCACCTTCAGCACAACTCTTTGTCACCTATGAACTGCTTTGTTTGCTGTAACACGAAAGAGGACCCCCTGCTAATATATTTTTCTGTTTTTGTCACCGTAATTCGTGGATCAAGACGATCAGAGTCCAAACCTCTTGTGGCTGGCACGAGACACACAAGTTCTCGCGAAGGGTGCATGACCAAGCTGGTCCCCTCATGGACCCCAGACACACCCGCCCATGGCCACATAGGGCTCTCGGGCTCTCCAGGACCTTTGCAGAGGACACATCCCAAGGGCCCGGGCAAAATGCACTGGAGGGAGGGCTGGGGATTGGAGATGGGTGGGAAGGGTGACACTGCTGCTCCAACATATGCTCTGAGCTCAACAGTGCTCAGCATCTCCAAACCCTTCATTTTTCTCTAGACCTCACCCACAGACAATGCCGACCACTGCCCAGGGAGCACACTCCTCCAAATCCAACACGGGTACCTCTGCATGGCACTGCCTGGCACCTGAGAAACCCAAGGTGGAGGAGCTGGTAGATGCAGCACTAAAACTCTGTTACTGCAACACTTCACTGAGCTCTAAATAAGTGACCTTGTGGCTCCCTACACAAAACTGCATCCTGCTGTACAAATTTACCCATATAAGCCTCCAGCTATTTCATTTCCCGCAGGTCTCTCGTCATCGTTTCATTATACGCCATCCTTTTCCAGCGAAACGACATTTTACTTAAAAAGTGCTATGAAGAATAAATGCAGCTGTAGTTGAGCAAATAAGTTGGGTCTGTGGGTGTACCAAACTTTTAGAGGAATCTTGCAGCAGTTTCTCATTTATAGTGAATGAACTGAACTCCGTTTTGCTATGTCGTTAAAAGTAATTGCTTTGCCTGCATAGCAACTAATTTTTAACGATTCCTTTTTCTGCTGAACCTTATGCTGGTTTTTTTTCCAAAGAATTTCTTGTCTGTTAGAGTAAGGCAGAGATTCCTAAATCACTGAAAAATACAATTTTGTTTACTTAGCTTCTGGATAACACAAACAACTTCCTTACACATTTGCTTTTTAAATTCTCCTCTGGCTATTGACTTTGTACATTATTATTGTCTTGTTAAGCTCTCTGTAAATCTTTCAAAAGGAGTCACTTAAATCTGCAAACTCTCCGTGTTTTGGCTCCTAGCTGAACTTGGGACTGTGTTCAAATATTCGTGTTCTTCAAGTTCCAAGAAACATCTTATCTGTCCCTACCATCAACTCAAGGAACTTTGTAATAAAACTTTTATTTTCTGAACTAACAGAAAACATTTGTCAGTCAGGTTCTCTTTGAGGTGATAACCCCAGACCCTGACCCACTGGGTAACGGCCACGCAGGTTTAAGCATTCACCTCTGCAACATGCTGACAGCGTGCGAAAGGTGAGCGCCTGCGTGGCATTGCTGAAATGGGCTTTCTCCTCGTATTGTCTGAAATTTTGATGAAAGCCAGTCTCCGCATCAGTTCAATTAGTTCACTAACGTAACGTGAATTCCACTTCATAGACTTCAAACTCCTGTTTATTGCTCACATTGTTTTAAAGGCCCGTAGTTAACAAAAGCTGGTGCCATGGTTAATAGAGGCAATATCTTTAACTGCCTTAGCCATGAAACATCAACAGCTGTTCTAGGATTATCTACAGAGCGCCTTTTGGTTGGAAATGGAGTAGAAATGAATGCCTATTAATTCAAGTTAATTAACGGCCTTATATAGTCTAGTGTGGACATTCAGTAGCTGCTTGTTCAGCAAAACAAACGGGTGTGTGCTCTATTGTGGTTCATTCCAGGTTGATCCATTAACTGTTGTGGGTCTTCCCAAGAATGCACGTTCATTAACTCAAGTTAATTGCTATCAATTACCTTGAGTTATACTGTGTCCCTAAACACTAGTGCTGACAGATCCCCTAGAGATTTCATGTACTTCAACCATTAATTAAGCCATAGTGCGTATTGTTGGTAACTGATTAGTTTTGAAATAATAACTTCACAGTTACCTTAAATTGTTTCCTATTAGGATTTTTTCAACTCTCCTACATAGGTAATTACAGTGACAATATTTCTTCCTTGCAATAAAGCACACTTGCATTAACATTATTACTGCACTTGGCCAAATATGTTTCCCGCTATAATTTGTTTTTTATATAATCCATTTGTTTAGACAGAAAGAACAGTGTATGTTTGATTTGATTATCTCAGAATGACACTCCTATGATGGCAGATGTTTTGTAAATTTTAGGGTTCTTTTTCTTTGTTTTCAAACGTTTTAAAGACTCTTCCACAGTCTTTTTGTAGAGATTTCAAAAAGGTACCTTGCCATTTCATATGTTTTGATTTTTTGGCTCCCGCTAGCAGAAAGACAGCATGGCCAAAGCTTTTCTTTTCACAAACTACAGCAAGTCAGATAAACAATAGCTAGGAACCATTGACAAAGATCTGAAACAGTCATCACAGCAAGAGGCTAAAGCTGTTCTAATAGTAAAGCACACCAGAGAGTGAGTAATATGCTGGCATCCCTTTGCAACACTGAAATGTATTTAAAAATTAAATTGAATTAAAAATTGAAGTGATCAATACCTTCACAGCATTTAAAAAGAAGACAGAAGTTAAGGCAATGACCTTAGATTGCAGCTTCTTAAAAAAAGAACTAATGTAAAATTATTTTAATTTAACGTAATCCCCACATTAAGTGTAAGAAAAAAAAAATTACTGAGAGCTAAGACCAAAGACGAAGCTGTAGCAAAAAACATTTTTAAAACTGGTGAATGCCATTTGAATATATTTCTACTCAATATATCCTCCTGAAACTAATGGAGCCCCTCCTGGGCACTTGTATCAGACGAACAACGAATAATTAGGAACTCTTAAAGTTGTTACATCCAGCTGGCACTCTAAAGCTTCTCCCAATGTGGGCTGGCAATGTGAGGACAGAACTCCACCACAGCAGCTCCCCACCTAACACACCCCATGAGAAGCTCTTTGTCCCAGAGGAGAACTTTATCATACCATCAACAAAGCAAATATATTTTAAGTACCAATTTGCTTCTAATAATCTTTAGTCTATGCCAAGATGGAAGCTGTGTGAATTTTAAAAACTTGTTGAAGTTCTAAACTTCTAAAAAAATGAAACTTGGCTTTGCACGTTTATGTGTGAAAGTCCACTCGACTTCTGCCAGAGCAACCTGCAGGGCTCCTTGGTATGGTACTTGCCACTCCGAGAATTAAAACCATCCCGGTGTCAGTCTCCTCTGTGTTATTAGGAACTAGGCAGAGGTGGCAGGATTGGCTCTGAACGCCCCTCTGCATTGCAATGGTTGCCTGATGGGCAACAGGAATCGAAGAGACAAAAGGAAAACAAGTGAAAGATAAAGAAAGTGGTAGAATAGGCAGCTTTGCTAGGAATATATTCAAAACAGAACACACATAACAGTAGCAGCAGATTTATTTGTTTCTTAAGATTAGTCGCTCTGTTAACACTCATTAAACCATGTAAAAATGAACTCTCTGCTTACACTTCCTGGGGCAACAGAAGTCACAAGCAATACACGACCCTTCCCTTCACCACATTGCAGAAAGCTACAGAGACATGGTGCAGAGCTACAGCAATGAGATGAAGACACTCAGGCTGGAGAGACGATCCTGCAGGCTGCAGAATGGACTCTGGCCCCTGCTTGTTCCTCTGTCTCCCTTGCAGCATCGCTACGCGGTGAGCACACCGAGCTGCTGCACTGAGCTCCAGGGGCTGGAGAAGCCTGATTTGGAGAGCTGGGATGAGCATCAGCCATCAAGGCCACATTCTACCCCTTACACTTGCTGACTTCCTGATGCCGTTGATCCTAGGACTCCCTTTAAGCCAACATATTTTCTTCCCCCCTTCCTCCTCCCCGGTACAGTAATGAATTACAGCACCTCTGATGCCAAGTGGAAAAGCCAAGCCAAGGAGAGGCTGCAACAGGGCTGTGCTGAGCTGCATAGCATATGGTTAGCACTATTAAAGCAGCCAAAAAGCAAATGCAACTAGCAGTGAATTTCACACAAGACTCCCATCAGGATCAGCTCTTGCCAATTTCTAATATCAGCATAATAGAAGGGAAAAAATTCCAAGCTGTACATGGCCACTGCGCACTGTCTCCGCTCCATGACAACACCTCGGAGAGCAGGTGCTAAATGACACCTGCCTTCTGAAAATCTTTCCAATGTCTCTAATCCCTAAAAAAGAAAGGAAAACCCATTCCCCTCTGTCAGAACCCAAAATCCCTGCACTACACATCTTACCACCAGTGTAGAAGACTTCTCTGAGCAGTTCCCAAGGGAAAAAATTTCCATTAACTTCCACTAACTTAAGTGAGACACTGGGGTTGTCCCAATACCACAGATTCAGCTCCCACATGCAACTTATGGCATGTAGATCAACCTGCAAAGCATCAGGAACTAGAGCCAAATGCACAAAAATATTTAGGTGCATTTAGCAAAAATTCGAGCAACTAGTTAATATTTCCTTTCTCAAAATGATAGGCTTCTTATTAGACTGAAAGGTTTTTCAAAGAGGACTAGGACTTGGCTCTTCAAAAGTGGAGGCTGCAAACGCAAAAAAAACAGAGGATCTGGATTTTTTTAGAACAGACTAATACCCACTATTGGAAAACCAGGCCACCAGCTTAATCAGGCAAAAGTCAAAGGACCACATGCCATGATCAGCTGGAAACATCTATTTATTTCACTACATGAAGCAAGAACCCAGCCTGGATTCCTTCAGAAAACTCTCCAGGACTGCTTTGCCCATGTGTCCCAATTACATAGGCTCTGTTAACACCTCATGGTACAGCTGCATGATAATTTATTCAGAAGCATTTAAAAAAAAATTGCATTTCCAAAGTCACGCATGCTGCTGATTCATTTACCCCAAATTAAAAAGCTTCATCTTCATATCTCTCTCCCAAATTTAACTTTCAGCATTTTAATTGTTTCTTCCTTCATTGTTAGATCAAGATCAATCATCATCTTCAGTTACCAGAGCTTGTGTGTTCCTGAAAATTATGTTAAATTTAGATGCTAATGAAAACTGTTTACACTATTTAACCACAGAAATGAAACCTCTATTACAAACCATAAGAACTGTTAGTCATAACAAGAAACCTTAATTTCTACCTCAATCTCCTTTCTACCATCTGCTGCCCTATAAGACCCATCCTAGAAACCATGGACTAAACAAACAAACAATAAAAAAGATAATTGTTAACTTTGCTTCATAACACAACAAACATTAAAAGAATTAAAATAGTCCCATTAACCATTACACTGAAAATCATGTTATAAAGCACACTCATCCATGTATGCTAGCAGCTGCCAATATTCCTTCTCTCCAGCCATCTTCCCAAACAATCAACGGACATCCAATATCGAAATATATAATTGACCCATAACACCCACTGAACACTCTCCATCCTCACAGAAGGAATAAAACAAACCACGCCCAGCCATTAAAAGAAATACCACAAATATACCCTACCATAGCAATAGGTTATAATTATTCTTTCATCTAAAGCACTACACAGTTAGTTAGACATAATGACTTAAAATATTTCTGTTTTAAATATATGTAAATAATACTTCCTCTGGCCAATCCCTCAGAACTGGCTATGTGAAACAGTGAGACTGCATCTATGTCTGTCATTCCCAGATGTTTTTCTCATGGGTCACCACGTGTCTTTGCGCAATTACAGACACTATCATGTTCTGGGAAATGCTGCATCAATCACCATCAGCTTCTCTGCATGGTGGGATAGAGACAGCTCAAAGCAGACAGCGGGTTTCAGGACAAGGGCCATATTCAGAATACACCAAAAAGGTCTAAACCTCCTAACATAAACTGCCATTCACATTTCTTGCATAAATCCAAAATCTAAATTGGCCATGGGGTGGGGGAAGGTTAGAATTATTACAAACCCCTAACACAATGTTTTGATCATTTTCTGGGCTGCAGTAGCCAAGAAATCTGTGAGAGTAACCTTTCCTTTTTATTGGGTTTAGATGAGATACAATCAGATAAGGTAAGACACTCTGCACTGTATTTTACTTCTTAATGGCTGAAAATCTTTACTTCTTGCTTTTTCCTGATCTGCCCCCAAAGAACAGTCAACACATCCTCATCAGGGTTATAGTAGGAACAAAAACGTTCCATTTGTGACTTGCACATTAGTCACGTCCCAGGGAAGACCAAGCAAAATCAGAGAAACACAGCCATGCTACATCGCTGCTAAATAAAGTCCCATGAAGTAGGAAGCTAATGAGCTCATTTGAGCAATAATGTGGTAATGCAGTTTATGCCATCTGGAATGCAGAATGAACATCTCGTTTACTCTCTGCTTTCTCTCTCTTACTCCTAAAACCCTCAGCTAATACACACAACTACAGAGGGACAGTTTTGATTCCTGATGTAAATCCATTGACTTCCACAGACAGAAGTATAGATTTGCACCTTTTCCTTAAGAAAAAAAAAAAGAAAAAAGAAATTGTACATAAATACATCATTCTTTTTATAATCTGGACAATTTAGTCAGAAGCTAGAGTCTACCTCTTGACTGAGCTAATTCCCTACTTCAGTTATCTTACCCACCTTCTTTAATGAATACATGTTCCTTTGATTAAATTAACATTTTTGTCTACCTAATTAGCCTGAAAAACCTGTGCTGAACCAATCTAAAAGTGACTTCATTACTGCTCATTGGCGCATGTTTGCTACCCATCACTGTCAACTCAACAGGCGAAGGATTAGGAGAACATTAACTCCGGCTTATTTGGCTTTCCATAGCAATCGTCGCACTCGCAGTGCGCAGCCAATCCCAGCTTTCAATCGACCCGGTAAGACAGTGACAGATGTTTTAATCATGTGGTTTCATTCATTAGTGCTCATGTGCCTGGTTGGCCAGGTTTGTGGTTCTGAGAGACAGTTAAAACAAAAAATAATTAAACCTAACCAGCTTAATTACCTTTTTACATTCAGCCCTCAGCTGGTACAGTTCATGAGTAACGACAAATTGAAAATATAAACATAAACCAGTTTATCCAGACCAATGAGCTAATAAGTATGCTCACCAGAAGATGCATCAGTGCTTGTCTAGGAACGTAAGCACAAGTTGCTTAACAGGCACTTAATGTATATCGGTTAATGAAATCATACCAGAGCTAATGAATATATATATAATTGGGTAGGCAGCTGCCACTAAAAAAAAAAGTTAGTGAAAACACCTTGCTAATTTAGTTTGCAGGGAGAATTAGAGAAGGCCCTTGAAGACAATTCAATAGACCCTGCTAATACTGTGACTACTATCGATTATTTGCATGGTGATATCACGTTGCTTCTTTCCTGACTGGCTACCCATACCAATGATCCCCATCCACCTCTAAAATACTAAATAAATTTAAATAAATTTCAAAAGAACATTAAATAAATTTTAAATACTTTACATTACAAACCACCTGAAACCATGACTGAGGGTCTGTAATTCAATGAATCTGCCAGGATTGGTCTCATCAGCCATCAGTTGAGATTCCATCTAATGCAGAGGTAAAAATGTGACTAAAACAAAATTTTACTCAATAAGCTCAATGGAGAGCTACAGCTTAAATTTGCAGTGATAATTATTGAAGTTTGCACTGTAAATTTGGTATGTGAGACCCTGGAAATCCTATGGCAGCGAAGCTGTTATAGAACGATATTTATCACAAACTCTCCATCTGTTTTGACTTCTTGCTTTCACCTGCTTTGTTCTTTCACTATCAGAGACCTTAAAGCCTTGCATCATTAAATGTCATTCTTCAATGAAAATACCTCTGTCCACTTGTAGAAACCCTTCAAAATATTAAGAAACTTTCATGTTATTTTATGTATGGCATGATAGGAAATCCAACATCTGGATGGGGAGCACACCTCTGATGATTTTAATAAAAGGTCCATTTGATTTTTTCAGCATCACCACAGACTTCTTTTTTTTTTTACAGTTCCCAGTAGCTGAATCAATAAGAGAGAGAACTGAGGCAGAAGGGTTAGAGGATTTTTTTTCGAGACCTTCCCTGAATATACCAAAACAAGATGCTCCACCAAGCAAGGATGGTCCCTGGCATGGCCAAGAGGGAGAGTGAGGCAGAGGCAGCCCAATGGATACCCCCCACCCAGATACCACCCACCTGCGGCAGACAGGAAACCCAACTCAACGTGAAAGAAATCTGGACATGGGAAAGCATGATAGCATGGTCTTCCTTCACACTATTTATCCTTCTGACTACCAAAGAATCTAAATAAAAATTCAAGACTTCTGCAGCAAAAATTTAGCAGCCCATAAGTACTTTCTTCTATTAATGATTTTTTAGAAAGCTCTGGTTAAATAATTTTATCCCAGTCATACTTTATTCTTATCTTTTCAAAGAGATTTTTTTTTTCCCCAAAATATCCTGTGGAGACCATTTGGAGTTTGTTTTCATTTTCAGATTCTGCTGAACTAAGCATTTGATTCAGAGAAAATAACAGGTTTGTAAGAAAGGCTCTGCGAAACTTAAATATAACAGATGCGTATTTGCAGATATCTTATTTAACTGAACTGAAAACCCCAGCCTAAATCCTGAAAATCATAAATGTCAGCCAGCTAGAACAGAATAATAACTACTTATCGATATGGATGCACCTAGTATATAACAGAGTTCCTGGATCATAATATTCATATAACTGCTCTCAGTTTGCTTCTCCCGAGCTCTTAAATCACAACTGGCAATTCCGTATCTCATTTCTCAGCACTGCGCATTGATGGCTCACAGTGAACGGGCTGGTCCTTTACAAGCTGGTAGTTTTCTTCCAATATCAGCTGCGAACTATTTAGTCTGGAATTAATATCTGAGGAAGCTCATATAGGATATTCCCAGCAACATAAACAGCCAACAGTAGCCAACTCCGCAATTTTCAAGAGAGTCCACTGAATGGAAGCTGACAACTCGCACATTGTAAATCCAAATGCCTTAATCTTTGAAATCACAGAATCTGTATGATCAAAGTCACGTCACAGGCAAAACCACCCTGAAACTGCGAAGCAGCCTGGATGGGGATTTCGCTTTTCTGCATGTCCGTAACGAGGTAAAACCAAACACTCAAATGGCACTGAAGTTTGCAAAAATTTGGTGAAGATAACGATCTGAAAATTTAGCACCATCTGAAACAAAAACATTAGCATCGTAAAGGAACCTGAACATACAGAGCAGAGAGGACACTGGAATTTTAATAACAACTGCAAAACTTCCGCTTAGAAACCAGCTTCAGGTCAGGCTGTTGGATACTTTCTTGTGCTTTTCTCTTTGCCTGGGTAGGGGATAGTACAGTCACAGTCCAAATAACTTGGATGGCATTTTGCCCTTAGTCTGGAAATTACATTTTGTTCCAAATCAGGTCCAGATTACCTTCCAAAAAGATGAGTCACCTAAGCACTAGGTGCACAGTCTCAGCAAGGTGCTCAGGTTAACTCCAAAGCCCATGAAAACAGAAAGCAGTCACTGGAGGGTGATTCATCCTGCCCAAGTCAGACGCCTACTGGGGGATGTGCTGCAACAACTCTCTTTCTGAATGCCTGAAACCTGGCAAAGGAAATTTCACATCAGATGTGTAATATTCTTGATTCCTTAAGCCAATGCTCTGTCTCAGCAGTGCTAACACCACTGCATTTTCTGTTTATACTTCTAATTACTTTTCATTACATTTTCAAACTTGTCTGAGACATACTTCGAGAAATTTTAGCAGTTTGATTCCCCCATGATTTCTTAAAATTATGGCTAAAAGCCCAACGTGACATGAATAGATTTTAATTAAATTCATTATGCTGTTAATTGAAAGTGATCTGAGGTAGTCTAGAACTTTGTTGCTGATCTCAAGTGGGAACTTGGCTGAACATTTTCTTTACAGATTAGCCAACAGACATGGAGGTGGCTGGCTGAGGTTGACTGGAGATACAGTTTATGTGTTATGGGCTGCATTTTCAGGTGGTAATATCCTAGAACTACTGTATAAAGCACCACATATATTCTGCTGGGCAATGAAGCATTGTCCAAAATTTTATGAAAGTATACGCCAGCTTCAGTGAGATTTTATGCAAGTCTCTCAAGAGAAAATATGGATGTTGTATCTCTTAAAATATTAATTGAAAATGAGGAAAAATCTTATTTATTAAATACTCCCTGGTGTACATGTAAATGTTAAAACTGTGGAAAGATGAGACTCTAGCATCAGCTACCATAAATAGAAAAATTAATTTTGTATAAAAAGTAGCTTACTCAAGTCAGCTGTGCAACAGAAGAAATTATTTACATCACTACATATTGTGAAAAGGTTGTTCTATCATATTGTATTTGGCAAGTCAGAGAGGAGAGAGAATTACTCAACGAGACAACAGTAAGAGAAAAAAGGAGGAACAGCAACATGAAAAAAAAGGGGGAGACAAGGAGCTAACAACACGCTCTGCAAGTAGCCAGGAAAGCAAGAGGAGACAAATCACTGTACAGTCAGAGAAGTCAAGAGATCAATATAATGTATACCATGAAGCATAACTCCAGAAGAAATGACACATGTAACGAAGGGAAGCATCACCAAAAACGTGAGGCAGGACTCATTGGGTGCTGCATCCTCTCGGGCAGGCTCTGGCAGCCCAGAGGGGTTTTTAGCCATTGGTGGGACATGTCCGAGTCAGCGCAGACAAACCCTGACTTGGGGCAGCGTGTCCCTGAAAGTCACTCTGGAGCTGCCCGTGGCCAACTGAACACAGCTCAAACCGGTGTCACTGCTGCTCCAGTCCACCCTGGCCAAAGTATTTATGGGAAAATGCAAAGCAGAGAAAAGAAGGGAGCAGCAGCACAATGGGGTCACAGCTCAGCCGTGAACGCTGCAGGACATGCAGGATTTCTCCATGCTCTTGATGGGACTCAATGTTATCTTCATTCAGAAACATTCATGAAGAACAGAAGGCAAAACAGGTCACATGAACACACTTAAAAGTGAATTGCTTAAATATTACATGCACTGCTGCAAATACAATAATGCCATTGTATTTAACACAGCTTTCCCTCGCACTCATGCTCTTTCTGAGCACACAACCACCATCATTCTTTCTCCAATGGCCTTTAGCAGAATATCCTTTACACCCCTAACAGAGCCGAGCGCTTCAGCACACCCCACTTCTGGCAGTGCCACCCCCCCAAACAGAAACCCTTATTCTATGTGCTCATGGCTGGTAAGCAACCGCGCTTAGGATCAACAGGACACAACCCCATGCGTGCTGCTGAGACGCCGGCTTCCTCGTATCAAAGGGCGTATCAGAAATGCAGCACTAAAAAAGCACTTCAATATTATTTTGGCTCTTCTGTGCCACTGATATTCATTTTTCCCTGCATTATAGCCTCACTTCTGAAGTCAGAGTAGCAGAAGTAATATCCCGTTGCCACAGGGCAAAAACTTTCATTACAGACTTCGGGAATGTATGTTTCTACAGCAAGGGAAGTTAGTGAAAAATGAGCTTGTAGAAGTGACTCTCCTTAAAGTTAATGTTCCAAACTTTTTTTAATATGATGTAAGTGAAGTTTTACATCCAGAATTTATTAAGTAAGAGGAGTTTGGCCTTAAAGGTGCTATCAAAACCCTGAGGACACTGCAAGAAAATAGTCCAGCCTTTTAAATTAGATACTAATTTTCTCTCTTTCTTTTTCATGGACTGCTTGAGGTGAACGGCTACACAGAAAAGAAAAGGGAGAGCCTGACAGATATCGTTGAAAAACACATCCAAATATTTCACTCCCCATACTGACACAGGGAAGAACCGTATCTCACGTCATCTGCAGAGACCATTTAATCTGCCAAAACCCCATTAGGAATTACTTTCATTATTATTCCCGTCTCAAAAAGGCTATTACCTTTACCAAGTAATTGATAGTTCTGTCCCCTTTCAAAGGTTGCAGTCAAAATTTTTTGAGAGAAAATCAGACTGGATTTGGGGTGTTTGCAGCCAGATAAATCCATGTTTAAATCTGTGCAATGAAGACTTAGGTACATGAATAAGTCAGCACAGCCAAACGCACTGGCGAGGGTTCACTGAACTATCTCATTGTGCCTGTTCATATTTGCAACTTGGGGTAAAATCTGGGTAACTATAGAGAACATTTTGCAGTTAAGCAGGGTTAAGCTAACACGAATTATCTTGCATTTGCGGCAGACAAGCTGTATCCAGCTGCACATCCCGTTCTTTGGGCTTTGCTAGCACACAGTAATTCTTGAAAATACATCTGAACGCTTTACTGAGGCACATCCAGGCCTGGAGACCGTGTCTCAGGTGGGCTTGGCCAGCAGTGGGGCACTTAAAGAAAGAATCACCTTCACTCCATCACTAGTTCACCATAATTGAGTCTGCTCCTAGCCTCGGTGATTCACCCACCTCCTACCCCCAACACGTAAAGGAGGACGTTATGTGCCCTTTGTAAAAATGCCCATTTCTCCTCTGTTTTCACAAATAACCAAAACCATTTCACTTTAGAATTTACTTGCTTTTATGCTGTACACTACATAAATGTTTCCATATTTACAGTTAGTCTTGATGAGCAACAGCAATAGTTCTGCTTGTGCTTCAGCACTTGCACGTACGGCAGCAGCCATAACCTGCACGGCATCACGAAACTCACAAGGACTGCAGCACCAAACTTTTAAAGATCAATAGATTGAGGATCTAGTTTTGCTCCTGGGAGAAATTTCAGAAGTACAATTTATGACTAGGTAGTCCTGAATATGCCTGGGCACTCTTCATGCAACCTCTGCGACTCTGCATGTACCAGGGAGGGATGCAGTGACCCCGGGAGCAGTGCACAGGGCAGGCAGTTTGGGGCAGGGGGCATATGGGCACCATCACCGTACAGAGGGTCCAAACAGCCAGAAGGCTCATTTCAAAACTCATCAAATGTGTAAGCACAAGCAAATGCTTTGGCTTTTTATATATTGTGAAATTTGTACATATTACAAAAAATAAATCTGTGTTTCTGCTTATATGCTCCACAAATTTTATGGTTTAAAGTTTTGAGACCTTACTCAGTTCAGCCAGAAACATATTTACTTAGAATTAGGTTTTGCTGGGTTAAATTTTGGCTCATGTCATAAGAAAGATTTTCTAGGACACACAAAGGGCACCGTGCTGCACATCAGAGTGCACTTCTTGCTTGTAAGCAACTTTACTGCGTTCACTCCCTTCCTTCTTGAAAGAAAAACCTTTCACATTTTTCATAAAGTAATTTAGAGTATTTAACAATTACCCATCTCCAAAGGCATGTTTAACTTCCCTCGTTTACAGAACTGCTGGATAATATTTACATGTTCTCGGCTCTCTCTGTGCTCTTCCGATGAACTCTCCTTCCCACTAACACAACTCACAAGTTCCCTTACTTTCCAAAGTAAATATTTTTACTTTATTTCTTTATAAGCGCATTGGAGTCATTAATCCATTTAGAACTTAGTGTATTCATCTCTCTGGGTATAAAGGATCTCATCTTCAGCAGTACAGAATATTTCCAATTGACACTGAATTGCAGGAAGGCTCAAAGTTTGCAGAAGGCATTCAGCACCGAAGCACGCCAGACCCTCGCCTCACGTCTCGCCTGTTCCTCCTCGCTGCAATTCAAGCTTCGTGCTTTTGTCCTCCCCACAATAGTCAGAGAGATCCAGCAATTCACGGGACTCACTAACAATTGCTCGATGTGAGGATGGGTTGTATACTAAAGTCGCACATGCTTTTGGAATGTGATAATGAACGCTTTGGTAATTCACACAGAGCTAAGTGCTTAAACACAGCAGCCACGTGTATCGAAGGACAAAGATCCATATCCAAACCCGTATTGTACACTGTAACAAACCATAAGAGTGAAAAGATTATTAAGATTGAAAATACTAATTAAAAAAAGTGAAAATGTGCATAAGATGGCAAAGGCATGACTTGTCCACCTGTTTCTACTTCAAGTATTTAAGACTACACCAACAGATGAGGACTAATGAAGTTACACATATTCTTGCCTGGTTTTTAACCTTGTAAACTCACTGAACCTGGCAGAATGCTTCCTAAAAGCTGCCAAAATATGAAATAAATTTGGGGAAGAAACAATAATCTGTCACAATTGATTTCTGATTCCATATTCATCCATGTATTCTCATATAAAGCAAAGAGTGCTTATCAGAGTCACTTGCTCACATTTTCCCTTCCCTGGGAAAGGGACGGAGCACAAAAGCCTGTCAAAGAAAAGTCACTGTGACTCTATGGGATGCCACCAGCCAGGTATTGTACTGACCTACACAACAGCAGGATTCCCTTTACTGTTGCACGAAGTTTGTTTTAAGGATCTCAGGACAAAAACGCTCGTACCTCTACTCAGCTGCATCTGTTACTGGAGCTGTTATATTTGCATGCTCAGCTGTAGGTTAGGGAAACTTAACCCCCTCCCTTGAAAGTCACAGTTCAAAATCCAAGGAACAAGTAAACCCAAGGTTGGCCTTAAACGGGACTGCACAACGGACAGACCATACACAACACCCTGAATAGTGATGAATTTTGCTTTCTTCCTTCGCAATATCTGTAAGGTAAATTTTCATGTTTTGGCTGTCATATGAAAAAAGTATCTCCAAAAAAGTCTTGACTGTGTCTTCATTCAAGCACTTTTTCTGATACAAATTCATCAAACCTCATTTCTGCTTCACTAGCTGAAGATCTGGACTCATACATCTTTTTCATACCTGATGTTTTACTCGCTCCATTTACAAAATACACAAATAAAGAAAGAAATACATTTCAGAGACAGCAGAGTGGCGAGCAGAATTAACTCAGCAATTCACAGACTCTCCTTCACCATTCTGGTCTGAGCACAAACCAGGGTCTCTGGGAAGCCAAGCCCCCGTAACCCACAGCCCTGACCAAAGCCCAGCTTGTCACAATTCAGCGTGTGCTGTGATGTCAAATAGCAAAACACACTCTGCAGCATGCTGTGTACAGGGGAAGATGGGACAAACTCACTCCCAGAAATATGTGAACAATTTGGTCTTTTTTATCTGGCATTGCTAACGGTTTGACAAGATGGGCTGCTGATGAGACAACCCCTGGTCAGCATTCAAATCAGTATTCCCAGATGTCACTTAGGAATATTCCTCCAGAACCACTTTTTGCTCATTAGACAGGTCTGAGCTGCTGCCACAGTTGCAGGGGAAGCTCATTGAATGTCTTTCCAATAACTGAACCTAGCTGAAGTATAAACTTTTGTCTCGAGCATTGCTTAGCCTGTGGGCAGCACAACCCACAGCACCACCAGGAAAAAGAAAAATATCTTATTTCAAACCCTTCAACCGCATTATATTCCTTTATTTTCCCTATCTCATAATGAACTATTACATTTGCTTTCATTCAGCTCTGGAATCCACTTGGAGTTTATGCAAATGAAAAACCTACTTTAATAAAGAAATAGCATGCATCAAATTCTAATTCTTCATCTGCTTAAAGAGAGTTTGTAAAGAGCTCTTACAACTTCGGCAGGGCTACATCTGTATTTCAGGGCTGCTCTGAGGGGCAATATATCACAGTGCAGTGCCCTGCAACCTCCCATGCATATATAACTTGAATTAGAAAGGCAACGACATATTTACACTACAATTAAAAACATGTTTAGCATTCTCCCAAAGAACCACCCTTTCCAATTATTTTCTGCTAAAGGTGCATTAATCTGCGGCAGCAGCCCACCACGATAAAGACAACACTTGCTCCTGTTGCTGAAGTTTAAATACTGAATGTGAAAACCAATTCTGCATTTCCATAACCTTGAAATGTCACCACACACGGATTATACTTATGCTTAAACACAGCCTGCTCTTTTAAACAGAACCTTTAGAAGTCCTCACACACAAACACGGCTTCGTGCTCTTTGGCAGTAACACATTGCACCGAGAAGTGTGCGATTCTATTTGCTGCGGGAATGCAATAAACAAAAGGCGAATGTGTAATCATGCAACTAGGAAAAAAGTAATACACCGGCACGGAAAAAAAGAAAAGCAGGGACAAGAAGGAATGAGCAAGACAAAACATATAGACAAAGTATTTTCACGCTAACCTTTTCATTACACTAAGAAAAATGACACAAAATAAGTTTCGCTGCACTGCAGCAAGGCCATTTCAACTCACATCTACCCCGGCCAACTCTTCTCAAAGCGCTGCTGAAGCATCCGCCTTACCACGGGGGAGCAGCCGGCTGCTGGGGGACCCACCAATATCCACAGACTGGGGACCAAACGTTCCTGACATATTCTGGACTCTGCAGCGCCTATAAATCAAGCTTTTGCAAAAACAAAATGAACTTTGCCTTTTACAGCTTTTCTGCATTGATTGCCTAACAATTTCCAAAAGCGTAATACAGTCCCAGACCAAGGCACGATGATAGCTTGCTACATCACTTTGAAGTTGGTTTCTGCGTACAGCTACTGCTATTATCTTGTACCAAACTACAACAGCTCAGCCGATATGCGAGAGCGAACAGAAGCTGCACAATGACAGCTTGGCTAGTGATCTGCTCTGCAAATTGCTCAGACCGGCTTGAGCTTATCGAAATCCGTCTTCTCCAGAACAACCTCCAAAACATGACTAATAGGCTGATTCTCCTCCAACAATATCTATCTTGGTTCCTGCTGTAAAATAATCAATTACACTAAATGGAATTATTTATACAGAATACGACGGCAGTGTGGCTTTGGTGGAGGTAATATGCTTATCAGATGGATTAAGATCTAATAGGCTTTTCTCTCTGGAAGTATGGCTGTTCCTGATAGTCTATCAAACCTCTTATGTAAATTACTTTGCTCTTGACAACATAAATTAGATAAAAGAACGATATTTTGTTTACAGACCTCGAGTAACAAGATTTTAATTGCATTTTAAAGCTGCGCCAATAGAATCAAAAACTGTGTTTATGAACTAAAATTGCCTCAGCTTATTTCAACTAATGAAACAAAAGTGAACTCTGCATACTCTCTGTTAATATGGTGACTCCAGGAAAATCAAATATTTATGTATTTGGTCTAGACGAGTTAATATACAATTTCTCTATCCCAGGAAAAAGAAGGCAATGTCTTCCTTAATGCATGCCTTAATGGAGTATCTTTCATCCCCAGGGTCAGCGCAGAAGAGCTGAGGGCTGCACAACAGGGTCCAAGACAATGGCTAGAGGGAAGGGAGCAGCAAGAGCTGACGACTTAAGCCAGCGTGGTGAACACCTCCAGCACATAAGGATGCCAAGTATTGCCTGTTCATGGAGACTGCCCCGTTAACTCATGCCCCATGAAAACTTACTCAGAAACACACCTAAGAAAATGTACTCAGATTTCTAGGGGCTGTGCTTCTCTTCTTACTCCTTCCCTTCAGGAAGATGGCAGAGAAGCCCTTGTACTGCAGTTGGAATAAGAGGAAATATGTTTCTCTTGTCTTTGGAAATGCATTACAAGTCCTAAAACCATTGTTTGTAACACCTTTATTATGCACAAGTCAAAAAACCCCACTTCTTAAAATACAGGCAATGAGCAGAGGCCATGTCTAGCTTAGGAATACATTTAGTATATTTAGCAAAAAAGAAAGGATGTCTTACAAAGCAAAACTTTGGACTTGCATTGATCTGAAGTATAGCAGGAGAGAGTGATTTGGGGATTTGTAAATTCATTTTTAAAAGCTGGGTAATACAGTACGAAAGCAGTTTGGCTTTGTAAGCCCATATCCCAGCTCTGAACTAATTAATTATCAAGTAAATCACACTTGGTCCAGAGCTTGGCTAAAGAAATAATAACAACACATGCTAAAACGAGTCAATTTCTCAGAAGCCTAGATGATTTCTGTTATGAGAGGCAAATAAGCATTTTTGCCAAAAGAGAACAAATAATTTATGATGCCATTTAAAAGCTGGTAACTGCTTCTCTTACCTGAAAAATTAAAAAAAAAAAAAAAAGGGAAAAAATGAGTCCCTGGCTTGATTATGATTCACTGGGTGTATCAGTCCTCTGCATCATGGGACTAGAGTATCCTTTTATCTGTGTTATTCGTCAGGACAGATTGAATAATGACAAGTGGAGTGCCGAGCCGGAGTTTACTTGCAGATCGGTTAACATCATTTTGTTCCCAGAACAAGTCTCATCGGCCCTTATCAGGAGTCTTCCAGAATTGTTTGAAAGTTACAGGCAGCACACCAAGAAAATTAATTTCCCTGTCTCTCTCCTAGTGTTGTTCAAATCCCGTTACCCTTATTCACACAAAATAATTCAACAATCTTAGCACAAAGTGCTGCTGCATTTTTGCTTAGTTTTACAAAAACCAGTAATGTGTCATTTCTAGGGGCCCATGGGGGGTTCATTTTCCATTAGACTTGCACATGACGTTTTCTTTTATATACACATATTTTATTAATGTTTACATTTACTTGCAGCAATTATGAACTTTGCTCACCAACAAACCGCAACATTTGAAACATGGTCCATTCTGTAGCTTCTGCTTGGACCCAAGAGCATGGAGTCTGCTCCATCTGCTGAAGGAGCCATTCTGGCACAGGGATGCCACTTCTGATTTATGGCATGATACACTAGGGATGTTTTTATGCCTTGGGAAATCCAACACTATTTTCAAAGAATGCAGATTTGCTGAGCTTACTACCAGAATTAGGAAAAATACATGTGAATCAGACTATGTGTTTGGTTTTTTTTAACTCTTTCAAGTTTACCCTGAGATTTCAGCTTTATGAATGAATCAAATAGAAATGACCCAATGGGAAGCAGTTTGTACAACAGACTGAAATCACAAAGCGAATTCAGGGAGGAAGTTTCTGGATAAAAAGAATTGTACTAAGACCTTCTAACTCAAATAAGGATAGACACAACTTTTAATGCTGGTTTCCTACAATCAACAGCCTGCATGATCGCACCCTGCACGTGCACATGAGCAACAGGGGGTCTGTGCCATGAATTTTTAAACACATATTACATTTTTAATCAAATTCAGCAGAGATCATCTTGATTATTTCATTTACCTTCTGCTTCAGTGGAGATTGTGGCATGCAGCAATGCAATAAGGAAAACAAATCTATGGTTTGAGCTTTACACTTGTTCTCAAACAAACTTCCAGCATTTTATCTCACATCAACATCTGCGGAAGCACGGAAAACTATTCACAGCAGCACGGCCTCAAGTGGGACTTGTTCAGAGAGCCTGCCTGTGGCTTTTTCCAGTCATCCTAATTCTCAGGAAAGTTTTGCATTGAAGCTTTTTAATTTCAAATGACTTTGCTCCAATTCAGGCATACAGGTAAGAGTGCAACAGTGACTCATGGGGCAATTGCTAGATTAGGTTTCTATTTCAAAATGAGTAAATCTAAGTATATTCATCTGAACAGACACGGTGATCAAATGCACTGCTCTGCACAAAGCC
Organism: Pterocles orientalis; assembly: GCA_011057875.1. Lineage (NCBI taxonomy): Eukaryota > Metazoa > Chordata > Aves > Pterocliformes > Pteroclidae > Pterocles > Pterocles orientalis. The sequence continues at coordinate 1,696,579 of WKFP01014582.1, read as the reverse complement.
CAGTGATTGCGAAGTCACCGCCTTACGCCCATGCTCAGCCGCTCCCCGGTCCACCCCCATGCAGGGCACCGCACACCCAACCATCCCTCAATCCAGTTCTGTCAAAACAGTCAGGATTTCTAAAACCTGCTATTAAAAGCATTTAAGCCAGTTTGGACCTCTGTGACAGAACCGAGAGAAGGAACAACAATTTGTGCGTTTACACCAGTAGACCTGAGACAAGCAAAAAATCTTCAAAGGATGAACCTCTCCTCAACCTGCTCGTCACCTCTGACCACTATATAACCCCCCCTAGGACGAGCTGCTTTGCTGATCCAAGTTACATGTCAGCCCAGAGGCTGCAATACAGCCAAGCTGGGCAACAGCAAAGAGAACTTATGAACTAATTCAGTGCTCAGTTTTTACCTTCAGTAGGTTTGAAAACTTGCCTTTTTTATTTTAATTTATAGGCTGGAGGCAATCATATTAAATAAAATTTACAATACTTTACTGAAAACAAGGGAAAGACCTCTCCAAAACGGATGCTGAACAGATGTTTTCAATGTCTATTTGCATTTTGAACTGAAATTAAAGGGCACAAATCTCAATGGCTTTGAGATCTCTGCCAACAACTTGTGAATACTAACAAATGGCACCTAATGATCCATCAAAATGGGTGATTTTTCTAATTCTCCTTTTTGTGAAGCAAAGATTTAACTAACTAAACAAAATAAAAGAGAGAGAAATGAAAAAATATCAAATAATAAAATCAAAAACTTAAAACAGGATCTTACAGCCCCAGCTACAAAGCCTGACAGCCATGCAAAAGTCTGACAGCAGAGATAGGGTTTAATATTCTCGAATTTGAAGGAGCTTTGAATCTCATTTAATTTTATCAGATTTAGAATCATTTGCTAGGGGCCAGCCAGCCAACTAGTGTAAATCAGTTGAGCTCCATTAACTTCTACGGAATTACAGTTTCCAATTTACATCAGCTGAGAACCTTGCTGTTATGCCACTATTATTAGCTGCTATTTATAATGCAATATTACCTAGAGCAGTCATCTCAAACATGTAGCTCAACAGGCTTTCTGACATTGCCTGCAGATACTGGAAGACTCTGCTCCTCTAGCCCACATTGCCTGGTACAGCAAAGTTTCCTGTATTGTACATGCTCCGTATTCAACCACACGGACTGGTGAGGCTGGAATCTACTGGGTAATACTGAAGTCTGAGCCTAGGTTTGCTATCATATAGATAAACGTACAAACCTAACAATAATAACGATCTTATTATACAAAAGCTGTCCCTTCCAAAAAATCTCACAGTGGCAATCTGCAAGGCATTAAGACAGAGAAGAGACACTGAGGAGACACTCATTCCCATTAACAAATGCAGCGTGAGGCCTCTATCTCATCGCACGATCAAAACTTTGCAGCATTTCCAATCAAAGTAGCCTCTGCTCGTTCCCTGGTTGGCTCCCCGTTTTGAAGCTGAACTTCCCCTTAAGTTCAAGGGCTCAGGAACAAAAATCCGGTGCAGAGCTTTCTCTTTTATTTATGAGCTCCTACTCAGTAGACTTCAGTCTTGCAAAGCGTTTAAGCTTATGCAAAGTCTCTCTGAAGCAAACGGGACTGTTCACACGCCTGAAGTGCAGTCCTTTGCTGGATCAGGGTGGCAGCTCACTTCTTGTCAGTCATTCCGAGCTCTATACATTCTGTTCAAACATGTTCCAAGGCACACAGGTTAGTGTTAAATATAGAAAGCCCTATGTTCATTTTTTTTTTCTCCAAGACTGTCACACGCTGCTGAGTTTCACAGATCTGCAAAGCACAAGGCTGCCATGGCTTGTCCACCATGAGATGGTGGGTGCTTGGAGAGGCATAAGACAGATCATCTCCGAACTTATAAATATTAAGAAAAAGTTTTCCATTAGGACTCAATAACTGTTACTTGCTTATAGCAGATACCACATTAGAACATCTTATTCTGCCCCGTCAATAATTTGGCTGACTGAGCCCTGAGCCGTTTGCTGGGCTTGTGCTGCTCTGTGGGAGGATGATTGAGAGCTCTGTATAGACTGATCAAGGAACCCATTAATATTTCACAGCTGGGCTCAGGCTGACTGGCAGTAATTATTCCACAGATTACTTTTTCATTTGAAGTGCAGCTGGTCATCCATTACTTTCTCCACGGCTTTGAAGGTCCAATAATTCCAATTATTTTTATCAACAGGAGACAGGTAAACTGGCTCTATGAAAATCTTCCCTGACATGGGCACTGAGTACGTGACTGGAAGCCCACCTCCATTACAAATCCACTCCTGAGAGCTGAGATGTTTGCGTACAGTGGCAAACTCTTTCCCTGATTTTCCAGTCTGGAACACAGTACGTATCACTGCTGTAAAAGTCTGTAGACTCAGCCTGTGCTTAAAGCTGGCAGTCACTAAGCTTTCCCTGGGTGCTCAGTTACCTTGGACAGGACTGGACCATCAACCAGTTTCTATTAATGAAGATAGTGACCAAAACTGTAAGTGGCTTACATCAAAAAATAAAGCCACTTGTTGCCACAAGTATCATGGAACAACAATGGCCAATCTGGTCCCTGAAGGCCATGCAGGGTCTTCTTCACTCATCAGCTGCCCTACCAGTCACGTAACATAGTCCAGGCAGGACCACTGGCTCTGAGCTCCTGGAAAGCTGTAGGTGGCTGAAGGGACACATGGGCAACTGTCTCACATTGAGGACATCACCTAAATCCAGATACTGAAATGAAGGATGGCTTTCACAAGGCATTGTAGCAAGAATTTTCTGCATTGTTCAGAGCAAAGTAAGACTTTCAAGCTCTCCTACATTTCTCGACAGCTTTTTCTTTGTATATAGCACCACAACTTATGCTAGGGAACTCAAGACCTATAGCGTCCCAAACACTGAAAATGATAGCGACAAAAAGGGTTCACCATAAAATTGGCAATCGGATCTGGTCTGCAAGTATGCATTTAATCTTGGAAACATTAGCTGGATTGAACCTGACTGCTGATGAGTTATTCTCCCTTGCTTGACTGGAAGGTCATAAACATCCTCGATATTAATGGCCTGGTGGAAGTCAAGGCTCCACGCAGATGGACTGTTCTCTCCCCATTCCTCATCCACCGAGAACTTTCTGCTCCACTTGCTCAGCAAGTGGGCACTTTGAATAATGTGGGAAAACGCCACTTATCTATTCATAGAGTTCCTCCATCTCACTGCCGCAGTACTGCCAAGTTTGCTTCAGGACAGAATTTTATTCTGCACCTATTTTTCTTAATCTAAAGGTCCGTTTAAGAGATCTGCTCTACAAAATGATAGTTCTGGCATTCATTGCTCTGCTCTAATAGCAGCTACATTTATTTCATCCTTCCGGTATGAGTGAGATTGCTTCTCTTTGACTCGGTGGGAGGGAAAATTCCGTTATTTTTTCATGCCATTGCTTGAGCGTGTACATTGCAGCAGCTTCTCTGACATTAGAACCTGGCCAATAAGATTAACAAAGTGAGGCTGTAGGGCTCTTCCTTTCCTCATTATTCTGATCAAGCTCTTTTCTTCTCCCCAGTGCCACCCACCTGTGTGTGCTAAGTGTGCGCTGCCCTTTGTGTTCCTCCACGTACTGCTCTTAACACGACTCCGTGCTCCACTAGAAACGCAGAGGCAGTGAGACTTCAGAGGAATAAGAAGCCCAGAGGCAGATGCAGAGAGGTACATTTGGGATATTCTCCTCCAAAGACTGCATTGCAGCTACTGCCTCAAACCTACGTTGCTGCCAGTCCTTGGGATTGATCGTGCTTTGCCACGATGTGAGAGCCCACACGCTCCCACACAGCATCACGTGGGGAGATACCTCCCCAAAGCGTGGAGGCATTTACAGCCAGCAAGTCCCAGCTTTCTGTGGGTGGGTACTGCATGTCTGTGAATGCTGAACTGGATTTCTCCCCTCGAGGAGCCACTTGCCAGGCTACAGACCCAACTCTGCCTGCAGGCAGTGCCGGTAACAGCACCTTCTCTGGAAGCCAGGATTTCTCACACAAGACACAAGAGACTGCCCCTACACGATGCATGCATTTAAAATACTCGAAGTGCTATAAGAAGTACCCTTATTTCACCTCACTGAGTATGAAATACATGCATAATATTCAGGAAAGTTACAAGCAGATAATTTTATGGGCTATAATATCTCATCTTACTGAGTCCCTGAAGGCACACTCTACAATCCACCAAGCACAGGACTATCCCAGTGGGGATGTCTACATTGCTTCTTTAAAAAAAGAGCAAAAAGGAGTCCTGCAAGCAGCTGAGAGCATACCACGCTGCCACACTCACCTCCTGGCCATGCAGGGGCCTCCCAGGCAACTTGCAGAACCTCCCACAGCAAGGCCTCCTGAGCACGGCTGCTGCCATCCAAAATTGCCTCCAGCAGCCTAAGCCACCGGCCAGCATCACTCCCCACAGCCCCCACGGGCTCCAGACACGGCCTCAGGCTTAGCTCCCAAGCTTGTCCTCTGGACAGGCAACAGGTTGTGCATCGGGAGTTTGCTCATCCCAACGTGCGCCCTGCTCTATCTGGAACGCTGGAGCAATCAAATATTTAACACATTGAACGAGAGTCCTCCCAGCTAAGAGGAACAGCAATTAAAGACCTGCTGACTCATCAGATATCAAGGGGAAGTGTCACAGTGGGGAATAGAAATATTCTGAAGGAGCCAGACAATTGCAGTTCACCGGGCCAGGAATTCACACTAACAGCATCCCAAACAAGCTGGAAACAATGTTTGCTGAAAATGCCCAGTGGGGAGCTGCATCATCAAGAAGGGAAAAACCAAAGGAAAATGGGTATTTCAAAATTTATAAAGAATATATCCTTAATTCTGCAATAAAAATGACGGAAGATGGCAGCATTACAGTCCTAGATGCTTGGAGTCTGTCTGTACACCATAAGGAGCAACTCACATTTTGGAAAACATGGTCTTTCTCTGCAAACTTACCCACTTCTGTGTGCATACACCAGGCATGAACAAATGTTTTATTATGGGGCCAATCCTGGTATTTCTGCTCAGTGCATGCTCGTGCATGTTCTGTTGCTGCCCTGAGTCAATGCCCCAACTGAAGGAAGGTGTGTGTGAGTCTGAGCACAGATACTGGATCTTACGGTCACGCTCAATTTTGCTTGAGCAGGAGACAGTGTGTGTAATCGCTGCATCAGCATACTGATGACAGTCATGGAAAAGGATTAGAAGGCAAACCTCAAGTCCAATCAACTCATCCATGAGCCTAATGAAAGCAAACTGGCCCTGCAGGCATTCATACCCACGTGAGCACGGCTGCTGAGAGTACACAGGTTCGGTAAGTGCCAATACCATGTGAAGTGACTTGGACTTTTCTGTGATTCACTGTCAGAAGACATTAAAAATCTACGAAATGGAGAAGTTCCTATACCTGATGATGCTGAACAGGTATCTACTACATATTTCCATACCCTTACAGACAAGCACGTGGCATCGCTCACTGGCCAGCAGCAGGGCAGGCAGCAGCACAGAACTGGACAGGAGTCCACATCTTTGTGATTACTAGACAGATTTAGCACCTTCACTGCTGTAAGAGCAAGCTTAAAAGCAAGTAACTGCAGAAGTCAGTAGTACAGGACTGGTAACTTACCGTTTGGCAGCCGTTCCTTTGGGAAAATGTCCTTTATGTCACCGTATGGTTTACTTTTCCAAATGTCATAACAACAGACAAATAAAGTTCCTCACTGCAATATCAGAAGTGGGATTTACAAATGACAAGGGCAAGCCAAAGCTGCTGTTTCTCTCTGCTCCAAAAATGTTCCTCTGCTTCCTTTGCCATAAACCTTCCTAGCACCCTGCAATTATCCCCACAAAACTATCCACCTGTGGAGACAATATCCTGATTCCACTGCCAGAAGGACACTTGAGCCAGTCTGTACACCTCAGCTCAGGTGCCTGTTTTTAAGTTTGGCTAATCTAAAAGCAAAGTGCCCTTTAAGTGCATATCGCTTTAGCCCTAAAATACTTAATCATTAACGATTTACAGCAGAAAAGAATTTCAGTCAGTTAGACATCCTGTAATAGGCCTTTTGACTAGGGCCATTAGGAACATTTTGGTTCACTTCAGACATAATCTATCATCTTGAGTGGAATTCACCTTAAAGGCAGGCAGTGTCTTATGCTCTTGTGGCTTTTCTCTTAAAAAAAAAGAAAAAAAAGGAGAAAAAAAAAAAGGGGGAAAAAAAAATCCATTCAGCTTTTCTGATTTCCTAAATAGCTTAAGGTTATGAATGCCAGATAGCTTCCAGCTAGGCATTTACTGCTGTCTTTAATAGCCAAAACCTATCAGAAACCTCCCGAGGCTAAATACAGAGGAAAGCGCAAAAAGTAATCATTTTATATTCCAATCCCTGGTAGGAAAAACCTGCTGAAAGAAGGTTAAAGCACTGTAGACTGGTCTCCTTACCATTTCTATCTCACCAGTTAATTATCGCAGCTTGGCCAGTTCCTTAGCCGACAAGCAGCTTTAGTGACTCCAGGGCACCCACGGACGCAGCAGAGCTACCCTGGGACCTCTGCAGCAGCATCCCCCAACGCTAATGTACTTTTGGATAGCGACAGTAAATTAAGAAAAGGGCACAGCTTAGCTATTAAATAGCAACAGGGCCATAAAATAAGACATTTCAGCATCTATATGTGATTTTTAGGCTGGTGTCAACTTACAGTGATGCTCCAGTTATTCTGTGAAATAGAAAGTCTGACAGCCTTTATAAGCATGGCTCATTTTTATATGGGAAACATATAAAAATGCTGATGCATTATACTGTTGTATATAAACATGAAAAATAGCAAAGGTAAGCCAGAAAAGGTTGGAGTCCTTCAGAATGTAATAGAAAAAATATCCAGCCATCTTTCTGAGTGATTACAGAAAATTACATCCCTATCAAAGAACTGCGAAAGATAACAAAAAGCTGCTAGGATGGACATGTTCTCTGCTTAATTTAGTAGATTTTGAATGCCATTTCTACCAAGCCATAGTGATTTCACTGCTCCTAAATTTTAAAGATTCTTTTCCTATACAGACATGCATGGAAAGGGAATGAAATACCCAAAATACATCTCAAAATACCTGAATATAAAAATGCCATATTCTCATATTACACTGCAAATAGTGATGTGTGTTCCCTCTCTCCCTTCCCATAATTTAAACATCCATGCCACAACATTTCTTTAACACAAGGCATGGACCATCCTGGTGCTTCGACTGCAGAAATCTGGGTACAGCTGGGCTGGCAGGCGTCAGCACAGCAAAAATACGGTGTTGAGGCAGGAAGGTTCATTCCTTTGGTTATAACAAGATGAAGATAAAAGCCTGACTTGGCAAGGCTATGAATGATTTTTAATGGAACTAAGGTTCAAGAAAGATTGGAACTTATTAAAAATAAACACTTCAGATTGCCTGTTACTTATACTAGCAAACATAGATTGACAGTGAAGAAGGGAACATGCATGCTCTAAGACTACCATCGACTGCAAATTTTTAAAACCTTTGATTTACTCATCAAAACTCAATGAAGACACCTCCGATTGGACTCTTTATCCATAGGGTAAAAGAGAAGGCACAGAAAAACAGTGTTCAAGCAACAGGCCACAGTAATGAGGACCACACCACATCCATCGAGGTCATTTGTCCCTCATCCCCACGGCACAGACACAACAGCTGGCTACTGCTGCGTGACTGCAGCCTGAAAGTACAGGAAACTGCTCTGCTTCCACGTTTTATCGTTTTAAAGGATTTTCATGCAGGGCTGGCAGCTTTGGTAACCGATTAGTGTATATTACTAAGACAATTCACAAGGCTTCTATAAGCCAGAAGGAGTCACGCTGGGAGATCTGCTTTCTGCTCTAAATATAGCAGCACAAGAAATGAAATCCAAGCGCCAGATTTCAGTGGGATTTCCCAGGGTGAAATACATTACACACATGGCTCATTAGAGACCTTTAAAACAAAAACAAGAACTACACATTGCACCAGTGTATTCCCTTCTTGGTGCTGTTACTGAAAACATTTTGGATGGATGGTGGTCATTTCCCCACCATGAATCTCATCATCTCTCTACCCCTGTTTTTGGTGAGCATTTCAGCCAGCTCATCCAATAGGAACGTCAGTGATAACAGTGAAATCAGCCATTTAACTTCACAGGAAAAGACAAAACCAGGATAAGGAAAGAAAGAAGTAAATACAACAGATGAGATTACTCTCATTTACTGGGGTTCAGGTATAATTGCCCACCGTTTCCAGGCTCCTGTGTCATGTTTCCAAAGCTAGGAGCCTGGAAAGACTCTGGAGCACAGCTTTGTAGCTGTTTCCATCTGTTTCTGTCCACAGACCTCTCTCAGATCCTTGTCTCTTTTGTGCTGCATGAATTCCCCCAGCACCTATGTATTTGTTTTAAACTGACAAACTTAATAGAGGAGTGAAATTAATTTAATGTCACCCTGTAATTATTACCAACCCAAAGCAATAGTATCTTTTATTCCCTACGGGGGAAAAAAACCCACAACCCCCACCCCCTCCACGTCACACTCTTCCTTCCAGTTGCCCAGATTCTGCCTCTATTTCAAAGTATAAAACCCTTTCCTTTGCAGCGTGCCTTCTGGAGCTGCACGCTGCCAGCCTGTTCTTCTCTCATTTGTACCTGCGTAACCCAGAAGCGATGCCACGGATTTACACCCATGTAAGAGGAGAACCAAGTCATCCATCAAACAACTGGCTACTCCATGTTTATTTAACATACTCCACAGGCAAAAGGGAATTAACTGCCTTCCCAGCCCCAGGCTCTGACCCCACCTGCAGAACAGTGTGAAGACTTTCCCTCATGCAGACTGCTCCTCTGAGTATTTTGATGCCTTCCACTCTGGTGAGTGCAAATTTCCTGTGAGTTACAGAGTTGCTCTGTCTGGTGCCTGGGAGGATGGGAAACACGCCCACGGTACTGGTCCCGTGAACAATGGAGCACAGGATGCCCCAGGTCCTGCTGCCTCGCAGGGCTCCCGACACTGCGAGCACAGTGATGGCACTGTGAAAGAGTGATCAGGCATTGGAACAGGCTGTGCAGGGAAGCAGTGGAGTCACCATCCCTGGAGGTGTTCAAGAAACATGTAGATGTGGTGCTTAGGGACATGGTTTAGTGAGTTAGGTGGTGTTGGGTTGATGGTTGGACTTGATGATCCTTGAGGTCTTTTCCAACCTTAATGATTCTATGATTCTTACTGGCCTCAGTCTCCCCATAGAGATAATTGTTATTTCAGCCCCGAATATGTAAAGCTCCTCATTCTCAGCTCAAAGAAAAGAGGACTGACAAAGCAAACTGTTGCGCAGAAAAGCTTCCTATTAGAAGAAAGGTGTAATGGCAATAAACATAGCCCCACTGGGAAGAAGAAAGGAATTAAACACATCTGCCTTCTAACATACAGGGTTTTTCTTGGACAACGTACAAGACTGAATCCTTTATAACACTAACAAAGACAAATACCTTTGGTCAATACATGTTGACATGAAACTTCACATAAAGATGAAATTTGCCTTATAATCTATACCTGCTGGTGAACTGAATCGTTCTCTGTTCTAGAGAATGCAGTTTTCTGTAAAACCACAGCAGAATTGCTGGATCCACCCAACCTTCCCTTAAGCCAGCCATCAGCTGCTAAAGTTCCTCCGCTTCACAAAGTTCAAAGCTTTGCTGCAAACCTTCTATCAGCCTCTGTTGATGACGTCTCCGTAAATAAGTGCTTGATTCAGAAGTGGTTTGCGTGCAGAAAAATGTAATTAGCAGGAATTCCTTTCTAGCATGCAAAGGAAATAAAGAGTGTAAAAGGCATTTGGTACTCTAGCTTCATAGAAGAAAATTCTTTAATATCTTGTTTTGAAAGATGAAATATTTGTTGTCAGAAACAATACCACCCTACTAAATAATCTGAATCAAAATCAGCACCTACACGTCTATATGACTTGCACCTACACGAAATACAAGTATTTCAGAGGAGCTCTGCATACAGAACTAAAGTACTTTCTTTTTTTTTTTTTTAAATGAAGAGGTGCACTTTGCCAAGCACGTTTGCTTGCTAAGAAACAACACAGGCAGGTCACACACGTTTTCATGTATTTAACTGTTGCTGCAACTTCAAAAAATATGGCAATTTACTGCTGACAAACAATGACATTTCCATTTCTGACATTTCACCTGTAGCCCTCACTCTGAAAGATTTCAGTCCATCTACACGTGTTATGTGTTCCAGCATACATTAAAGAGAACCTTCAGCGTAACAAAAAGCAGAAGTCAGATGCACATTCTTGCTGACTTGTGTGCTACAAGGCATTAACGAACAATGCAAGAACACAGGAAAGCAGAACATCGGTATCTTCAGTGGAAAGGATAAATGGTAGAAAATGGCCATGTCTGCTGCTACAACATACATGCTTTTATTTTTGTCATGCCTGTTTTCAGATCCGTAATACAAGGAGGGATTTTTAACAGAGCCGAAGGGTGCAATCAGAGCAACTGTGCTGCCAGAAGTGGCACAGAACCGCTGATAGTCGTAATTAGGCAGAATGTGTAATTGAAGTGCTGCACACTTGAGTCTGAGGTGGTGGCTTGAAGGCGAGGTGCTGCGCTCCTCCCCAGACACAGCACCCGCTGGCTCCCATCAGACCCCCCCGGCCACAGCTCACCCTCTGCACCAGACACCGTGGCACAGCGGCGAGAGGAGCAGGACAGATTCCTAACACCCATGCCATGAATGGGTGGTTTATAAACTGTCATCCCTGCCTTAGGGGCATACTTTATGCACCAGGATTACCAGGACAAGCATCCTAGAACTGGCTGCCCAAGCCCATACTCCCATGTCGACACCAATTGCCAAACTATTAACAGTTCATCATAAGAAAGACCAACTTCTTGCAGCAACAAGAGTAAGCCTGTGGCCTCGGCGCTGCGTACAAGTGCAGGAGCAGGGAGATGTTTGAGATGTTCCCAAGCCCAGCGGCAGTGCCGGTGCCCAGCCCCGCACACCTCGGGCCGGCAGAGCCCCTCTCTGCCTCGCAGGACAGACTAAGCTGAAAGGCTTGTCTTTTTTTTTTTTTTTTTTTTTCCTAGAATAACCAAAATACCATTGGAAGTCAACAAGAACCATATAAAACCAGAAACCTGTAGTAGAAATGAAACCATCAGGAGGACTTGGGCTAGACACATGCACCCATCTGCAGGTGCCACCACCACACAGCACGGCCACTTCGGGAGGATGTGCTGTGCCCTTAGACTTCTCACAAACACCCCACAAACCAGGCCTTTGAATAATGTAACTTTAATTTTAGCTGGTTAACCCACACCGAAGAATCATTTATGAGGACCTTCAGTCACCTTAATTGCATAAGGGTAAAATAATTTTCAGGGACCCCGTGTGTGGGAGTAAACTTCTCAGGTTTGGGGTTTTTTTTTTCCCTTTTCCTGTGGTGGGGTGGAAACTCTAAAGACTTCAATTAGAAGCAATTACTGGAGATGTAGAGGCTTCTCTGAGGTTAAGCTGCCCTTCATTTTCTCAAGAGAAGCCTTTAATTAAATGCAAATAATCACAAATTTCATAGAGCATATTGCCATAATTTCACTATTAGTTACTGGATCTCATTTAAAAAGGAAAGAGGTGGGCAGTAGTGCTGGGCGGACGTGAAGTAATGAGAACTCAAGAGGTCAAGGCTGAATTACCTGCATAAATCTATTCCTCTTCTATAAATCTGTCTGCAACCACATCATTTCAGTGTTAACAGGTTGTCCTTCATGCAAGTGCACTGGAGTGTAGTCCCATAGAAACTCGGGCCTCAATACAAATAATTACCTCAGTCCATCTTACTGTTGACCATGGCAGCGAAGGCAGGATGGGTAATGGGGAAGATGTAATTGAAGTGGAAATGACCAGAACTAAAATGCAAGGTATGATGAATTCAAATGGTACATTCAAACCCATCTCCACAGCAGGGCCCTGGAAGAACAGGGACATGAAATGGCAGCAAGTTATTTTAAATATATCTATTTAAGTGTATAAGTGGAGAAGAGATAATATGGTGTCTGCAGGAGGGGAACAGAAAGACAGACTCCACAGAACCACAGGTCTGTAATTCTGTCCTCAAAACTGTCTTCAGAGCAGGTTCTGACAATTCCAGAAGGTAAGTGAAGTATGCACACCACTGCAGGGAGAATACGCCACTTTTCCTTACTTCTTTTGTTTAGTCAGACACAAGCTTATCACAGCTAGCAGCAGCAGTTAGCCCACAAGATGAGGCTTCACCCAAAGCAGGTGGTGAAGGTTTCTGCTGCTCAGTGCTTTGCTCTTTGCACCGTCATTTACAGTGCAGGAGGGAGAGGTCCCCCGTCCCCTTCACACAGATGATGCTACAACCCGAGATGCAAACCAGCAGGCGTTCAGGATCAAATGCCAAGAAACGTTTTAAGAAGCAGCTTTCCAAAAAAGCTGATGGCTTTGCCATTCCAGGACAAGTTGAAAGAGGCATAGAAGCTACTCCAAGCAGCACCTCAGCCTTCAGGTGACCACACAGAAGAGGTGCTTCAGAAGAATTATATTTTTGTTATAGCAATGGCTGCCAGGTTTTCAATGCTGAGAAGGCGAGAAGGTCATTGCTCTCTGCCACGCAGAGAGTTCAGGAGGGGTGTCAGTAAGCTCAGAAGGAAAAAAAGGGCAAGGAACAAGAAAAAAAGCAGTGGAAAACTTACTCTATGACTCAGCTTGGCACATCATTTCTGTGTGGATTCCCAAATTAAATCATTTCTCCTACTGTGCTGTGAGAATATGGGGAGGGATCAAATTGTAAGCTATTCAGAGGACTAAATGATTATCGGCATTTTAGCAGCAAGCTTGTTTTTGTTCTTTTGCACATTTATAATAATACCTTTTACATGTTCTCTAAGAGACAAATCTCTCTCTGCTTCAGAACTGCTAGTCTGAGGATCTTTTGTTGGCACTGAGATGAATGCTAATGTGAAATATCTTATTTCTTCAGATGAAAGAGAAGATGTGAACAATCCCTTCTGGAGGGAGGTGGCAGAAGGCAGGATCCGGGATCAAGAGTTTATGACTCACCCCCTGCACAGCCCACCCATGCTCACCTCGCTGTTGGCTGGGTCCTGCTGCTATCACACCATGGAGCAGTATCTCCCGATCTGATAACACTTCCCATCACACGTCCCAGAGCACAGCGGGGATGTGAGGCACCAGCAGATGGGACATGCTGTTCACACACAGAAACACCTGGAAATGAAGCATTTTGCCAGATACGAAATGCTCAACCTGACATCACAAACCACCCAGATCCCTGCTAAGTCTCTTCCCTTCTCCATCTATTTTGGTCCATCTGTTCTTGGAGGGGGCCAAATGAAGCCATAAAGTATTTTTAATGTAGCGAGATATTTTCCTGCTGAGCAGATACACAGGAGACCGGCTATTGAGGCTCTACAGTGTGACCCATACAGCAAATCTGCCAAAGGATGATTGCCTGGACACACCGAACTGCAAGTACGAGGAGAGAGGTGTTGCTGAGCTTCCAACAGCTTCCTTCAAATCAATAGTAGTAGTATTAACCGAGAGATGCCAGGCATCTGGATTCCAAGGCTAAATTCTCAGGTGTCTGGTAGGAAACCAGCACCAATAAAAGGTTTTTCTGGTATGGGGACATTTATAGTATCTCTCACTCCTGGGAAGCGGTTAAGTACAGAGCTTATGCAGCAGCTTCTTCCACAGTAGGGATACTAATAAATAAGATGGCTTTCTTCTGCCTCTGAAAAATACAGCAACCAAATATGTTTGAGATATTCCTGTCTCCTGCACACACATTTCTGTTCAGGTGGCTTGAGTATGAAGAGTGGCTTAGAAGCATTTGAAAAGTGAGAGCTGGAAGCCTTTCCATCGAGATGGAAGCACAGTCACATAAGCCTCAGTTCTTCATGAAACCCAACCCAAAATATTTGAGGGAAAAGGGCCATCTGCTGTCCTAACACTCTGTACACCACAGGCTGCCTTGTGCAATGGTCAAAGAAAAACAATTGCAGTGAAGCATAACCGGCTTAGTTTAGGGTACTACTGGAAGACCTACTATTTCACTACTTCCTTTGCTCCCATGACACATCTGTAAGCACATCCAAACAGCCTCTGAGAAATTCAATGGTTCAGCAGAGAGCAGAGACAGTGAGGTAAAAATATGGGGTCTTTTCATCTCTTTCTGGTAACAAGGAAGATGAAAGCCTTATGTGCTTATGCTGGCTGAGAAAATGTGGTATTAGGATAATAAAAATGAAATATTATCAGAGACTGAGTTTTCGGAGGTGTAGCACTAGAAGAAACTGATGCATTATAACTCAGGAAGTCATCAGTACCAAATGCTTGACGCTCTGGAGGATGCAACAATGAAAGGGTCAAACTTGTAATAACATCATGCAATATCCTGTTAAAACTGACTATGTAATTCTAAACTCCCAAGGAGTGAAGGCAAAAAAGTACTATATGTATCTTTAAAAAAGATAAGTAATCCCAATTGCTTCTCAAACAGAAACAGAGACTCTCTAAGGAGTGAAATTCGGATCTCTAAAAAGAGTAAAAGAAAAGCATAACACATTTTTTTTTCCTCAGTCCAGAGGAAGGAAATTAAAATTTACTGTAAAAAAACCTGCAAATAAAAAGTGTCATGGTGAAGGGGCTGATCCACTGATGTCAATGCCAGGATTCCTACTAAATTCCAGGGGGTAAGGATTTCACCCGCAGAAGCTTCTTCACTTAATAGTACAGTCACTCACAGTATGGCTGGTGTTGTCAGACCTCTACAAGATTAACATCTTTATATCAGAAGATGCAGTCCACGTGAATGAGGAAAGAAGGGAAATACACAAAGCTCTTGGGTCACACAGCAGTCTCAAAACAATTACTTGTTTTACAAACAGAGCAACATGAATTAGGATGGAAAAGCGCACAGTTTTGTATGCATGTGTGAAAGGGAGAGAGAGAAAAAAAAAGAACTTCACCCTTTCCTCAATGAGGATATAGTTCTATTAATTCTAACTCTAAACAATTTCAGCTGACTGATTACAGTTGCACTACAAAGCAGAGGCTGAAAAGCAGATCAGATTTCTTTCCCATGTTGGCATTACCATTGCACCTAAAGAGACCCCAGAGAAATAATGAAAATTAAACATAAACTGTACAGTCATTTTCTTCTGAGGCAATTTTTAATTTAAAAAAAATTTAGGACAAAGTCTATTCCTTTAAATCTCTAATAAAAGAATCCTGCCTGTTAGGGCAACGAGCTTTCCTGACTCTAATCCACCTTTACTGCTGTGTTATTACCCCACTGTTTTCCTGTAATTAAAACATAGCAGGTAGTTTACACACAAGAGGGAGTAATTGTATTGGAAATAACTGTTCATAACCAAATTTTAAAAGCTCATTTTTCTTACCAACTTTTAATAAAGAAAGATAATAATGATATTTAGCATTTGTGCCACCTACAGCAGCATTTTGTCTCCCTAAATTGCTAACATTTCATTCAACGATGCTAAAATATACCCCTTCAGCTATGAATGCAGCCTGCAGCAAAAACCAGGAAAAATATGAACAATCACAGTCATTTGTTCCTGTTCAATTGAAATAATAATATATGGTTGAACTTCATGCTAAAGAACTCAAAGCTTTGAAAAACCTTGTGTGGTTCTGGAAGGAGAACAGAGTTTGCATGTGCTGTGGCGACGTCCCTTATCTGCATCCTAAGGAAGATGGAACAAGGCATGTCATTGCCTACTCATTTCTACATTGCATTTCCTCAGAGGTGCACACATGAAGGCACAATCAGCGTGCATGGATCTGCATAGACCTGGAAGCAGCATGTGCTCTCCTGGCTCAAAGGAAAGAAGATGTTAACTCTGGTTCATGAAGGGCCTCTTGAACACCAAAGCTGCAGAACATTTTCCTTACAAAGACTATTCTGGAGCCTTCATTTTGGATGATTCTTAGAAGATAGTTCTGCAGGAATTTCAAGCCTTGCAAGCTGATTGACTAGGGGGAAAATATTATGTATATTCTTTCTTATGGTCTGGCAGTACCTGCCAATATATAGGGCTACAGGATACCACAAACAGCTTCTATCCCAAAGAGCATACAATCCAAAACACGAACAGGCAGCTACGGATAGAAGCACCAGGGAAGGGCAAAGTATCCTTAGTGGTTTGATGGGCAGACAAGTAGATAGAGGTTTGCCACTTCAATGCAGCCACAACAGGACACAGTTCTTGCCTCTCCTGTTTAGACATCTTCCTGCTGCCTAAGAGGCAATAAAAGGGTACTAATGGATAATGCTTTAGACTCCTAACACTGTTTAAAATACAAGGCATTGTATGCTAACCTTGTGGAAAGAGGTCAGTGCACTGTTATTGCCCATTACCTGTGCCTTCTGAGCTTTGCACTGTTTAAAATAAGGGTATCGGTGTGCTGTGTTTATGTAGGCACATATTTTCTTGTAATATTCAGAAACTAATACAACAGGAAGCTTTCAAAAAATGGTTTAAGCTCACGAGTAACAGCTGAAATAGAGATTCCCAGCACATCACAGATGCCTATAAAAGATACACATGCTTGCATACAAAGTCACAGGCAATCCTACTGCTGCAGAGCTACAGCAATGGATGCTAATGCAGGTGGACCATAGAGAGGAAGGTCGTTGATAGCTGTGGTTCCAGCCTTGTAATTAGACTGGCATGTACAAACCCTTGTGGGGGCTGTGCTGGCCTCAGTGGAGCTCTGCACAGCTCAAGGTTGAGCCCTCCATCACGCTGCTGTGACAGCAGGACCCAGCCCCAGCTGTGGCGACCTGCAGACCGAGCAGCTGAGTCACGTACGCAGCCCGCAGGCATTACGGGTTTTTCTCCCCAGAGCCAATATGTGCAAACCACGTACTTCTACCAGGCTTGTCCAAGATCTGAAGGGAGTTCCTTTTACCTGTATAACACTGGAAAGCGGAATGCTGGGTGGTGGTTTCTACCTCAATTAGGTTGAGTCACCTTCAGGGCGCATTTGGGTTTCAACCCAAATTGGTGGCTTTGGTCCAGATTCATTCTGTGGTTTGGCTTAAAAATCAAAGTCAGGTTTAGAGGTAGCAACCTTCACAGAGCTTCCCGCAGTCTCAGAGCAGCGCAGATGTAAATGACCTGGGTAAATGGAGCTGGTGTGGGAACCAGCTGTGGGACAGGAAGGTGATATCTGAGCTCACCCCCAGGCCTGATTCATAGACTCTGTGCCTGATAAAGACATTTAAAACAGATCAAGGATCAAATGCTACATGAGAAGTGAATGACTGCACCAGCAGACAGACCAGACAGTAACCAACTGGCCCCACACAAACGTGACACCACCCTGACAGCCCCCTGTAAAAACCAACAGCCACACATATATTTGTTTAAGCCTTGAACGCTCAGATAAAAGCAAAACCTAGAATAAGTTAGTGATGCCTTGCTTATTAAAAGCCAAGGATTGGAAGCCTGTGGTTTGATTTTACAGGAGTTGTCTCCTGGAGCATGATGCAGCAGGGCACGCAGAGAAAGGGAGCTCAGGGCTTGACGTGGAAATGGAGTGGATGGATACTGCTACAATGTGCATGAGAAGGTGGTTTTTTTCCCCGAGATTGTCTTACTTCATCTCCTCCTCCCTTCTCCACTCCCTATTATCAGCATTTAAAACACCCCTGAGTTTTCCTGAGCAGGTTTGCTGCTCTCATTAAAATCCTGTGAGCACTTATTGGCTATAATGAGCGCTCATTAAATTCTGGTAAGTGCCAGGACTGTCCTATGGAGTTGAACAGACTCAGGCTGTGGGAAGACAGCTCAGGGGTGGGAAGATACTGAAAAACACTGCATTTTCCACAAGAACAGAACTGCAAACTTCCCCCTCCTTTTTTGCTCTGCAAACACTAGGATAACTCAGATCAGCAGCTATTGCGCACTGAATACTCAAATCTTTCCCCTGTCCCAGAAGGACTCTTATCAGAACAGGAGCAAATTAAAGATTTCTCCATATTTGCATCTCCTCATTTGAGAATTTTCCTACATTTGTTATTTAGAGGTAAAAGTATGCCTCTAAAAATTCACTTAGCAAAGTGGTTTTCTCAGCCTCGGGGAACGGTGCAGGAGGGATTGCAGAGCAGGATCCGAAGCAGCTAGCGAGGCTGCAGGAGCAGCAGGAGAGCAGGAGATGAGTGGGTGCATACAGGGGCAAGATCACATTTTACATGCCCTGTTCTTGCATTTGTTTCCAATTGGCTGTGTCAGAGACACACACCCTGACTAGCGTGGCCATGCCTGTAACCATAAAGCAGTTCCCACTGCAGGATTCAGTGCTACCATCTGTGTTTTTATCACCAAAAGCTGTTTATCGCCTACTAACATTAGAAGATATAAATTAACTAAAACCATACACAAATATACTTACCTCGGACTAATCTCCAGTGAGCCACAGAGGATAAGTGACTATTTAAGGAAACAGACAAGAGCTTGAAGATCAGAGCATCCCCAAAAAACCCAGTGGGGAAGAGAGAGCTGCTGGAAGGGGGAGGTTTCTATAAGTACCCCTAGGAGCTGACCCTTCTGCAGCTGGCCTGCAAAATTCATCAGGAGAGGGCAGTGAGGGAAAAAGGAGCAGAGGAATTCACCTGGCTTCCCAAGCAACTGCTAGAGAGTGGATTGACACCACCAAATGGCAGAAAGCATGGGACTGACGTACCAAGGTTATGTTATTCTGAAGAAATAAAGTTGCAACTTGGAAAGTGGGAATCTGATCTCTTATTATTTTGTGCTTGGGCTGATACCCATACTACTGCCTGTATGATGAGCATATGGCCAAGTCTTCCATCACCTCAGAAATATGTATTTTTCAACAACGTTAATCTAAAGACCACAGTTCAGCACAAAATAGGTATCAAAACGACATCGATTTCCCAAGATTAAATAAGTGGTCTGGTTAAGCATTAATGGCTCCAGTTGGGCTCACTCTTCACCCACTCACAGGAGCTTTTTGTGGATTACTGCTTTATAATTGCTTGCTCCCTAAGCACAAATGCATTGCAATCTTCAGCACACCTTGACAGCATCCTGGTTAGAGCAAATGAATGCTACGTGCTCCCCTGACGCAGCATTCTGTCTGCTGGATACAGTAAGACAGAGGTTGTTTACTCAATTTCTCATGGCCCATTAATGACATAACATTGGACACAGCTGTTCAGGGCTTCACAAGACCAAAGCAGAGAAAGAAATGCCGGGAGATTTCAAACACGCTGCTCACATCAGAACCTGGCTGGGAAAGTCCTTAAAAGTGGTCTAGGGGAATTTAGCCTTACAGATCTCTCATGAAGTACATCCAGGATTAAAGCTTCAAACTTAGTTTCTTCTGAAGACTCAAATGATCTTAAAATAAGTCCATCTGACCAAGGTGGCAATGACTGCTTTGAAGAAGAGGGGACCAATCATTTCATTTTCACTTTGCTTGGCTAAATTATCTGCAGAAAAACAAGGACCTGCCATATATGAAGGCTCCCCATGGAAGTGGGGTGTGCCTGGTTCATCATTTGTGTGTTTGGGCAGAAGAGGTGAAGCTCACCCTGTAAAAAGGCAATTCAAGGTCAAGGCACTCCTGAAGATCTCAAAAAGAGCCTGAATAGAATTCAAGCGATGCACAGAGCGCTCCATGCCCACAAGGCACTATCTCTCCCAGTGCAATCTACCTCCCAGTACAGTTGCCCAAGAGTCCTCCAGGGGCTTCTGGAAAGCTAAGCCTGGCTGGGGGTCTGTGCAGTAGGGCTGTGCTGCTGGCAGGATTGACGTGCACCAACCACAGCACAACAAGGATAAATATATGCTCTACCTAAATACTACACCCAGAGCGCTGCTCTGGAAATTTTATTTTTCTTCATGAAGTTTCTGGAACCACATCATTAGGGAACAACATTAACTTTCCCTAAGAAAAAGGCAAATCAAGGTTTTTGACTTCCCAGTCATGGAGAAAAGCAAAAAAAGCATAAGAGAAAGTCTCAGACCCATTCCCACAGCCCAGTTCAAAATAACCTATTTCATTAATTTCAGAACACTTTATAATTCAAAATTGGGGGAGGATGGTTTATATTATTTACATATATACATGTATAAATATAGCAGGTGGGAGGAAGATGATTTGCAATGCTGAGCTGATTCCTGAGCTTGGCAATACTGCAGACATCTCCAGCAGAAAAAGAGGATCACTGGATATATCGGTTCCTCCCTGCAATAACAGCTACCCATGGCAACTAAAACACCGTTATGGAAGCTGTATCTGAATTCATGCTCAGAGGAAAGACCATCACCCTCCCTCATCTTCCCCAGACCTTTCAGGGTAACCCCTACTTACAATTGTGAAGTTCATAACCTTCAGAATCCAGATGGTCATAGCAAGGTTCACCAGGATTAAAATCATTAGGAGCAGCACAAAGAAATAGAGGCATCTCTTCCTCCAGCCATAAATCCCCACTTTGTATACCTGGGGTCCTTCCGAGGTCTGCATGGTGCTCCGGTGCGTGTACTGTTCCTGAGGCATCTGAAATGATCACAAAGAAATAACCACGTGTATTAAGCAGCAAGAGAAAGCTGATGATAAAAACCGCTCATGTCTGTGCCTCTTAGAGGGTTTGTTTTTTCTTTTTCAGACTTTACCAGCTGGGCAGCGTCTCTTTTGATATCTTGGTTCTGCATTATTTTTCTTTCTGCTTACTGTATGCAGTAATGTATCAACAGAGTTTTATGCGTTAAATGTACATCTATATTTATAAATACAAGTAAGCACACTGCTAAAGGTATCCTACGGAGATCACTCTCGCATGACTCTGTTCACTGCCCCAGGTTTTGCAAGGCAGGCACTCCAGGGCCTCTAAAGATCCTGAGGGGAAAATTTTGCATGCGTTTGGTAAAAGCAGTTGAGTTCAGCAGTTTGTTTTGAAGATGCAATATTACTTCTCAGAGGCTTTAATTTAAAAAAAAAAATCATCTCAAATAAAATCATTCCTTCCTGACAAAGAAAAAAGGGGAAATGTTTGTCTTCTCTCCCTCCTGCCCCCCAATCTTAACCAAGGAAACCTGAAGCACAAGGTTCTCCAGCTGACACATCTCTTATAAATTATCCCCAAATATCTATGCTGGGTTAACAAGGACTCTGGGTGGGAATTGCACACTAGGACAATACCAGGGGTCAAAACCAAAGAGAGAGGGAAGGAAGGAAAGCTGGTGTTGAGGAAAGCAGTGGGGCAGCATCCCCAGGAAGGATTGCTTTACAGTCCCTGTGGTGAGCACCGTTCCCCCTCCTACTCCCTGGTACCCATCCAGCTCCAGATAGTTGGGGATCTGGCTGTCCCCACTGTGGATGGCAAGAGACGGATGTTTTTGAACGTCACTGAAACCAGCTGAGACGGGGATCCAGAGCACAGCCAATGCACAATGGTTGGGTGCAAACAGCTGTGTGTGCACGGGGTTGTGATCGTGCAGGTACTCCATGCTGCAGGAACATGTTCTCACCCTTCGTGTCTGGGGTGCAGAAAGCCATTTTTATGGGCTTCCCCCAGGGATCACTTTCTCCAGTTTTCAGACGTTTTTGATGCATCAACTGAAGATATCGTATCATCTCTAGTAACACATAGTTTGCTGAATGTTTTGCATTTTAGACTCTAGACAGCTAAGAAGCCACCAAACGCATTCTTGCACTAACTGATTCAACAACATGGGCTTCTTCCTCAGGGTATCTGGCACTGATGTTCATAGTCAGTGAATTACAACATTCACTCAACAGGAGGAAACAATACAAGTTCCTCTCTGTGGAAGCGTGATCCGCAAGGGCAGAATGAGACAATGAGACATTAGATGCTAACTGATAGCGGCTGATGTTTGCTTACTATTAGCTTCCTGTTTTTTCCCCTGTACTTTTTTGCTAATAGCTTCATACTCCAGCATCTAATAAAATACAGCATGCAGTCAGTGGTGGTGCAGAGCCCATTGTAGGCTGATGTAAGGTCAGTTTCTTCATGGCTTAACTTTTATGCCAGCATCACTGCACTAGGGATGAAGTTAAGACTTTATCTTTGCTGCTCCGATGCTGAAGCCCACACATTTGAGGCAAGGACTGCCTGAAGAAGTTACCTTTTTTTTTTTTACCTTTCTCTGCTCCCAAAGTCACTAAGACGTGTTTTCTAATGCTCCCTGGTGTTGTCCCCTGCAGTGTAGGGGATCAGCCACCTCCCCCTCTCCTCCACAAGCCCTCACCCAGGTCGAAACATAGTCTCAGGTACCAAATAAAACCATTCAAGCACTAAATTTTTTCCAGATCAGAGGCATTGACACCTCTCTCGATCTGGACCTACAAAGCAAAGTCGACTTAGCGGTGTACTCAGGAAGGCTGGGTTTAGCCTGGGGAAACTGGTGTGCTTGCATGCCGCTCTCATCCCAACATCAATGCTTCTCTGGAGGGTGGAGGTGCTCCTCTGCCTCCTTCTCTAATGTCAGCAGCAGTGTTAACTCCCCACATTCAAAATTCACGACAGCAGTCAAAAAGCATAGGATTTTAAACATTAATAACAAATTAGATACTCATACCATCTTCTTCTCATATTTCTGAACCATTGCATCTTTAAGTATTTTTTTCCCCTTATATGCCTGAGGACTGCAGTCCACCCAGGAGAACAAGCAGGTCAGACTCGTGCAACAGTGGGTGCTGCAAGGGACACCTGCAAGAGGAGACCCTGGGTACCACCACTGCTCATCTGCAGGCAGCTGCCAGGCTGAGCTCCTTCCCATCAACCAGAGGTGCTGCCTGTGCTTGCAGAACTAAAACTAGAACAAGGAGAGCTTCAGCCACCCCGTCCACGCCTCCAAGCCCGCCTGCTTTTTCAGCTTTCTCAGCTGGTCTGAAAAAAAGGATCTTGTGTCCCCCCCACAAACCATGCCTCATTTACAACCTCAGACTACCCCAGCCCCAGCTCATGCCATGAAGATCTGCAACGTCAACTAGTGCAGATGGTCATATCATGTCGGAAGGAGTCAACAGCTTGTGGCAAATAAGCCTGTTCTTAATGTGGGTTGGCTCAGCCAATTTAGCCAATTTGCATGAAAAGAATGTCACTGAAGAAAGATGTGTCTGTACTAAAGAGCATTTCCAATAGTTTACGTGGGCTCACCGTAAATCACTTCTGCTGTTCAGACCATCTATCTCTATACTGCAAAACCACCTGAAGCCCAGGCAGACCTGTGGCTTTTACCAATGGGGAGCAAAGCAAGCTGGTTACAACAGATCCAACCAACTCAGTCTGCATCGGGACTTTTGCTCACAGATGCCAAGTCAGCAACTGCAGAGGAGCTGGGTCACCAACAAACACATGCACTTGGAGAAAAAACAGGTCTTTTCACACTGCTACAAGCACTCTGATCTGTGCAAAGGAAAAACTTAATAATAAATTACAGAGTTTCCACTACCTGGGGGAAATTATAACAACTATTGCACAGTCAAGGATTTTATTGCCTAATATTTTAAGAAGGGATCCTGGAGAGCACATATTAAATGCAGCCTCTCCCTTGGAGAAAGTGAATTAATTGCATTGCTAACCTTCTCAAATCATGGAAGAGGTTTGACCATTAAGAAACAATATGAAATACTCAGCTCAAAATATCTCTTTATTGCAAAACTAGTTTGTTCTCTTTATCTCTTTCCTGTTCTCTCTCTGCCCTTTTTTTTCTTCTTGTTTCTTCACTTGTGATCTCTGGGATGGAGAAGATGGCAAAACCAGCTGGGGCAAAATTTTGCAGATGTCAAAAGAATTGATAGGAACAGAACATAACCACAAAGAGCAACTTGCATCTACACGGCAGCCTGATTTTGAGATTTTCTCTAGTTCACATAAAATATTTAGCTCACAGCTGCCCTAACAGAGATAGAGCAAATAATGTACTACAACACACATGATGAGCATGATTTAGTAATACACCATAAATTTGTAACAAGAAAGTAACATGGGAATCATAGATGGCACGTTCTCTCTATACAAACTTTCACACAGCTACAATTAAAGCTATGGATGATTTCCAGATAGCATTTCTCCCCTGAATTGTGAATACCAAAAGAAAATGCTCATGTCTGTAGTTGTCCAGGAAGAGAAGACAGAATGATGGACAGAGAGTGCTGAGGTGTGTTAAACAAGCAGGGTAAGGATGCCTGCAAAGGCAACTGCATGAGGAACCAGCAATATCTGCTATCAATAATCTGCTCGGTGTGACAGGGAAAAGTAACCTAGTCATAATTTACATTTTGGCAACTTCTCCTGACTCAAACATTAGCATGAACCAAGGCACCATAAAAAACAGTATTGCTGTGAAAGGACATCCAGTGGTTGCCTTTGCAAGGTACCTCCCTTCAATTACTGAGCTAAGGGGAAAGGCTGAAAGTTGCTTAATAGGATTTTTTTTTTTCTTCTTCAGGAAAACATTAAGAACAATGACCTAATTTCATAATGGTGGTGAAAAAATAATACTGAAACAAATATAGATACTGGAAAGAGAAGCACTCCTTCCAAAATTCAAATCTGGAAGTGTCTGCCTGCCATGAGAGGGCTTAAAGACACACGAGCACAACATTGGACCACTATTAGAGAACGTACAAGTCCATTTATGATACAAAAAGTGCAGCACGCCGAATCTTCGCATTTAGCCACACACATTACCATGGCTACAAAAGTATAGCCTGGAACCCGAGTAATTCTCCAAGGAACTCTTGCTGCTGAAAAAAAATGGGTAATAAGTTTTTGCACAAGAGCTGTACACCGAGTCCTTACATAGGAACGGTGCAAACAGGGTCTGATACAGAATCCAGTTTGTTTAGAAAAGCTATTCATCCTTTCGCTTCAGCATACCTTAGAGATATGGTACATGACAAGAAAGATTTATTTGGTTTTTTAAGGCCACTGGAAGAGTTGTCACTATGTCCTCTACTCCACACAGGCTGCTTGCTGAGTAACTCTGGCAAAGAAGCTTCAGCGCTTTCCTTCAGTAAAGCCAAAACTGGGTTCAGCTGAAAGGCATCACAAATCCGAACTGGCACTGAGCTTCCAAAAATCACACCAGACTCCAGCAGTTATGGCAAATCTTTATTGCATGCTCCTTGTCCTTCCACCACATCTCTCCTGCCCTGGCAGAAAGCATCTCACTCAGGGAGCACAACCCAGATGAACGATTCATTGGGCTGAAGAAGTGTTTTATACACACAAGATGGATAAACACCTTTCCCTTGCGAACGCTGGAGCTGTAACATCCCCTGCCCATGCCAGCTTTGTAGGCTCAGTGAAGGCTATGAACAGGGGAAGGCACAACAAGGGGAATCAATAATGTTCCTGTGCCATGGGGGTTCCTTTAATCAGCACTTAAATGATGTATGTTTAGTAACAGAACAATTCTAAGCTGAAAGGGGACACAATCCAGGAAGGCAGCTTCTCTCTTGTGAGCCCACCTGAAATTTGCTGCCAAAAATGCCCTAGAGCTCACTGAAATCACTCACTACAGCACAGACCAAAGGCCCCTAAGTCCCGACACAGCATCTCTCCTCCCTGCCTGCTTGCATACAACTGAGGTGTAACAACTTCACCAGAAAAATGAAGAGCATCCAACCCCAGGCTAACCTGTAGCAGGGTGATGGGAACACACTTCTGGATTTGGGCTGAAATGAAGAAAAAATAAACCTCTAAAGAACCTTCAGAGGTACTTTCTGCTGTATCACTGGAGGACAATGCACTTGCCTTCACTAGCTGTAAATGCTCTGCAGATTCATCCTCTTTAATTTCTCTGCCTTTAAGTGCATGCTATCCACCAGCTTCAAAAGAACAGACATTTCTGGAGCATGACTGAGAACAAAATTTGGCACGAAGAGTGTTTTTGAGCCATCTATCAACAAGACTTTTTGCCTCTCTGCTCCCCATAAAACTCTCTCAAGCTTGACACCCCCAGCACTGTTAACCCACCAGCATCATGACCCAAAAGTGATTTATGGCCCTGCACATGTGTCAGACCACAGCCTGGGGCTCTATAAAAGGTTCTGGCTCTGGAAAATTACTTCTCACTTGCAGCTTGGCCAGCAAGGGCTGAGCCCTGGTGAACAGCCCAAAGGATGAAACACTTGTTGAAGCAGTTAAATCTCAGTGCTTTTCTCTGGCACCATCTAAGCCATGATCCCAGGCTCTTCTATCCCAACGGCTGTGCCAGAGCATCCTTTGCCACCACCATGGGTGTCCCCAAAGCCGAAATCTTCCCTATCTGCTTGTCCCTCTGCTTCTGTCAACAGCTTCCATCCCTCCACATAGGGAGCAGCTCTCCCATGCATTGGGAAGACCATCATCCCTCAGTGCCCACTTCTCAGGTGTCACCGCAATGTGATACATGACCAGAGAGACAAAAAAAAAAAAAAAAAA